>CM031236.1:691233725-691266225 GCA_018340775.1 Taxus wallichiana var. yunnanensis | reverse complement strand
GACCTACTGATTCGCTGCCATTGTACATGCACTTCAAATGTGGAGGCATTACCTTTTAGGCAAACCTTTTGAGTTAAAAGCCGACCATCTGCGGTTGAAGTATATTTTTACTTAGCCAAATTTGAATGCAAGACGGTGAAGATGGTTAGAATTTTGTCTCGAGATGATTTTGATATAAGCTACATCAAAGGCAAGGAAAATAGAGTGGCGAGATGCTTTGAGTCGAAGGAAGCATATCTCTACTCTTATCACGTTAAGAACTCGAGTTTAAGGATGAGGTGAAAGATGCCTTGGAATCGGATCCTTATTTCAGCAAGTCAAAACAACACTTGTTGCGAGATCTAAAGGATGTAAGGTATAAAGGATTTTGTTTCGATAATGAAGGAATTCTGAGGTTGAAAGCAGGGGTATATATACCTTTGGCAAATGATTTAAGAAGGAAATTGTTAAGCTGGATTTCATAATTCACCTTTTACGGACACCTCGGCATTATGAAAATGCTTGCTGATCTTAAGTAGCAATACTTACGGAAGGGAATGAAAAGGATGTGGTGGAATTTGTAACACTGCTTTGCTTGGAATGTCAGCGTGTTAAGGTGGAACATATGCATCCCGGCTGGATTATTGTATCCCCACGGCGTTCCACGATACAAATGGCAAGTGATAACTAGCGATGGATTTCGTTGAGGATTTCCTATGTCAAGAACAAGCATGATATCATCTGGTTGTCGTCGACAAATTAACCAAAGTGGCACACTTCATTGCTGGTAATTTGAAAGACGATGCACCGGTGATTAGCAAGAAGATTTGTACATGAAATTTTCAGATTGCATGGAATAAGCTGAATTGATCATATCGGACGAGAGATCCGAGGATGACATCAAGGTTTTGGCAAACGCTTAATGCGGCCTTGGGAACTAAATTAAACTTTATCTCTGCATATCATCCGGAGATGGATGGACAAACCGAGAGATTCAATCAAGTTTTAGAGGACATGTTAAGAATGTATTGTATGGACTAGCGGTATAAATGGGAGGAATACCTTAGTTGGTAGAATTTGCCTATAATAATACATATCATGCCTCTTTAAAAATGGCGCCCTTTGAAGCATTGTATGGAAGAAAATGCAGAACCTGTTGCATTTGGGACAACGTAGGCGAGCAGAGAGGTAATTGGGCGAGAAATCCTCAAGGAAATGGAACAACAAATCAAAATGATTAGGAACATCTAAAGGAGGCTGCCGATAGGCGAAGAGTTATGCAGACTTAAAGTGGGTTGATAGGAATTATAAACTTGGTGAGAAGGTATTTCTTCGGGTTAAGCCGAAAAAGAGCTCAATAACTTTTGGCAAGGCTGCCAAGTTGTCGCCACGTTACATGGGACCTTTTGAAATTGTTGAAATAATCAACCCTGTAGCTTATTGTCTAGCATTACCTCCTGCTTTATCACCAATGCATGATGCTTTTCATATTTCTTTGCTTAAGAAATACATAACAGATTTATCACATGTGCTGAATTGGAATTCCTTGCAGTCCAAGACGCGGGAATAATCGTGGTTAAGCCCATTCGAGTCGGGAACTACTTGATTGTGTAAGAAATCGTGAAGTGAATCAATGTAAGGTCTAGTGGGACCAGTTTAGCGAAGAAAGTGCAACTTGGGAAAATCTCGAAGAAATGAGATCTGCTTTTCCATACTTGTTTGATCAAAATTGAAATTCGAAAAACTGATAATTCTACCAAATTTAGACAATTATTGGTCTATTTTACAGTTATCTTAAAACATTGTTTTAAAGAGTGAATCTGTTTTTGGTATGAACTTATGAATGGAAGGACAATAACTGAATTTTGTCCTAGAAACTCCTTGAATTGGTTAATTTGATCATCGGGATGATGATTCTTTAAGAAGGGAGGAATGTAACACCTTGATTTTTGTAAGTTAACATGGTAATTACTTTTCATAATGTTGTAACTGCTGAAATGAAGATAAATATGTTAAGACACATCTTTTGATCTTAGAGGAATGTGTTGCTGATCTGGACCCTTGTTTGCTGTAACTTGATACTTGGGACAGAAGTTACTATTGCTTGTGTGATTGCTAATGAGACTTGATATGGAAACTAGTTAATTAAATATTAGGGGATTAAACCCTAACCAACCCCTAAGTTTTATCTTATACCCTAACTACTATCCTATATGGATTTTAGATTTCATAAGGGAGAAAATAGATATAAATTCCATTAACCTATGAACTAGGCGGATGACCTAGATATGGACTATTAAAATCCTAAACTAATCCTAACCTAAGGAAGGGGACGCATAGACCCATGTGGATGGAAAGGATAAGGGGAGGGGAGGTAAGAAATTTATTAGGACAATAAATAATGTCCTTACAAGTTTCAGCGCCAAGTTTGGTGGGAACAAGAAAAAGTTGGAGGCATCCAACTAGCTAAGTGGCTAAAAAGGAATTACATGCAAAATTTGAAAAGGAAACTTGCCAACTTGAGTCGGCGGTGGTGTGAGGAATGAGGAAAAATAACTGCATTCAATGCATTCAATGACCTTGGTCTTAGTGACCAGCTCACCTTGGAAAGAGGATAGAGGAAAAATTTGTTTGTCATTGTGTGCAATCGGGTTTTTAGTTGCTCTGCATTTTTTCCATGGTTCTGTCGAACCTGCTGTTAGTTTTGGTTATTGTTGCTGTTGTTGGAATAGCCACGGCTATTTTTGAGCTTGAGGAAGTTAGTGGACTGTTGGGAAAGCCTGCTGTGGACGCCGTGGAGAGAAATAGCTCCTGTGGACACGGTTTTCTTCGAACCACAAAAAAATAAAAATATACAGGCATGTTAAGCCCTTCTCCTTAAACCGTTTGCTTTTGTTTAAACGTCTCATTAAAACAACCCTGCTCTTATGAGGGGTGATTTAGTTAAATGATGTTGTTGTTTTGAATGAAATGATCTCTGGATTGAGTCATTTTCTTTGTTGTATGCGACTTGAATATTTCTTTGCAAAATGGGTAAATGAAATGAATCTGTTCTTGTTGTATGAGTCTGCATTGATAGTATTGTGTAATCGTTTCTATTACCCATTATGGATTTGAGTTGGTGAATGTACCAATGATGTGAGTATTGTTTTCTGAGTTCTGTGCATTCTTGTAAAAATGGAAGGATAAAAGGATTCGATATGACCTCTGGTTTGAGCTGTCATTATAAAACGAACTCGACTTGGGTATTCTTGTGTATTTTGAAGAAAATGAGTGTTTCTTTACTAAAATTATTAAGGAAACGAGTTTTCTCTTTCTGCTGTTTTAAATTCTGAAAGTAATGGTAATTGGGTTTCATTGTGCATTATGGGTTCGGTTTGATGGAAGTGATAGTGATATGTAGATTGTTTTCTGAGTTCTGTGCGTGAATGGTTTTAAAAAAAAAACGTGAGAATGCTTGATGGAACTGTGCGTGAGTTATTTTCTCCGGATGTATTATAGTGCATAGAATACAAACTCTTTGGGACAGTGGGATTGTTTCATCGTTTTACTCTTACGCAATTTAAAAGCGATTAAATGCCTCCGTATTTGTTTTGAAATCGGTGAAAGAATTTGTTTTAGGAACTATTTACCTAATTCTAGAAGCGAGTATCGGGTATCTGCCGAATGGAATAGAGTTTAATATTTGAGTCTCTTTCAAACTCGATGATGAAATTATATGTATATATATATGTGTGTGTGTGTGTGTGTGTGTGTGTGTGTGTGTGTGTGTGTGTGTGTGTGTGTGTGTGTGTGTGTGTGTGTGTGTGTGTGTGTGTGTGTGTGTGTGTGTGTGTGTGTATATTCAAACTACATTCTATACTTCTTGTTGTTTCATCAAGACCGAACTGAAGTGGGATTCTTACCTTGAATGTTGAAAATGAATCTTTTTACCAATAAGGTGAAACTCATGATTTCATAGCTAATTTGTACATTCTTCTTTGTCGAGTCTAGCTGAAATGCTTGTTTTTGATGAAACGTTCTTGATAAAACTAGTTGTACATTCTTGCTTGTTTATACCTAGACGTGAATGTTTGTAGAGTGAAATATTTAAAAGGAAATGACTGTGCTTAGAGGTTTTTGGGATACTGAAGTATACTAATCAGAATGAATCATACTATTGGATTATATCATTTCTAAATAGTGGATATTTGGTTAGGACAGTGATGAAGAAGTAATATGATTCTTCTTTCTATTATTCGATTATTGATTTTATTTACTTCTCTTTGGAATGTTATCATTGATTGATATCACATTGGATTAAATTCTCGGTCAATCATGAGGAAAGGAAAGGGGGTGTGGATGGATAATTTGAATTAATGTTCATTTCTTCTCTCATACAGTTGGAAATCTGTAATCGTTATGGAACGAATTTTGTATTGCTTTGGTTTAAGCATCTGCATTTTATTGTTGTTTACTTTTCTCATCAGTGTTTGATTTCTTGAAATCAAATGGGTCGCATGAATGGAAAGGAAAGTAATTCGGTTTATATTTTCAGTCAATTTTATCCTTTGAAATTATAACTAATGTAAGGGAATGGAATTGATAGCATTTATGTTAGAACAACAGTATGCATAATTGTGTTATTAGTTCTTACAGATGTTTGTAATCTGGAACTGTTTGAAGGAAATTACTTCTTGTAGTAATTATTGGGAAAGAGGGCAGTAATCCTATCTTTTCTGATTGGGAGGGTAATTAGATGATTGAGTTGTTATGCTGGTCATCCTTTTTGATACTTAATTCTTGAATGATGTTCATATTAACGTTTCATAAAAGCAGGGTTCTTTTATTGAGACAGTTAATTAAAAGCACTTCATTTTAATGACAAGTGCTTAATATACTCAGTTGATGGCCCGACCCGTGTAAGTAATTTTCTGAGATGGAAATTGAGTATAAACGAAGACATGGTTGTTTTCGGATACTTCTTTTAATTGAATGAAGATGGATTGTGATTGATAACTATTACTCCTCTACGAGGAAATGAGAAAAGAAGAAATTACATTCTTCTAACTTATGAGTTGTAATGTTGTTTAATATAAACAAAGTCAATCATTTGGGTAGCAAATGTATAGATTGTAAAGCCGATGGAGGAATACAAGTACGAGTGTGATATTTTTAGTAGTGTATCAGTTTGATATTGTTGAATAAGTTTGAGAATATAACGTTATTCCTTGATTTGGAATTATTCAAATGTTAATGGATGGATTTAAAAGGGAATAACATCTATTCTTTACCTAAATGCAACTTTTACGTTAAAATGTGTAATTAGTTCATACTTGGGTTTAAATGAATTTTAAATTGACATCAAAAAGGATTTAGGTAAACATGATCTACGAATTGAAATGTATTCGGGATTAGCTTGAAAGCTAAGGAAAATCAAATAACTTAGAGCAACCAAACCTTGTATTCGGACTCTGTTAATAGCCTCGAATGTTTAAATTGAGAAAATAAAGATATGGGAAATCATATCTATTGTTATGAACCTTAACTAAGTAAGGTTAAGGAGGATAAATGAATAAATTCATTTAGAGTTAGACCTCGTTTAAATGACGTCTAATAAGATGGAATTCTAAATTTGTTTATTGTGGAAAACTTGATTAAGTTTAATAGGTTATGTAACGCCCACTTAAACGGGCACACAAGACTACAAACACGACACAACATGTCGTCACAAAGTTACAACCAACTCTGGGAACCACTTGTTACGGGGATGACCACAAGGTCAGCACGGAAACGTTCACACCCAAAAGGATAATACACTTTTTTTTTTTTTTTGACAGAACAACATAGAAGTCCAACCACATGACACTCTCACAGCTAGGGCAAGCCACAGTAAGAAATGATTGAAGGTTATTTATTTTGATAAAACACCCTTTAACTCATGACTTATGTTTTCAGAAAGATTCAATATATGATTCACACAAATTCATCTTACCAACTGAGTTATTTTCTTATACACTGTAGAGTAGTTCACTTAAAGTCTTCTCCTACTTGCTAAATCTTATTATCTTCCAGAAACTAACCATTGTTTTCCCTTAAGCTTGTTTAAGAGTTCACCCAAAAGGGGTAGTGTTCACTAGTTTAGCTAGGGATATCAATTTATAAAATTTTACTTTACAAGGATAGTTTCACCTTTGAGTACTTCAGGAATCTCTTGTTCTCAAGTAAGTCATCTCTACATTAATTTATCTGAATATATATATTTTAGTTAACTTCTATAAGGGTTAACCACTCCATTTAATTTTACTTATATCACATCATTACAAGGTGTCAGAGAGTTTTGACTTAACACTTTATTCTCAAAATCAAGGTTTTACAATACTTATGCCAATGTAATGATTGAATATCATTTCTCACCAAGGTAAGTTACTAGTCTAACAACAAAAGGGAAAGAACACTTCACCACGTAGTTTTTCCGAACATACCAAGACAAGAGATCTTCTAAACTCCTTGCAAGAAAAGTTACAAAATTTACAACGCATTGAACTTTCTACAAAGAACTTCATAATTTGGTGATGAAACTTTTACACTCTTTTCCTTTAATCTACTCGCATAATCCATCTCGCACAAATATTTACTAGAGTCGAGTCGCTAGAACCGAGCATGATAAGATATAAACCTCACCTAATAATTTATGCCATCTAACATATAAATAAATGAAAGTTTGCAATACTCCTTATCAAATAAATTTCTAACATACATTTAAAACTTAATTGCACATCTCATGATAATACATTTCATACTCATTAATGTTCACTTCCTTAAGATCTGCTTACATAAGAACACAATTCCAAGTGACTAGATATACAACCTTAACCATGCAATCAATCATACTTAAATTACAGTAATAATAATAACGCTCACCTAATACCCTCGACCTACTTCACATATATAAGTATCCAACAATATTATCTTTCAATTAAATAAAAGCACCAACGACATTAAGTTTATATAATAAATACAAGTATCAATCTTATATTATTCATCGATATTACCCAAGTATCAAACCTTCATAGATAATCAGTGATATGTAAGTATAATTTGGATATTTATCTCACAATTTTAAGAATATACTTATGTTAACAAAGATTCCACCAATCCACAAGTTCATATATTATTTAGGTATCCTTTTGGTTGCTTATTACCATGTCTTTATATGTTTCTATTAGTATAAGAGTCCAACTCGTTGGAATGAGTCACGATCAACAATATTGTCATATTTTGCTAATATGTCAAAGATACATTTGACTAGCTAAGATATGTAAGCGCGGTCCAAGCCACTATAAATACAAGTATCAACATTATCTCAACTCCCAATTGAGATGCAAGTATCAATTTTTAGCTAACATAATAATCATCGTAAATGCCAGAAAATATTCCACTCGTTAACCAAGTATTGAAATAACATATTTATCCTTACTGGTTACCTGATAACATAATATACCCTGTTATATAATTCAACCTCCACTTGCATACCCCAATTTATGGGTATTAATTATTGTTCTATAAAATGAAGTTAAATAATTTCAGGTGGACTTATATCCTTACTATCATACATGGTATGCACAGTCCCATTATGGTAGCTGTCACCTTTACTTAAGGCTATGCATGACTCCATTTTAGGGTAGTTATCTTAACTTCCCTATTCATCTATTTTCCTACCAAAAAGTCTTTCGACAAGCTTCAAGGTCAAAGTATAAGATAAATTTATAATTTCATATTTCAAGCATTGCCTGAATTCATATGCATGAGGACATCACATATCAATCAAACTTGAAGAATGTCGACATTCATGAGAGTTCGATGTATCCAATATTACTTTAACCGATTCAAAGATCCAAGTAGTGCCTCAAAATTAAGCCAAAGAATTATCCACACAGGATAATGACTTGCGTGCATAACATATTCGTAAAGGTCATAGAAAACCCATTAACGCATGCTTCAGGAGGGTTCCAATCTAATAATAAGCTCATAGTAATAATAATAGCAGAGGGCCTGGTGAGGGGTTTTCAATAATCCCCAAGGTAAATGATAATCGAATGACTCAGATGGAGCTATCTAGAAAGACCAATAAAACTAGTATGACTCTTCCCAAATAGAAGCCCCCAATCCTAATGGGAGTTTATATTATTATAAATCCATAGTAAAATCCAAATACAGTCATATCGGAAATTCCCTTTTTCAAGCCATGTTCTACATAATATAAACAATACAAGAAAAATTATAAACCTCATTCACGCTCCATAATATTTTCTACAGAAACCATCATTCAAAGGAATAATCAAGGCAAAAAGATAAACCAACATTATAAGATCAGTAGGCAAGAATCGATGTAGAGATTTCTTCTACTCAAATAGTAAATAAGATAAACTGTAAAGGGGAGAGAGATCAGTTCATGCAATTATGATTTAAAATTCATTTGAAACCCATCTCTTTCTGGGCATCTCTTTCAAGAAAGAGTCAATATATGTAAATGCATGTTATATAATATCCAGAGTCCAAATGCTATTTATTTAGTAAAACAAAAACACATCAACATTCCAAAAGAAACCCACATCTACAGCATTCGAACAAAATTGCAAAGATTGATTTATCCAAATGCTAAAGGAAATAAATCATTAAGAGAGAGGGTTAGTCTTATCATGCCTGCTTTTTAAACGCATCCACAAAGAACATATCCAAAGCAGGACTGCATAAGCCACACGTCCCTTAATTTTGATCCACTTCTTGGGGTTTCATCAATACTATGGGTTTGATATAACATGTTTGACTCTGTCGACCTATCTTGAACTGGCTGAAAAAAAATCTTATTGTTTGTAATAACTTGTCCATCTACCACTGAATGGCAAACAGTACTATTGGAGTCTGCAATTGGAAAAGTTGAATTACGAGCAACCGGAAGACCATTAGATTCCCTACCTTTTGTTTCAACTGCAATTGCAACATCATTTACAGATGGTAAATGAACACCATTAGGAGTAAATGTAGGCAAGGAACCAGGTCTATTATGCACATTAGCTCCTCCAGGAAATCTTTCACCCATATCCTTCAGCTGTGGATCTAAAATCCCACCAAAGCCATGGATGGAATAGGTGCAGGCAAGCAAGCAATGGAAAAGTGGCCATTGATGAGGGCTGGTATTCACCGCCTCCATTCCCGATCTACCTCCTTCACTTCTTTAAGAACCCAAGCACACAAGGATTTCAATCTCCTGAACATTGCAGACCAAAATCTGTGGATAATACTCGAACATGCAGTGGAATCCTCCTGCAAAGCCTGACTATAAAGTAATGACCTTCCGCCTTTGCCCTAATCTCACTGCAGGTAGGATCCTCCAAACCCTAGTTGGGTTTTTTTTTATTATTATCATATGAATAAAGCTTCTCGTAACCACATGAAGCCACCGGAATCGAACACACGATGGAGACAGACCCTCATCTATGGGGCAGAGTGGAAGAAATGAAACAACAAGGCAATTTGTGCTTCGTGAATATTCTGATATGAAACAGATCCGCCTCTATGAGATACTCTTCCATGAGTTACATCGTAAAACAAGTAAGGTCTCAATAGAGAATCTTAGCAATAAATTTCATCAGGTCTCCTAGTAACACTCTCACTGTCACATAGTCGATTTTGATAAAAATATCTTGAAGGAGAATCCCGAATTTGAGGATGCATTCGATCACTGAACAGATAACAACATAGTTGGACAACCTACTTGTTGGAAGCACTCAAAAAGGCTTTACGCCATACCGCAACATGCCCGCCGCCTGGCACCAATTCTTGTTTTGCTACAGTCATTGCTTATGGATTCCCGACAGAACACACCTCGCAGCACCCAAAGAAAGTGGAGGTAACATGCCTACCTCACTAGTAGTAGTTGTGCGCGGCTAAAAAAGAAAACAACGCTCCTTCTTCCCCCAAAACGCATCAGGAACAACATAAAACCATGTCAGGATCTCGCTGCACGCACCAAAGATAAGGCGTGAGGAGGTTTCATTGCGGCCAGGGAAGACAAAAAAAAAAAAGATGCACCCAGGAGGAACCATGAAGAAAAATGCCTTGACAGACAAGATTTCGATGGCCTCTCAACCACTCCACACGCAGTCCAACAAAAGGAAAATCTCACGCGGTCAGAGAAGGATAATGTAGGTAGTCAACAAGAAACGTAGAAGATTTACAAATCAGGATTAATAAATGAAGTGCGGCCACCAGCAAGGAGTCCAACACGTCTAGTAAAAGGAGTTAATGAAGTGGCAGGTGGCCATCAAAGTTACCCCCATAATTTCCAATAAAAAGTTTAATCACCTCCACAATGGATATTTCATAGAAATGATTTAGCGTATTCCTTGCAAATCAATTTTTTTGTTGTATTTATAATTTTCGTGTTCCTTGTAAATTCCATATCATGTTTCATTTATTCCATGTTGAAATAAGATGATGAATCTACACCCTGTACTGTATGGGAACATACAAAATTTTTATGCACATTGTTCATGTATGTATTATGCAGACTAAATTTGATGGTTGACCCTTTCTGAAATGATTTTATGATGGTTATTCAACCAACATCTCCCTTCATAGTACTATATTTTTAATGTTCGAATTTGAGAGTTTTTCATGTTTAGGTGTATCTATTGTGCTACAATAAATTACCCCCTTTAAACCTAACATCCATTAGCTTTCCAATGTTGAACTTTATAGATATCCTTATCTTAAATGAGGCGTAATATTAAGACACAAATACAATTATAACAATGAAAATACAATCATATGCTGGGAACCTAAGATTCAATAGATTCCAATAGAACTCTTTTTAACAAACGACATTAAGCATTCCATAGATCGAAGGCATGACAGACGAAAGAAGAAGAAAGGATGCTAAAAAAATAACTTCGCAAACAGGGTAAAAGTCACCTAACGATAGAAAAGGGAGCTCAATTCAGCATTCAATGACACGCAATAGGACAAGGATGTAACAACGAAAGTCGATGCCGAACAGGGCATTACATTCTCCTCCCCTTAAGAAAGCATCGTCCTCGATGCGACATAACACAGAGAAAAAGGAAATGGTAAGCAACCAAGAATAGGTAAAGGAGAAAGTACACCCTATGGTTTAAAATTTTAGTCGATTAAAGCACGGCCACAGGTAGCCTTAGGAACATTTGGTGGAAATTTTAACTTTCAAGGTTCTGTGAAGATTGGTAGTTCCCTCTTATTTATTATTTCATTAGTTCCTTTCCATTAGCATTATTCTTAGTTTAATTTCTTTTAAAATTTCATCATTGAAGAGTTTTGGTTTATTCCTTATTGTGGGTGCCCAACATGAACTGCTAACACAACACCCTATCAGGTTCAAAAAGACACTACAGATTCACAAGCACACAAGTATATACTTCATGATTGTATTACACCACAAAAGGTTACTCAAATACGGAATAGAATAGGCACAGTCCACATAACATAGTACTGGTCACACAACCATGACTGAAAATTATACTACTTGAACAAGGTGTACTACGATTTCCAGACATTCCCTCAATTCCACAGATGAAAATTTCACATATCTCCAAACAAAAGCTATAGGTACATAGTGTCCACAAGGGTATCAATGACATATCCACAACATCACAACACATATCCATCTGACATGAGTAACACATACATCAAAAGACCACTACCAAAACATCACAATAACTCAACATATATCCCGAAACATCAACCATACACACAAATATCATATGCCTCCCTCAAACTCTTATGCCTCCCTCAATCTCTTATGCCTCCCTCAAGTCTCTTATGCCTCCCTCAAACTCTTATGTCTCCTCAAACTCTTATGCCTCCCTCAAGTCTCTTATGCCTCCCTCAAACTCTTATGCCTCCCTCAAACTCTTATGCCTCCCTCAAGGAGGCCGGTTGACCCTATGGCCCAAGACACATAGAGTTCGAACACTCCTAACCCAAGTGACATAATAACGCGTGGTTCAACAACCCGCTAGTTATATGTAACTCCTTGGGGCGTACCCCCATACAACGAAGCGGGTCCATAGGTCCAACCATTCCATGGTGCATCCCATGACCCTATTCCACACATCACGACAATAGAACCAGCACAACAATCCAATCTAAGTGCCAAGTGGCAAAGTACAAGCCTTGGGCAAGGCGGTAAAAATTCCAAATTTAAAAGAAGACCCAAAATCAAGCAAAATAAATGGCCAAATAGCCATAGTTAGTATCAAAATCCACATGTTAGTGCCATAAACCAAGGAAATGCCCAAAATTGTAAAGCATGGCAATCAAGAAAAGTTACTGGTCCTTACAAAATAAAGTAAAAAGCTCAATTTACGAATAAAATCAACTTATAATAATGTCACATTACGATAACTGTGTGGCCTTATCTTGGCCACCAAAGGGGTACTCAACGAGTGCTAGCTTTTCGGAACATCGAGCCTCAGCTCGTAAAATACATATCAATAATACAACTATCATCACCTCTATCTGAATCATCCCGCCACCACTTCGACAAGGCTAAACATAGTCATAGTTGCACTTAGGTTGCATACATACAACCACATAGGGAGAGAGGAAAGAATCATAGGTTGTTATCTACTAAACCAAATTTTGGCTCGAGTTATTGACCCATGGTACACCATTCCTCACTCTCAACATACACTTCTACCGATTTCCCTCAGGGTCGGTTAGCATAAGGTTCACAACATAACATGTAACTACATTACTAACACAATGGTGGTACATATACAAGGTAGATCACAATCATACATTCACTGAGTGTAACACATCACTTTACCACATTCTGCACCCAAAGTGCAATCACCATACGATAGGGTTCATACACTCACCGTATGACCCCAAATCACAACATGAAGCATTACATATTTGCACAAATCATACATACGATGAACATAGTACATCTCAACATAACATCCATTGCTACATAACAAGGTGGTACACACATTTCTTCAAAACATGGTAAAAACATCATGATACAACTCATTTCTTTTAACATCAATCTAGTCATACAACACATTGATACACCTACATATCACAATATGTCACAATGTTCCAACACTCCGTCATCCACATTAGAATTCTTTTCACACATCACAAACAACAATTCACACGTGAACTCTTCATAGAATCCACAAGAAGGAGAGAGAATACTCCCATCCCCAGCACATCAATATGATAACAAATACGCATTGAGTGACATACACATCACGTGTGTTCACAATATCACAATTACGACAATAATCACATCATGCTTATACCACATTACTCTTCCAATATAAATCATCATCATGCAATACCATCATCTCCATGAAACAATATCATGTAACACCATCACCATCATGTAACATCATCATACAACACCAATCCGGCCCATAGGTTCGAGAGCATGAACCTACGCTCTGATACCAAGTGAAACGACCCAAAAATTCACACACGAACAACATAGTAAAAGACAGGATAATTTTTTTGACTTACTTCGACACATAACACGACACAACATGTCGTCACAAAGTTACAACCAACTCTGGGAACCACTTATTAAGAGGATGACCACAAGGTCAACACGGAAACGTTCACACCCAAAAGGATAATACACTTTTTTTTTTTTGACAGAACAACATAGAAGTCCAACCACATGACACTCTCACAGCTAGGGCAAGCCACAGTAAGAAATGATTGAAGGTTATTTATTTTGATAAACACCCTTTAACTCATGACTTATGTTTTCAGAAAGATTCAATATATGATTCGCACAAATTCATCTTACCAACTGAGTTAATTTCTTATACACTGTAGAGTAGTTCACTTAAAGTCTTCTCCTACTTGCTAAATCTTATTATCTTCAGAAACTAACCATTGTTTTCCCTTAAGCTTGTTTAAGAGTTCACCCAAAAGGGGTAGTGTTCACTAGTTTAGCTAGGGATATCAATTTATAAAATTTTACTTTACAAGGATAGTTTCACCTTTGAGTACTTCAGAATCTCTTGTTCTCAAGTAAGTCATCTCTACATTAATTTATCTATAATATATATATTTTAGTTAACTTCTATAAGGGTTAACCACTCCATTTAATTTTACTTATATCACATCATTACAAGGTGTCAGAGAGTTTTGACTTAACACTTTATTCTCAAAATCAAGGTTTTACAATACTTATGCCAATGTAATGATTGAATATCATTTCTCACCAAGGTAAGTTACTAGTCTAACAACAAAAGGGAAAGAACACTTCACCACGTAGTTTTTCCGAACATACCAAGACAAGAGATCTTCTAAACTCCTTGCAAGCAAAGTTACAAAATTTACAACGCATTGAACTTTCTACAAAGAACTTCATAATTTGAACTGATGAAACTTTTACACTCTTTTCCTTTAATCTACTCGCATAATCCATCTGCACAAATATTTACTAGAGTCAGTTCGCTAGAACTGAGCATGATAAGATATAAACCTCACCTAATAATTTATGCCATCTAGCATATAAATAAATGAAAGTTTGCAATACTCCTTATCAAATAAATTTCTAACATACATTTAAAACTTAACTGCACATCTCATGATAATACATTTCATACTCATTAATGTTCACTTCCTTAAGATCTGCTTACATAAGAACACAATTCCAAGTGACTAGATATACAACCTTAACCATGCAATCAATCATACTTAAATTACAGTAATAATAATAACGCTCACCTAATACCCTCGACCTACTTCACATATATAAGTGTCCAACAATATTATCTTTCAATTAAATAAAAGCACCAACGACATTAAGTTTATATAATAAATACAAGTATCAATCTTATATTATTCATCGATATTACCCAAGTATCAAACCTTCATAGATAATCAGTGATATGTAAGTATAATTTGGATATTTATCTCACAATTTTAAGAATATACTTATGTTAACCAAGATTCCACCAATCCACAAGTTCATATATTATTTAGGTATCCTTTTGGTTGCTTATTACCATGTCTTTATATGTTTCTATTAGTATAAGAGTCCAACTCATTGGAATGAGTTACGATCAACAATATTGTCATATTTTGCTAATATGTCAAAGATACATTTGACTAGCTAAGATATGTAAGCGTGGTCCAAGCCACTATAAATACAAGTATCAACATTATCTCAACTCCTAATGAGATGCAAGTATCAATTTTTAGCTAACATAATAATCATCGTAAATGCCAGAAAATATTCCACTCGTTAACCAAGTATTGAAATAACATATTTATCCTTACTGGTTACCTGATAACATAATATACCCTGTTATATAATTCAACCTCCACTTGCATACCCCAATTTATGGGTATTAATTATTGTTCTATAAAATGAAGTTAAATAATTTCAGGTGGACTTATATCCTTACTGTCATACATGGTATGCACAGTCCCATTATGGTAGCTGTCACCTTTACTTAAGGCTATGCATGACTCCATTTTAGGGTAGTTATCTTAACTTCCCTATTCATCTGTTTTCCTACCAAAAGTCTTTCGACAAGCTTCAAGGTCAAAGTATAAGATAAATTTATAATTTCATATTTCAAGCATTGCCTGAATTCATATGCATGAGGACATCACATATCAATCAAACTTGAAGAATGTCGACATTCATGAGAGTTCGATGTATCCAATAATACTTTAACCGATTCAAAGATCCAAGTAGTGCCTCAAAATTAAGCCATAGAATTATCCACACAGGATAATGACTTGCGTGCTTAACATATTCGTAAAGGTCATAGAAAACCCATTAACGCATGCTTCAGGAGGGTTCCAATCTAATAATAAGCTCATAGTAATAATAATAGCAGAGGGCCTGGTGAGGGGTTTTCAATAATCCCCAAGGTAAATGATAATCGAATGACTCAGATGGAGCTATCTAGAAAGACCAATAAAACTAGTATGACTCTTCCCAAATAGAAGCCCCCAATCCTAATGGGAGTTTATATTATTATAAATCCACAGTAAAATCCAAATACAGTCATATCGGAAATTCCCTTTTTCAAGCCATGTTCTACATAATATAAACAATACAAGAAAAATTATAAACCTCATTCACGCTCCATAATATTTTCTACAGAAACCATCATTCAAAGGAATAATCAAGGCAAAAAGATAAACCAACATTATAAGATCAGTAGGCAAGAATCGATGTAGAGATTTCTTCTACTCAAATAGTGAATAAGATAAACTGTAAAGGGGGAGAGAGATCAGTTCATGCAATTATGATTTAAAAGTCATTTGAAACCCATCTCTTTCTGGGCATCTCTTTCAAGAAAGAGTCAATATATGTAAAAGCATGTTATATAATATCCAGAGTCCAAACGCTATTTATTTAGTAAAACAAAAACACATCAACATTCCAAAAGAAACCCACATCTACAGCATTCGAACAAAATTGCAAAGATTGATTTATCCAAATGCTAAAGGAAATAAATCATTAAGAGAGAGGGTTAGTCTTATCATGCCTATTTTAAATGCATCCACCAGCAACATATCCAGCAGGGACTGCATAAGCCACACGTCCCACTGATCCACTTCTTGGGGTTTCATCAATACTATGGGTTTGATATAACATGTTTGACTCTGTCGACCTATCTTGAACTGGCTAAAAAAAAATCTTATTGTTTGTAATAACTTGTCCATCTACCACTGAATGGAAAACAATACTATTGGAGTCTGCAATTGGAAAAGTTGAATTACGAGCAACCGGAAGACCATTAGATTCCCTACCTTTTGTTTCAACTACAATTGCAACATCATTTACAGATGGTAAATGAACACCATTAGGAGTAAATGTAGGCAAGGAACCAGGTCTATTATGCACATTAGCTCCTCCAGGAAATCTTTCACCCATATCCTTCAGCTGTGGATCTAAAAGCCCAGCCGAAGCCATGGATGGAATAGGTGCAGGCAAGCAAGAAATGGAAAAGTGGCCATTGACGAGGGCGCTGGTATTCACCGCCTCCATTCCTGATCCTGCCTCCTTCACTTCTTCAAGAACCCAAGCACACAAGGATTTCAATCTCCTGAACATTGCCAGACCAAAAGCTATGGATAATACTCGAACATGCAGTGGAATCCTCCTGCAAAGCCTGACTATAAAGTAATGACCTTCCGCCTTTGCCCTAATCTCACTGCAGGCAGGATCCTCCAAACCCTAGTTGGGTTTTTTTTTTTATTATTATCATATGAATAAAGCTTCTCGTAACCACGAAGCCACCGGAATCGAACACACGATGGAGACAGACCCTCATCTACGGGGCAGAGTGGAAGAAATGAAACAACAAGGCAATTTGTGCTTCGTGAATATTTTGATATGAAACAGATCCGCCTCTATGAGATACTCTTCCATGAGTTACATCGTAAAACAAGTAAGGTCTCAATAGAGAATCTTAGCAATAAATTTCATCAGGTCTCCTGGTAACACTCTCACTGTCACATAGTCGATTTTGATAAAAATATCTTGAAGGAGAATCCCAAATTTGAGGATGCATTCGATACTGAATAGATAACAACATAGTTGGACAACCTGCTTGTTGGAAGCACTCAAAAAGGCTTCTGCCATACTGCAACATGCCTACCGCCTGACCAATTACTATTGCAGGCTGTTGCTATGGATTCCCGACAAGAACACACCTCGCAACACCCAAAGAAAGTGGAGGTAACACGCTACCTCCTCACTAGCTAGTAGCTATAACCGCCATATAAAAAAAGCAAAAAATAGCGCTCCTTCTTCCCCCAAAACGCATCAGGAACAACATAAAACCATGTCCAGGATCTGTGCACCAGCATAAGGCGTGAGGAGGTTTCATTGCGGCCAGGGAAGACAAAAAAAAAGACATGCACCAGGAGGAACCATGAAGAAAAATGCCTTGATAGACAAGATTTCAATGGCCTCTCAACCACTCCACACGCAGTCCAACAAAAGAAAATCTCACGCGGTCAGAGAAGGATATTGCAGGCAGTCAACAAGAAACATAGAAGATTTGCAAATCAAAATTAATAAATGAAGTGCGGCCACCAGCAAGAAGGAGTCCAACACGTCTAGTAAAAGGAGTTAATGAAGTGGCAGGTGGCCATCAAAGTTACCCCCATATTTTCCAATAAAAAAGTTTAATCACCTCCACAATGGATATTTCGTAGAAATGATTTAGCGTATTCCTTGCAAATCAATTTTTTTGTTGTATTTATAATTTTCGTGTTCCTTGTAAATTCCATATCATGTTTCATTTATTCCATGTTGAAATAAGACGATGAATCTACACCCTGTACTGTATGGGAACATACAAAATTTTTATGCACACTGTTCATGTATGTATTATGCAGACTAAATTTGATGGTTGACCCTTTCTGAAATGATTTTATGATGGTTATTCAACCAACATCTCCCTTCATAGTACTATATTTTTAATGTTCGAATTTGAGAGTTTTTTCATGTTTAGGTGTATCTATTGTGCTACAATAAATTACCCCCTTTAAACCTAACATCCATTAGCTTTCCAATGTTGAACTTTATAGATATCCTTATCTTAAATGAGGCGTAATATTAAGACACAAATACAATTATAACAATGAAAGATACAATCATATGCTGGGAACCTAAGATTCAATAGATTCCAATAGAACTCTTTTTAACAAACGACATTAAGCATTCCATAGATCGAAGGCACGACAGACGAAAGAAGAAGAAAGGATGCTAAAAAAATAACTTCGCAAATAGGGTAAAAGTCACCTAACGATAGAAAAGGGAGCTCAATTCAGCATTCAATGACACGCAATAGGACAAGGATGTAACAACGGAACTAGGGACACGCCGAACAGGGCATTACATTCTCCTCCCCTTAAGAAAGCATCATCCTCGATGCGACATAACACAGAGAAAAGGAAATGGTAAGCAATCAAGAATAGGTAAAGGAGAAAGTACACCCTATGGTTTAAAATTTTAGTTCGATTAAAGCACGGTCACAAGGTAGCCTTAGGAACATTTGGTAGAAATTTTAACTTTCAAGGTTCTGTGAAGATTGGCAGTTCCCTCTTATTTATTATTTCATTAGTTCCTTTCCATTAGCATTATTCTTCATGAATGCTAACACAACACCCTATCAGTGTTCAAAAAGACACTCTGATTCACAAGCACACAAGTATATACTTCATGATTGTATTACACCACAAAAGGTTACTCAAATATGGAATAGAATAGCAATCCACATAACATAGTACACACAACACATCTATGACTGAATATTATACTACGAACACAAGAGTACTACGATTTCCAGACATTTCCTCAATTCCATAGATGAAAAATTCACATAACACCAAACAAAAGCTATAGGTACATAGTGTCCACAAGGGAATCAATGACATATCCACAACATCACAACACATATCCATCTGACATGAGTAACACATACATCAAAAGACCACTACCAAAACATCACAATAACTCAACATATATCCCGAAACATCAACCATACACACAAATATCATATGCCTCATATGCCTCCCTCCTCCTCAAACTGCCTCCCTATGCCTCCCTCAAACTCTTATGGAGGCCTCCCTCAAGTCTCTTATGCCCCTATGGCCGAAGACACATAGAGTTGAACACTCCTAACCCAAGTGACATAACATAACAACGTGTGGTTCAACAACCCACTAGTTATCTCGTAACTCCTGGGGCGTACTCCATACAATGAAGCGGGTCCATAGGTCCAACCATTCCATGGTGCATCCCATGACCCTATTCCACACATCACGACAATAGAACCAACACAACAATCCAATCTAAGTGCCAAGTGGCAAGTACAAGCCTTGGGCAAGGTGGTAAAAATTCCAAATTTAAAAGAAGACCCAAAATCAAGCAAAATAAATGGCCAAATAGCCATAGTTAGTATCAAAATCCACATGTTAGTGCCATAAACCAAGGAAATGCCCAAAATTGTAAAGCATGGCAATCAAGAAAAGTTGCTGGTCCTTACAAAATAAAGTAAAAAACTCAATTTATGAATAAAATCAACTTATAATAATGTCACATTACGATAACTGTGTGGCCTTATCTGGCCACCAAAGGGGTACTCAACGAGTTGCTAGCACTCGGAACATCGAGCCTCAGCTCATAAAATACATATCAATAATACAACTGTCATCACCTCTATCTGAATCATCCCGCCACCACTTCGACAAGGCTAAACATAGTCATAGTTGCACTTAGGTTGCATACATACAACCACATAGGGAGAGAGGAAAGAATCACAGGTTGTTATCTACTAAACCGAATTTTGGCTCGAGTTATTGACCCATGGTACACCATTCCTCACTCTCAACATACACTTCTACCGATTTCCCTCAGGGTCGGTTAGCGTAAGGTTCACAACATAACATGTAACTACATTACTAACACAATGGTGGTACATATACAAGGTAGATCACAATCATACATTCACCGAGTGTAACACATCACTTTACCACATTCTGCACCCAAAGTGCAATCACCATACGATAGGGTTCATACACTCACCGTATGACCCTAAATCACAACATGAAGCATTACATATTTGCACAAATCATACATATGATGAACATAGTACATCACAACATAACATCCATTGCTACATAACAAGGTGGTACACACATTTCTTCAAAACATGGTAAAAACATCATGATACAACTCATTTCTTTTAACATCAATCTAGTCATACAACACATTGATACACCTACATATCACAATATGTCACAATGTTCCAACACTATGTCATCCACATTATAATTCTTTTCACACATCACAAACAACAATTCACACGTGAACTCTTCATAGAATCCACAAGAAGGAGAGAGAATACTCCCATCCCCAACACATCAACATGATGACAAACACGCACTAAGTGACATACACATCACGTGCATTCACAATATCACAATTACGACAATAATCACATCACGCTTATACCACATTACTCTTCCAATATAAATCATCATCATGCAATACCATCATCTCCATGAAACAATATCATGTAACACCATCACCATCATGTAACATCATCATACAACACCAATCCGGCCCATAGGTTCGAGAGCATGAACCTACGCTCTGATACCAAGTGTAATGACCCCAAAATTTCACAAATATTTACTAGAGTCGGTTATTAGAACCGAGCATGATAAGCACACAAGATCGCATAAATAAATGGAAAACATTTCTAACATAGGATAATAACCGCACATCTTTTTGACTTGCTACATAAGAACACAATTAGTGACACGACATCAACATACTTAAATTCGTAACAATAATTCACCTAATACCCCACCTACTTCACATATATAAGTATCCAACAATATTATCTTTCAATTAAATAAAAGCACCAACGACATTAAGTTTATATAATAAATACAAGTATCAATCTTATATTATTCATCGATATTACCCAAGTATCAAACCTTCATAGATAATCAGTGATATGTAAGTATAATTTGGATATTTATCTCACAATTTTAAGAATATACTTATGTTAACAAAGATTCCACCAATCCACAAGTTCATATATTATTAGGTATCCTTTTGGTTGCTTATTCCATGCCTTTATATGTTTCTATTAGTATAAGGGTCCAACTCATTGGAATGAGTTACGATCAACAATATTGTCATATTTTGCTAATATGTCAAAGATACATTTGACTAACTAGGATATGTAAGCGCGGTCCAAGCCACTATAAATACAAGTATCAACATTATCTCAACTCCCAATTGAGATGCAAGTATCAATTTTTAGCTAACATAATAATCATCGTAAATGCAAAAAAATATTCCACTTGTTAACCAAGTATTGAAATAACATATTTATCCTTACTAGTTACCTGATAACATAATATATCATGTTATATAATTCAACCTCCACTTGCATACCCCAATTTATGGGTATTAATTATTGTTCTAAAAAATGAAGTTAAATAATTTTCAGGTGGACTTATATCCTTCATTGGCCATACATGGTATGCACGGTCCCATTATGGTAGATGTCACCTTTACTTAAGGCTATGCATGACTCCATTTTAGGGTAGTTATCTTAACTTCCTATTCATCATTTTCCTACCAAAAGTCTTTCGACAAGCTTCAAGGTCAAAGTATAAGATATAATTATAATTTCATATTTTAAGCATTTCCCGAATCCATATGCATGAGGACATCACATATCAATCAAACTTGAAGAATGTTGACATTCATGAGAGTTCGATGTATCCAATATTACTTTAACCGATTCAAAGATCCAAGTAGTGCCTCAAAATTAAGCAAAGAATTATCCACATAGGATAATGACGTGTGTGCATAACATATTTGTAAAGGTCATAGAAAACCCATTAACACATGCTCAGAGGGTTCCAATCTAATAATAAGCTCATAGTAATAATAATAGCAGAGGGCCCTGGTGAGGGGTTTTCAATAATCCCCAAGGTAAATGATAATCGAATGACTCGAGATGGAGCTATCTATAAAGACCAATAAAACTAGTATGACTCTTCCCAAATAGAAGCCCCCAATCCTAATGGGAGTTTATATTATTATAAATCCATAGTAAAATCCAAATACAAAGTCATATGGAAATTCCCTTTTTCAAGCCATGTTCTACATAATATAAACAATACAAGAAAAATTATAAACCTCATTCACGCTCCATAATATTTTCTACAGAAACCATCATTCAAAGGAATAATCAAGGCAAAAAGATAAACCAACATTATAAGATAAGATCAGAAGGCAAGAATCGATGTAGAGATTTCTTCTACTCAAATAGTAAATAAGATAAACTGTAAAGGGGGAGAGATCAGTTCATGCAATTATGATTAAAAGTCATTTGAAACCCATCTCTTTTTGGGCATCTCTTTCAAGAAAGAGTCAATATATGTAAATACATGTTATATAATATCCAGAGTCCAAACACTATTTATTTAGTAAAACAAAAACACATCAACATTCCAAAAGAAACCCACATCTACAGCATTCGAACAAAATTGCAAAGATTGATTTATCCAAATGCTAAAGGGGATAAATCATTAAGAGAGAGGGTTAGTCTTATCATGCCTGTTTTAAATGCATCCACCAGCAACATATCCAGCAGGGACTGCATAAGCCACACGTCCCACTGATCCACTTCTTGGGGTTTCATCAATACTATGGGTTTGATATAACATGTTTGACTCTGTCGACCTATCTCTAACTAGATGAAAAAAATATTATTGTTTGTAATAACTTGTCCATCTACCACTAAATGGAAAACAAGATTATTGGAGTTTGTAATTGGAAAATTTGAATTACGAGAAATAGGAAGACCATTAGATTCCCTACCTTTTGTTTCAATCGCAATTGCAACATCATTTACAGATGGTAAATAAACACCATTAGGAGTAAATGTACACAAGGAACCAGGTCTATTATGCACATTAGCTCCTCCAGGTAATCTTTCACCCATATCCTTCAAGCTGTGGATCTAAAATCCCACCGAAGCCATGGATGGAATAGGTGTAGGGAAGCGAGGCAATGGAAAAGTGACCATTGACGAGGGCGCCTGGTATTCACCGCTCCATTCTGATCCTACCTCCTTCACTTCTTCAAGAACCCAAGCACACAAGGATTTCAATCTCCTAAACATTGCCAGACCAAAAGCTGTGGATAATACTTGAACATGCAATGGAATCCTCCTGTAAAGCCTGACTATAAAGTAATGACCTTCCACCTTTGCCCTAATCTCACTGCAGGTAGGATCCTCCAAACCCTAGTTGGGTTTTTTTTTTAAATTATTATCATATGAATAAAGCTTCTCGTAACCATGAAGCCACCGGAATTGAACACATGATGGAGACAGACCCTCATCTACGGGCGAGTGGAACAAGTGAAACAAGAAGAAGGCAATTTTTGCTTCGTGAATATTCCGATATGAAATAGATCCGCCTCTATGAGATACTCTTCCATGAGTTACATCGTAAAACAAGGTCTTAATAGAGAATCTTAGCAATAAATTTCATTAAGGTCTCTCAAAGTAACACTCTCACTTTGTCACATAGTCGATTTTGATAAAAAATATCTTGAAGGAGAATCCCGAATTTGAGGATGCATTCGATACTGAAAAAATAACAACATAGTTGGACAACCTGCTTGTTGGAAGCACTCAAAAGGCTTGTTCCATCATACCGCAACATGCCTACCGCCTTTGGCTAATTTCTTGTTGCAGCATTGCTATGGATTCCTGACTAGAACACACCTCACAGCACCCAAAGAAAGTGGAGGTAACACGCCTACCTCACTAGCTAGTAGCTATGCGTGGTCGATAAAAGAAAACAACGCTCCTTTTTCCCCTAAAATGCATCAGAACAACATAAAAACATGTCCAGGATCAGTGCACCAAAGATAAGGCGTGAGGAGGTTTCATTGCGGCGGGGAAGACAAAAAAAAAAGACACACCCGGGAGGAACCATGAAGAAAAGCGCATTGACAGACAAGATTTGATGGCCTCTCAACCACTCCACACGCAATCCAACAAAAGGAAATCTCACGCTTGGTCGAGAGAAGGATAATGTAGGTAGTCAATAAGAAACGTAGAAGATTTACAAATCAGATTAATAAATGAAGTGTGACCACCAGAAAGGAATCCAACACGTCTAGTAAAAGGAGTTAATGAAGTGGCGGTGGCCATCAAAGTTACCCCCATAATTTCCAATAAAAAGTTTAATCACCTTCACAATGGATATTTCATAGAAATGATTTAGCGTATTCCTTGAAACTCAATTTTTTGTTGTATTTATAATTTTCGTGTTCCTTGTAAATTCCATATCATGTTTCATTTATTCCATGTTGAAAAGGACGATGAATCTACACCCTGTACTGTATGGGAACATACAAAATTTTATGCACACTGTTCATGTATGTATTATGCAGACTAAATTTGATGGTTGACCCTTTCTGAAATGATTTTATGATGGTTATTCAACCAACATCTCCCTTCATAGTACTATATTGTTAATGTTCAAATTTGAGAGTTTTTTCATGTTTAGGTGTATCTATTGTGCTCAATAAATTAACCCCTTTAAACCTAACACCCATTAGCTTTCCAATGTTGAACTTTATAGATATCCTTATCTTAAATGAGGCGTAATATTAAGACACAAATACAATTATAACAATGAAAGATACAATCATATGCTGGGAACCTAAGATTCAATAGATTCCAATAGAACTCTTTTTAACAAACGACATTAAGCATTCCATAGATCGAAGGCACAATAGATGAAAGAAGAAGAAAGGATGCTAAAAAAAATAACTTCACAAACAGGGTAAAAGTCACCTAACGATAGAAAAAGGAGCTCAATTCAGCATTCAATGACACGCAATGATAGACAAGGACGTAATAACGAAAGTTGATGCCAAACAGGGCATTACAGTTAAACTTATTAAGTTATCGATAATGGACTCGCTTAGTCCAAAGATTAAGCAAGGAACCAAGAAGTGAATAGAAACCTTTCAAGTATGAAGGAGGAAATGTGTATTAAGCTAGAAGATGATTAAGTCTCTCTTAGCTACATACAACCTGAAACAAGAACAAGGATAAAGGATCAACATGGTCGCGAAAGTTGATCTTAAATACTAAGATTATAACCAAATCACAATAGAGCTGGATGTGTACCTCGATGAGAGGATTACAGCAGGACATTGACATATGCCGGCTATAATATAGTGTCTTCATGAAGGTGGGGCCTTCATGACGACACAATGTTATTGCTAACATATTACAATGCCCTCCCGAATTAAATCATCAAGTTTACATAATGTCGGAAACTAAGTTCTTAGATGGGGATAGGAATGTGATCACGCATATGAAGTGACTCAGGAGGACTAAAGGTAACTAGACACACGGAGTCGCCTAGAGACGACATCGTATGTCCGCGTATCTTTAGTTACTTATGAGTAACTTCCTATACTCGCTCATTCATATTGCTAGTTGGGGATTAGAGCTTGACCTTAAATGGAAGGACTGGAAGAGACTAGGAAAGACCATTCTAGATAATGCATTTAAGTGAGGTGAAGGACGTATTCCAATGATGTGTACCACATCTAGGAATATGATCATGCAAAGCATGTGAAAATCTTTGGCCAAAGTATCGCAAGTGCTGGTTGTGTTGTCCTAATCACCTAGTTTAAGATGCAGGATGTCAGACGAATATCAGTAACAAATATTCAGATAGGCTTCTTAAATGGATCACTTCGATAACCGGAAACGGTAAGAGAACCTTGTATATTTATTATACTATGCATGAATTAACATGAAGGATAGGTAAGTCACCGAGTCATGAAATGAGAGATCGCTGAAACTCCGAGCCATAAAATGGGAGATCGGTAGTTCTGTGAGTCATTTAAAGTAGCATATGGTATATGTTATATGATTGAATGGCATTGAATGTGTGTTCCTTATTGTAAATATGTGAACAAGGAACATTGGGTTTAAAAAGAAATTGTGTGATCCAAGTTACATTAATTGGACAGAGAACGATTATTAAAACATGAACGTGTGTTTGAATTATATAATTCATAACAGAGAACGTTGTACATATATAAAAAAATTTTTTACCTTGTTTTAGTATCTTAAAATGGGGATGTTTACAGTGCATGTGCATGTGCGTGTGTGTGTGCGTGTGCGTGTGTGTGCGCATGCGTGTGCATGTGCATGTGTGTGTGTGCATGTAAGTGGGTGTGTGTGTGTGTGCACATGCGTCCCATGTGTGTGTGTGTGTGTGCGTGTGTGTGTAAGTGGGTGTGCATGTGGGTGTGTATGAACGTCGTGTATGTGTGTGCATGTATGTGTGTTGTGCGAAGTTTGTGTGCATGTGCATTTGCTTGTGGGTGTGTGTGTGCGTATGCTTGTGCGCTCCGCATGTGGATGTGCGTGTGCTAAGCATGTGTGTGTGTGTGTGCACAAGCATGTGTGTGTGTGTGTGCGTGTGCATGTGCGTGTGTGTGTGCATGTAAGTGGGTGTGCATTAGTGTGCGTGCGTGTGTGCACATGACGTGTGTGCATGCTTGTGTGCATGTGGGTGTGTGTGTACGTCTTTGCATGCGTGTGCGTGTCATGTGTTGTGCGAAGTCGTGTACATGTGCATTTTCTTGTGGGTATGCGTATGCGTGTGCGTGTGCGTGTGCATGTGCATGTGGATGTGCGCGTGCATCTTTGTGTGTGTGTGCGTGTCCGTGTGGGTGTGTGTGAGCATGCACGTGTGCGTGTGCGTATGTATCCGTGTGCTTGTGCGTGTGTGTGTGCACGTGTGCGTGTGTGTTTACGTGTGTGTGTATGTGTGTGTGCACGTGTGTGTGTGTGCATGCGAGTGTTCATGTGTGTGTGTGTGTATGCGTTTGCATGTGCATGTGCGTGTACGTATTCATGTGCGTGTTTGTTTGCTTGTGTGTATGTCCATGCGTGTGTGCGTGTGCGTGTGCATGTGTGTGTCCGTCTGAGTGTGCATGTGTGTATGTGTGTGTGTGTGTGTGTGTGCACATGTGTGTGTGTGTGTGCGCGTGTGTGTCTGCGTGTGAGTGTGTGCACTGCGTGTGCGTGTTCGTGCGCATGTGTGTGTGTGTGCGTGTGTTCGAGTTCGTGTGCGTGTGAATGCAAGTGTTTGTGCAAATGTGTTTGCGTGTGTCAAAAGTATGTGTGAGTGTGCGTGTGCGTGTATGTGTGATTATGCGTGTGCGTGTGCATGTGTGTGTGCATGTGTGCGTGTGCTATGTACGTGTCCCTTGTATGTTTGTGCATGTGTGTGTGCGTGTGCGTGTGTTGTGCATGTGCGTGTGCGTGTGCGTTTGCTTGTGGGTGTGCGTGTGCGTGTGTATGTGCGTGTGCGTGTGCGTGTGCATGTACATGTGTGTGTGTGTGTGTGTGCACATGCGTGTGCATGCGTGCGTGTCCTCTGTGTGTGTGTGAGCATGTGTGTGCTTGTGCGTGTGCTTGTGCTTGCATGTTCGGTGGGTGTGTTTGTATTTTGAGTTGCGAGAATTTTTGTGTGCACGTGCATGTGCATGCGCGAGTGCATGTGCGTATGTGTGTGCGTGTGTGTGTGCGTGTGTGCATGCATGTGCGTGTGCATGTAAATGTGTACGTGTGCGTGTGTGTGTGAGTTTGCATGTGTGTGTGTGTGTTTGTGTGCGTGTGCGTATGTGTGTGTGTGTGTATGTGCACGTGTGTGTATGCATGTGTGTGCGAGTGTGCGTGTGAGTGTATGTGTGTGCGTGCACGTGTGCGTCGGTTATGTGTTTTCTTGCATGACGTGTGCGTGTGCGTGTGGGTGTTCGGGTTCGGATGGGTATGTGTCTCCGTGACATGTGTTCCAGTGTGCATGCGTGTGCGTGTGAGCATGCGAGTGCATGTGCGTGTGCGTGTGTGTGTGTGCGTGTGCATTCAAGTGCGTGTAGGTGTGCGTGTTCGTGTGCGTGTGCGTGTGCCTAAGTGTGTGCATGTATGCGCGCATGCATGCGCGTGTGTGTGTGTGTGTGTGTGTGTGTGTGTGTGTGTGTTTGCGTGTGCCTAAGCATGTACGTGTGCATGTGCATGTGTGTGTGCGTGTGCGTGTGCATGCAACTGGGTGTGCATGTGCATGTGTGTGTGCGTGTGGACTGTACGTCTGTGCATGCGTGTGTGTGTGTGCGTGTAAGTGTGTGTAGATATACATGTGCATGTAAGTGGGTGTGCATGTGCGTGTGCATGTACGTCCATGCTTTGCGTGTTCGGGTGGGTGTGCATGTATTTGTATTTGCGTGCATGTGTGTGCGCGTGCGTGTACATGCAAGTGCGTGTGCATGTGCATGTGTCTGCGTGTACGTGTGCATGTGCATGTGCGTGTGTATGTACGTGTGTGTGTGTGTGTTTGCTTGTGCGTGTGCGTGTGCGTGTGCGTGTGTGTGTGTGGGTGTGGGTGAGCGTGTATGTTTGCTTGTGTGTTTGTTTGCAGACGTGTGCGTGTGCGTGTTCGAGTGGGTGTGCGTGTCCCATGCATGTGTTCCAGTGTGAATGCGTGTGCGTGTGATTATGCATGTGCGTGCGAGTGCATCCGTCCTCTGCATGTGCGAGTGCATGTACGTGTACATGTGTGCGTGTGGGTGTGTGTGTGTGTGGGTGTGCGTGTGCGTGTGCATGTGCATGTGTGTGTGTGCCGTGTCCGTGTGAGTGTGCATTTTCTATGCGTGTGCATATGCGTGTGTGTGTGTGTGCGTGTGCGTGTGCGTGTGCATGTGCATCCAAGTGCGTGTAGGTGTGCATGTGCGTGTGCCTAGCGTGTGCACGTGCATGTGCACGTGTGGACTGTGCGTGTGTGTGTGTGTGTGCGTGTGCGTGTGTGTGTTTGTGCGTATGCAAGTGGTGTGCATGTGCGTGTTTATGTGTGTGCTGTGACGTCGTGTGCGTGTGTGCGTGCAAGTGCGTGGAGGTCCTGGATATGTGTGTGTGCATGTGTATATGCGTGTGCGTTTGCATGTGCATGTAATGTGGATGTGCGTGTGGGTGTGCATGTATGTTTGTGCATGTGTGCATGTGCGTGTGCGTGTGCATGTGCGTGTGTGTATGCGTATGCGTGTGCGTGTGCTTGTGCATCTACGTGTGGATGTGCGTGTGCATGTTTGTGTGTGTGTGCGTGTGCTGTGTGGGTGTACATGAGCATGCGCGTGTGCATGTGCATACATGTGCATGTGCATGTGCATGTGCGTGTCATGCACGTGTGCTGCTCGTTTGTGTGTACATGTGTGTTGAGCATGTGCATGTGAGTGTTCGTTTGTGTATGCATATGTGTTTGCATTTGCATGTGCGTGTGCATGTTCGTGTGCGTGTTTGTTTGCTTATGTGTATGTCCTGTGCATGTGCCAAAGGTGTGTGCTAGTGCGTGTGTGTGTATGTGTGTCTTTGCGTGTGTGCGTGTGCGTGTCCATGTGCGTGTGCTTGTGCATGTGCATGTGCGTGTGCGTGTGCGTGTGTGTGTCCGTGACGAATGTGGTTGTGTTTGTGTGTGTGCATGTGCATGTTCGTGTGTGGGTGTGTGTCTGCATGCGTGTGTTCCGTGTGCATGCGTGTGCATGTGCGTGCGAGTGCGTGTGTGATTGTGTGTGCATGCGTCCATGTGCGTTTCTTTGTGCGTGTAGGTGTGTGTGTGCATTTTGATGTGCGTGTGCATGTGCGTCCGTGTGCGTGTGTGTGTGTGTGTATTCATCCGCATGTGGGTGTGCATGTGCGTGTTCGTGTGCGTGTGCATGTGTGTGTGTATGTGCGTTTGCGTGTGCGTGTGCACATGTGTGTGCGTGTGCGTGTGCTTGCGTGTTCAGGTGGGTGTGTGTGTGTGTTTTGATTTGTGTGTGTTTGTGTGTGCACGTGTGTGTGCATGCGAGTGCGTGTGCGTATATGTGTGCGTGTGTGTATGCGTGTGCATGTGCGTGTGCATGGTCTTGTGCATGTGTGTGTGCGTTTTGCGTGTGTGTGTGTGTGCATGTGTTTTTGTGTGTTTGCGTGTGTGTGCGAGTGTGCGTGTGAGTGTATGTGTGTGCGTGCACATGTGCCTTTGCTTGTGTGTTTTCTTGTACGTGTGCGTGTGCGTGTGCATGTGGATGTTCGGGTTCGGGTGGGTATGTGTGTCCGTGCGTGTGTTCTGGTGTGCATGCGTGTGTGTGTGCGCGTGCATGTGCGTGTGTGTGTGTGCATGTGCGTACGCATGTGGATGTGTGTGTGTGTGTGGATGTGCGTGTGCGTGTGTGTGCGCGTCGGTGTGTCCGTGTGTGTGTGCGCGTGTGCGTGTGCGTGTGCGTAAGTGTGCCTAAGCGTGTGCGTATGCATGTGTGTTTGCGTGTGCCTAAGCGTGTATGTGTGCATGTGTATATGTGTGTACGTGTGCATGTGGGTGTGCGTGTACGTGTATGTGTGAGTGTGCGTGCGTGCATGTGCATGTGCGCGTGTGTGTTCGGGTGGGTGTGTGTGTGCATGCGTGTGTTCAAAGTGTGAGTTCATATGTTCAAGTGTGTATGCGTGTGCGCGTGCGTGTGCTTTGCATGTGCGTGCGTGAGTGCGTCTGCGCCTACATGTGCGAGTGCGTGTACATCCATGTGTGTCTACGTGTGCGTGTGCGTGTGGGTGACCGTGTGTGTGTGAGTGTGCGTGCGAGTGCATCTGCTTTGTGTGTGTGAGTTGGTCTCACGTGTGTGTGTATGTGTGGGTGAGCGTGTGTGTGTGGGTGTGCGTGTGCATGTGCATGTGCGTGTGCGTGTGCGTGTGCGTGTGCCTAAGCATGTGTGTGTGCGTGTGCCTAAGCGTGTGCGTGTGTGTGCACGTGTGTGTGTGTGTGCGTTTGCATTTGCATGTGCATGTGCGTGTGTGTGTGTGTGTGTGTGTGTGTGTGTGCATGCAAGTGGGTGTGCATGTGTGTGTGTGTGTTCCTGTACGTCTGTGCATGCGTGTGTGTGTGTGTGTGTGTGAAAGTGCGTGTAGGTGTCCGTGAGAGTGTGCGTATGCGTGTGTGTGTGCGTGTGCATGTGTGTGTGCATATGCGTGTAAGTGGGTGTGCGTGTGCGTGTACGTCTGTGCATGCGTGTGCGTGTGCATGTCCGTGTGTTGTGCAAGTTCGTGTGCATGTGCGTTTGCTTGTGGGTGTGCGTGTGCGTGTGCATGTGGGTGTGCATGTGCATGTGCATGAGTGTGTGCGTGTGCATCCGTGTGCGTGTGCGTGTGCATTGGTGCGTGTAGGTGTGCGTTTGCGTGTGCGTGTGCATGTGCCTAAGCGTGCATGTGTGCGTGCGTGTGCAATGCGTGTGCGTGTGTGTGCGTGTGCGCGTTCGTGTGCATATGCGTGTGCGTGTGTGTGCGTGCATGCAGTGGGTGTGCATGTGCATGTGTGTGTGTTCCTCATGTACATGTGTGTGTGTGTGTGTGTGTGCACACGCGCTGCGCGTGTGTGCGTGTGTGCGTGTGTGCCTAAGCACGTGCGTGTGTGTGTGCCTAAGTATGTGTGTGTGTGTGTGTGTGTGTGTGTGTGTGTCGTGTGCACGTTCGTGTGCGTATGCGTATGCGTGTGCGTGTGCGTGTACATGTGCGTGTGCGTGTGCATGTGCTTGTGCACGTGTGTGTGTGTGTTTATGCAAGTGGGTGTGCATGTGCGTGTGTGTGTGGAGTGCATGACGTGCACGTGCATGCGTGTGTATGTGCGTGCGAAGTGCGTGTAGGTGTGTGTGCGTGCAAGTGCGTGTAGGTGTGTGTGCGTTTGCATGTGCGTGTGCATGTATGCGTTTGCGTGTGCATGTGTGTGCGTGTGCATGTGTGTGTGTGTGTGCGTCTTTGTGTGGATTTGTGTGCATGTGCGTGTGCGTAAGTGCGTGTGCATGTTTGTGTGTGTGTCTGTGCGTGTGGTGTGTGCCAGGCGTGTGCGTGTGTAT
>CM031236.1:691035472-691233625 GCA_018340775.1 Taxus wallichiana var. yunnanensis | reverse complement strand
TCGGGATTAACCTTCTAATTTTAATTTCCAGATGAGTCAATTACTACCCTTTCCTTAGATGAACCCCTTACCAAATGACACTCTTTTTAATGGTTCCAAGTGTTAGCGTGGGGCGGGGCTGGTATTATCCTCATTCCTCTTGATGGAGAACCCATGCCTTTGTCTTTCAAACTATATTTTGAATGTACCAACAATATTGCCGAATACGAAGCACTCGTACTAGGTCTCTAAGCTGCCTACGCCCTAGATGTCAAATCAATCAACATCTTTGGTGATTCTCAATTGGTCATAAACCAAGTCAATGGTATGTACCAATGTCATAATGAGATACTTCAAAAGTATAAACATCATGTAGACATACTTTTGACCACCTTTGATCGTTACACCCTTCAAACCATCCCATGTTCCACCAACAAATTTGCAGATACCATGGCCTGCTTAGCTTCCCAAATACCCACTTCACCCATGATTCCAAAATCTTTGACCACTGTACAATGCCTCCATTCACCTTCTTATTTACCTCATGATGTTTACTCAATCGAAACCAATACCCCTGACCTAAGTGACCTTTGGTATAAATAATACTCGACTACCTTTCTTTCTCCATCTTACCTCCTGATCTCACCCGTAATGGACAACGTGCCTTCCTTAAAAAGGTATCTCGTTACGTCATCCTGGGAGGACTCCTCTATAAGCATGGATTTGATGGTATTCTCTTACGATGCCTCACAAGTTCTAAAATTCCTTATACCATTAAGGAGGTTCATGATGGCATATGTGGAGGTCACTTTAGTGTTCTTGCTTTATTGCTTAAGTGTATTCTTCACCTAGGCTACATCATTGGCGAACCTTAACCATGATTGTTGTGACTATGTCAAACATTGTGTAAAATGCCAACAACATTCCAACCTTCATCATACACCCAGTCATGCCTTACAGGTCGCTCGTGACCTTTGGCCCTTCTCTCAATGGGGTTTAGATCTTGTCGGAGAAATCAATCCTTATTCTTCCTAACGCCATCAATGGATCATCAATGCTACTGGATACTACACAAAATGGGTAGAATCCATACCACTCATTTCCACGAAAGTCGAGAAAATATGTGAGTTCATTAACCACCACATCATTTATCACTTTGGTGTTCCTCATCGCCTCATCACTGATAATAAAAAACAATTCAAAAAAAAAAATGCAAAACTTTACGACACCTTCGACATTCAAAGTTAGTTTCTCAACACCTTACTACCCACAAACCAATGGTCAATCCGAATCCACTAACAAAACCCTCAACTAAATTCTCATGAAAGTGGTTGACGATATTAGGACGGATTGTCATACACACATTCCTTTTGCCTTGTGGGCATACCGCACTAGTATTCGCACTTCCACTGTGGCCACACCCTTTTCTCTAGTCTATGGTATAGAGGCTATTCTGCCTCTCGAAGTCAAGATCCCCTCACTCTACATTTCTCTCCATGACATGCTCACTAATGATGACTTTTGTTAGGACCGCTTAACACAACTAGAGTTATTAGATGAACATCATCTTAACACTGGATCACCTTCAAGTTTACTAACAACGTATCAAATGTGCCTATGAAAACATGTTCATAAATGAACCTTCCAAGTTGGTGACCTTGTCCTGAAAGAAAATCAACACGTAACCAAAGCAGAAAAAATAAACGGGAAAATTTTCTCCTAATTGGCTTGGACCATACATCGTGACTCATACCTATGGATCAGGTGCTTATCGTTTATCTTCTCTCAATGGTAAACCCGAGCCTAAGCCCCTAAACACCTTGCATCTTCAACCATTCTATTGTTGACTCATTGTCCTACCTCACCCTTTATCTCTCTCCAGGCTCATCCCTTGAGTGCTACCCACTCCATACACCTCCCTAACGATTAAACCAAAATCATGTGAGTACCCGTCACTTGTTATCTTCCCTTGAATATGTGTACCACGGCGCTGCACATAGCATGATTCTCATGGATACTTTTCATCTACCTTTAGATGAGATCCCATGGTCATTTCACCTTGCCTTTTGAACAAGATTCCTATCCTCCACCTTGGTCTTGTCCATGACTTCAAAGACCTCACATGGGACCAAACTCCTTGAGTCAAACTTCTCATAAAAAGATGACTCCCTCAAAAGGACATCTTCCTCTCGACAAATTGCTGCTATAAATAGACTGCTCCCTCAAAGGACAACTATGTGAAGCTCTAAAAATAATAAAAAAATTAAAAATTAAAAAAATGAGAGCAACCGAAGCTTCCGCATCGATCAGCTTCACGAAGACCTCAAGGAGTTCCATATTATTTATCTCATATAGACTTCCTGCATCGATCAATCTATCAAAACAAAAAAAAATTAGTCATGGACTTGCCCATTGTGACCTAGGACCTCTTGCCCGAAGGGCTTGCTACCTCATACCATATAAAAATTACCTACTCTTCACCCTGTGAACCATGCCCACTCTCATTTCCTCCTCAAGGGACTTCTTGGAACTTAGATATTTGGTGATCATGTGACTACTTTTCACCATAGAACAGTCCATCACAATGTCTTTAGGGTCTTATGTTCATCACCTCCTCTAAGGTATGATCTACTTGGTATGATCCTACCCAATCAGGTGGATTTATTACCCCCTCTTATCTTTTAACCATCTTTGTTTACATTTTGATTACCTTATACAAGACTTGGTCCTCGATGCTTACCTTTGGGGTAATCCTCCTCTTTTACCATAATCACTTTCACCTACATCATTTTACCTACAATCTACCCACACCTATCAAACCTAAACCCACAACATGCCCAAAAACCTACCATCTCATTTTCATATTCTTCCCTAGCTCATGGGAGAACTACATCGGCCTGAGGTCCCTTTTCGTTGGGACTATGTAGGCAGCACTCCGAGGGCATGGGGCCCTTGGAGGTTAGCTTGGCCATTCTCTACCCTAAACAATTCATCAACCATGCCTAACTCACCATTTACATCACATTTCACTTAGTTCCCCTTTTATATACAAAATTAGAAATTAAGCCACATACATAACAATTTGCTACATATTTTATACATTTATTACGCCTACCAATTCTCTATCATCACTATGCATGGATTATACCACATCTCACATATGACCCATAGTATCATTCATTGTAAAAAATAATGAATCACAACTTCACCTACTTTCAATATATCCATGCCTAACCAACCTGACTCATCCATGCCTATAACCTGACTCGATCCATGCCTATAACCTAACTCGATCCATGCCTATAACCTGACTCAACCATGCCTAACAAAACCTGACTCAACCATGCCTAACAAACCTAACTCATCCATGCCTATAACCTAACTCAACCATGCCTATAACCTGACTCAATCCATGCCTAAACCAACTTGACTCCATCATGCCTAACTCACCTAATTTCCATCCACATCAAAGTAACAAATCCATATCTCATCTAACACAAGCCATAAACCAATATCTCATAAACACATCAACAAATCACAAAATACCATGTATCTCATCATATAAATCAATCAATATGTATCTCAATATACATGCCCATCTCATCATGTCCATCATCTCAAAATTTCGCACATGCAAGCCAATATATAATACAAAATGTCATCGGCATGCAAGCTGGTCTCATATATACAAAAATAATGAATCAATACAAAATATCTTTGGCATGTAGGCGGTATATGCTCAAAATATACAAATCACTCGTACATCCTCACTATCTTTGGCACACAAGCTGGCATATATATCAAAAAATAACTAATATACATCAAAAATCAGTGACCGCATATCAGGCATCTTGCCGGATGTCCTCCATCTCTATGTCACCTATACCCTTGGCCTCCTGTGTCCCTGCTGGCACCTCACCTAGCGCTGGTCACCGTGCATTGGTGGCCTCTCCCTGATTAGGCCTCGGAGCTCGTTGACCTCCTGTGCTCTCCACACTATGAGTGTAGGATCTTGTCCTCTCATTGGATGCCTGTTGTGCCTGTACTCGGCATAGGATATGAAATCTATCCCAGCCGCCATAAGCTGGTCCTAATAGTATCTCGACTCACCTAGGGCATCCTCAGTAACCTAGATACAGGCATGGTCTGTGGTGGTCCCATAGGTCTTGGCCCCTATACCTACCCTATAACAACCTTCCTCGTGCTCGATTGTGAACTAGGACCTGCTCCTTGTGCCTTTGGTGGTGCCCCCTACCCCTGTGCCTATATCTGGGCCTGTAAGGCCCCAATCTATACCTGGGCTATGGAAAACTAGCCCTATAAACCTGTCACCTGAGCTTGTAAGGCTGCCACCTAACCATCCTGTCTTCTCCATCTTTATCTCCTCCACTACCATTTAGGCTGTAGGTCGGCCACTGTATGCGTAGCTCTGTTACCTCTACCTCAAACCCCTCCAGCTATGTCTGCAATATACCCAACTAGGTAATCAACGTAGCTACCTACCCCTGTAGGGTGTCTCTCTGCATTGTAATGGTAGCTAGGAGTGCAGCTGCCCTGGTCTGCAGGTGGTATGGCTTATGGAATCGAGCCTCCTACCACCTGCTTATACCTTTTCGTACATCTAGCATCATCTATCCGTTGATCCACTGGCTTCTCCTCCTCTCTGTGGGAATTGTAGGTTGTGGTAGAGGTAAGGGCCTCTCCACATCATCTCTCCGATACTTGTGGGAAGGGCAGAGGAATGTCTGTAAGAGCCCAAACTGCCGTCGGACTCTGTCTACCAAGATCATCTCATCCTCCCTGGCACGATGACCCTGTATCCATCTCTCTAGTTGGAGCTCAGCTAGCTCCTCATGCATATGCCTATATGAGGGGAATCCCACATATGGCCTCCATATAATGTCCACTCCGGATAATCCCTCCAAAGAACTTGCAAAAATGGCCACATCATGTGTCGACCTATCTCGATCTCTACTCTCCTATCACTAGCACCCATCTCATGTATCCCACCTACACAAATCTAGCTGGGAATGCATATGCTCGAGGCATCCCTATAGGTCACACGCAAACTATGTGCTCGTACGCCTAGCAGTGTAGTATAAATGTATAGCATAGGCTAAACATGCGTAGTTGCCCATATGCCCACAACTCTCTGTATAGCTGCACCAAGAATGTTGGTGCCTAGGTAAAGTGTGTCTCATGAACCATCATATCGTGGAGTACCCCCATCAGTGATCGGGGAAAGCATCCACCCTCTACATCTGGCAGTGCATAGCAGCACACTGCCTCCATCAACAAAACCACTAGCCTCGTCTCATCCGGATGGGCTAGGTACATCTCTCCATAGCTCAAACTAGCACTATGGAATCTTAGATCAGCTACCCCCTCACCAAAAACTATCCCAATCAACTCCTCTGAGGCCTTAGAGGAGATAGAATACACCTAGGCACCCAATATGGGTAACCGTAAAATCTAGAACACATCCTCTAGGGTGATAGTCATCTCACTGTCGGAAGGTGGAACGTGTTGGTTGCGAAATCCCATCTATCGATGAGCATGACCATCAAGCTAGGCTGCTGAACAACATGTCAGTAGCGACAAATCCCACTCAAGCCCACTACCTCCACATGCTACAGCTCCAAAGGGGGTCGCTATGCCACAATTTTCACCAATAGAGGTGGAACCTATCCCGCATATGTAACTGTGCTCTCCCCTACATCCAATCCAAGCACAACATTAATCTACATTTACCATGACCATATTCACCAATTATCATTACCCTCCACCCTATTTTCACCCTACCCATCTCAACTACCTAGCCCACATCACTTTTGGACCCTTGTGCCTCAAATCCCGACCGGTGCCGGTTCATCCTAACCGACTTCGGTCACCCTTAAATTGGCATCGATCACCTGTTTGGTGATTCGATCTTGGTTTAAGTTTATGACCATGATTACCACGTAACCGGCATTAGTCACCTATTTGGTGGACCGATACAGTTCTACCCAACGATGCCGCCTAAACGTGGCCGATGCCGATAAGCAGAATCGCCGCGGAAAATCCGCGACTTCCCAAAACCCCATTTTCTAAAAATCACCCCCCTTCCCCTTTTACCCCACCTACAATGACCTAAACTACCCCTAGACCTCTACCCACCCCACCTATACCATTTACTACCCTTCCCCTCCCTTTTTTTCTGTTATTCCCCCATACCCAAATTTTATTTTTACCCACCCACAAACAACAAAAACCCACAAAAACCTAAAATAACAATTATCCAAACCTCTAATCTATCCAATTAACAATGTAGAGTTGGGCGCTTACCTCGTCATTTGTCACCGTCTCGGTGGCACATCTGGCCGCTGTGTTGATGGCCCACTAGATCCCTCTCCGGCCTTTGCCATCACTAAATAACTACTCACAACCTCCACCCAATCAAATCTCTCACCCTGATCCCGTGGACCCACTGCTCACCAACCCAACCCTCATCCAATCACACTGCCAACTCACATCGTCAAGTGGAAACTTTCATCTCTTTTCTCTCTTTTTGTCATTTTCTCACTTCACAAAATAACAAATGAATAACAAAACACATAGATTTTTTGTTTTTATAACAAACCCGACATAACTAATGTCGGTTACCTTGGCCGATCTGCATCGGTCGCGTGCCCTACCTCGGGCGTCGTTAGTTTTCCTATGCGATGTCGGCTATCCAAGACCACCATTGGTCATCCTCACCTACACATTGCCTTCAATTTTTCCCTTTTACCCCACCCTTCACCCTGATCCTTTCCCCAACCACACCTTTACCCAACCCATTTACCTTACCTTTCCTGACCTCCTCACTTACTACCTCCATTTTTCCTCCTTTGGGGACTCATTATTTTACCCCTACCTTGGCCTTACCCATGCCACGACCTAGATATTTGGACTGGACCATTGCTAGTGACCTTTGACCTCATGTGTTCACTATACCTTGCGGCACTTTATTACTGTGTTGATTGACTCGATGACCTTACGGCTTATTGCCATGATTTGTTTATCGACCCTACCTTTGGTGTATCGAAACATACCTAAATGTTCTCGCACCTAACCTACGTTGTTTTTCCGACAATATCCTATACCTTGGATACCAGATTCACTTCCACCTTGTTTGGATAAACCAATCGACCTTAGACGATGTAGAGTTTGCCTACTCTTCAACCCGATAGTGTCTTTGCAGATTATTCGTGTGTGTGCATTTGATTATTGCTTACCTTTGACGTAGACCCATTACCTATATTTCCTTCATAAACCTTTCACCCTTTCTCCCCCGTGCCCACCTACCTCTTCCTCCCATTTACCTTTTATCAAACCACTCACTGATTCTCCCTTCTACCTCATCAGTTCCTAGTTTGAGGGGGATCACCTTCACCCACACATGGGGCAACCACATCTTATTTTTGTTCGCATCACTTACCAATACAAGATAATCTTTTAACCCCAAAACAACCTTATTCTCAAGGTTAGAAGTTGGAAGTTGGAAGCAAGAAGTAGAATGTTGGTGAGCATTATCACATCTTAGAGAGATAACACATCTTCAGAGAGTGAATTCTAGCGAGACCATGCATACAAGGAAGGAGATCAAGCATCTTTTCCTATACAGACCATCCCAGCCAAGATCTGATCTAACCAAGCAAAGAGGAATGTACATGCAGTCCATGTAGAAGATTTCCTTCAGTTGGTGATCACTTGCAACCTTCAAGCCTCTCATCAGCACCTCCATCCTTCACACACAGGCATCTGGACCAGAATCCAAGTAAGTATAACATCATACTTCTCTGGTTTATTTCATTTCATCATTATTTTATCATCTATTGCTTACCTAGCCACCTATTGACCTTCTCCAACACTTCCACCTCCATATTCCCATTAAAAACCTCACCAAAGTCTACCCCAGTCACCCAATACCTCATCCGACCAACCAAAGTCCTTTGTGCAATCACAAAGGAGACCTAAAGCTTGTTCTATGACATTTCTAGATTTCATAGTAATCGACACCGGTCACACCTAACCACCATCGGTTACCCCTGACCGACATCGATCTCTGTATTTTCCCACATGCCCAGAATAGAGACCTACCCACCAAATTTCATCTCACCCTCATTCACCTGTGATCTACCCGAGACCTCTATCAAACTTGCAGAGACCCAGAACCAATCATTTGACCTTTGGATTCTATTCTAGCTTAGCTTGTTAGATTAGATCTATTTCTTATTGTGTTTTAAGTGAGATACCTAAATAATTTCAAATTACAATAGGATTTACTTTATTTACAACATTAAATTTTTAAAATAGTGGACTGACAGCCATCTAAGAAGTATCACACTTCCTGGATCTAGCATACGTTAGGCAGTTCACTGCCCATATTTTTTAATTCCTTCTGGTGGTGTTGCTTTACATTACAAGTAGTTCCTCCTCATCAAAAGGAAGCTCTCACGATCAGTTATGGATTTGGAAGTCATCCGCACACAACAATCCATCAACCAACATTTGAACAGGTATTCCTCCTACGCCCGTTACCCTATCTATTTCGCTAAAAATTCAAAGAAACAATCTAAGAATCAAGTGAAACAATGGGATTCTTCGACAATATCCTCCTCCACACACACTTTGTATCCAAATGGTGTTATTGAGAGAAGAAATTACACTATCATAGAAATGGTACATTGCATGATCGATGATTCTTGACTAGAGAGGACATTCTCGGGTAGAAGTAGCAAAGATAGTTGTATACTTGTTGAATAGAGTGCCCATAGTTTCTCTTGATGAAGTAACACCATATGAAACATGATCGAAGCAGAAACCATATGTTGCACACCTCGGAGTATTAGGGTGCAAAGTAAGCATGCATATACCTAAGTAGAATAGAAATAAGTTAGATATGAAGTCACTGAAACTCATCTTCATTAGCTACAGTTAAGAGACTCTTTGGTATAGATTGATGGATCCAAAGACCAGGAAAGTCTACACCAGTAGAGATGTTGATTTTTTTGAGAAGAAGGAAGCGAGATACTCCTCCTTCGAAATCACCTAACGTAGTTTTATCACCTCTTGTAAAACTTGAAGATGGTGTTGCTAATGATGAAATTGATGATGGGGATGATGGTAATGATCAAATAGAACCATGACCCATGAGAGTGGTTCAACATATGCCCAAGTAGTATAGTATCATTATACGAGATGCAAAATTGGATGCTCCACCAGATGCATCCACAAATGGACCAAGGAATCGTAGTAAAGTATGAGAAGAAGTCAACTTTGCTTTGATGAGTAGAGTTATCAAATCGATGAGCAATCTACGATCCATGAATCCCTATAATCAAAATCTTGAAATATGCCATGGATGTTGAGTATCAATCAATAATGAAAAAAAATACTTGGTAGCTTGTCGATATTCAACCAGGAAAGAAACCCATTGGTTACAGATGGATATTCAAAACAAAGTATAAAGAAGATGGGACCATAGATAAGTAAAAATCAAGGTGGTAGTAAAGAGGTACACACAAAAAGAATGCATAGAATATGAGGAGACATTTTCTCCCATAACTAAGATCAAAATGATTAGGATGATCTTTGCTCTAGCTACATAGTTTGGTTGGAAAGTCCATCAGATGGACGTAAAAAGTGCCTTTCTAAATGGATATCTATAAGAAGAAGTCTACATGACTCAACCTAAGGGATATGTTATACTTGGAGAAGAAATAAAGGTATGCAGACTCAAGAAATATCTGTATGGCCTTAAATAAGCACCCAGGCTTGGTACATCAAAATTGATGAGCATCTTATATAACAAGTATTTGTCAAAAACCCATATGATCCCAATCTCTACCTCAAAAGTAAAGGGGGTATATTGTGATTATTGTTATATATGTTCATGATCTAAACATCACTAGTAGTTCAATGAATATGGTTGATGCAATGAAGAAAGATCTTAACCGACCATTCGACATGAAAGATCTCGGGATGATGAACTACTATCTTGGATTGGAAGTATGAAAGAAAGAGAATCACATCTTTGTTTATCGTTAAGTATACCAATAAAACGCTCGATAAATTAAGGATGATGGATTACACACCTATTGTTGCACCTATGGAGAACAAATTATAGTTATCTTGTTTAGATCCATCTCTTGTGGTAAATGTAACTCTTTATCGGTAATTGATTGGGATTCTCATTTACCTGACATACACTAGACCAGATATCATTTTTTTAGTGAGATATCTATCAAGGTTCATGCAAGAACCACGAGTTTGTCATTAGAAGGAAGTAAGGTGAATCTTGAGATATCTCAAGGGAACAATAGATCTTTGTGCTGTAATACAAGAACGACAACTTTTTCTTTGACAAGATATTTGGATTTAGATCATGCAGGTAATATTGATGACAAAAAATCCACTTTAGGATTTGTATTATTTTTGGGATCTAGACCGATATCATGGGGAAGTAAGAAACAACACTTTGTTTCTCGCTCTTCTATAGAAGTTGAGTATCATTCTACAGGTGAAGTTGTCTACAAAGTGATATGGATACGTCACATACTTAAAGGACTTGGAATACCACAAGACAAACCAACCACCTTGTATGTTGACAATGAAGGTGTTCTCAAACTTGTTTTTTTTCATGAAATAACAAAGCACATTGAGGTACATGTACATTTCATATGCGAGCATGTCTTGAAACATAATATACAACTTCATTTTTCCCAACAGATGAACAATGAGAAAATATCTTCACAAATTCACTTGCATGTGACAAGTTTGAGTTGTTCAGAGAGTTCCTCTCCTCATCTCTTGAAACAATGAAAAATTAAGGGGGAATGTTAGGGTAAACTTATTTTACTATAGTAATTTATGCATTGTATTATTACCTTTGGTAATTAGTTGATTATTGTTATATGGTTTTATAAACCATATTTTTCATTTTATTCACGTAGGATTATCATTACATAGTTGTAACAAATACATTTGTTTGTATTAATTATTTTTGCTTCCCATATGTAGTTTTGGAAGCTTATGTAATTAGGATTATTGTTGCACCTATGCAACATCCTTCTCTATTTGTATCTAGCTATTCAATATCTATAAATATTACAACCTGCACTACTGTACTTTGATTTTCTGAACATTAATAAAATTTTCAAGTTTTTGTCCTGTTCTAAAATTTCAAGGACTTTTTCAAAAGAGTGAGAATGTTAAGGGGAGAAACTAATGTCACAAGTAGATGTTTAGAGCCCTACGCACACTAGTTAGAAATCTTACACATGCATTTTTAAAGAAGAAAACAACATGATTTTGGGGCTACTGGCTAGAGGAAACCATACATACAAAGATGTACACATTCATATGCCTTGGAAAACATAAAATTATTCCTTTATTAGCTTGCAAAATCATAGTTGTACATAGTGAGGAATTGAAGAAATGTGAGGTGGAGAAAACAAAATAAAATCAGCTATCTCTTTGTTCCTTCACAAGAATTACTCTCTCATGAGATTACAAATTGAAAAATTTCTATGAAGTTAAGAAGAAGCTCAAATGAGGAGCTCATTACAATTTATAGAAGAGGAACAACTCTTCATCTTCTCGGTGACACTTCATATGCCTTATTTTTAACTTTAGACTATTCACATTCCTACCAAATATTAAGTCCCTTTTATAAAAACAAGGTAAATTAATTTTACATCATGTTTCTAAAGTCACTTTTAATTGACTTAAAGGCATATTAAAAAGTGCAACCCCCAACGTGAAATTAGAATGTTGAAGAGAGAGAAAGTTTGGGGGAAGAAAAGAGAGAGAAAAGGAAGAAGAAGATGTTTCTCCTAATGAAGTTTGTTGATTTTGATAATTGGAATACTCCAGTGTGAAGAAAATCTGCATCTCTGAATCCTTTGCACTCGAGAAACTCCTTTGGATGGTTCACAAACACTTTAGGTTAAGTTTTTAAGAACTTTGTTAAATTAATTTCTTGACGTGCCACAAACACAACTCACAAATATCTCTTCCAAAGAGATAGGATCTCAAAAATGACCCTGTTAGGCTAAGTAGAATGTTCACCGATGACTACAACCTTGACATCACACATGATACTCCTGCAACTCGAGCCATGAAGTGAGTGTTGAAAGAAACTATCAAGTTCCTTGAGATGGATCTCGAATGCCCTATGAGAAATGCCTATGATGATCCTGAATGATCATCTCTCTATGTACCATTGTGTCAAAACTGCCCTTTGAGTGTGAATTACTATTAATACTAAGTGCGTAGATGGGAGACTTACTATTTTTTGTAAGAGGTGATTTTTTCCTCTTCTTGACCATCCTAGTCTAATGAACTTATTTATTCACTCTTGTGCACATTGCCTTCACCTCGACCACTTATTTGGGTGACTTACTATTTTTAGTAATCACCCATATAGGGAATTTACTATTTTTAGTAAGTGTTTGTTTTCACTATTTTCTGCTCTGGACAATCATTCTAACTTCCTGATGATCTTTAGTGCACACTACCTTTTCCATAGCCACTTTTGATGATGACTTTCCAAACATAACAAACATGTATAGGAAAGCTTACTATTTTTGGAAAGTTGATTTCCAGTTCTTGGTTTGTGATGAAACACATATTTTTGGACTCATCTCATCATCACCCTCTTATCATCTGAATTTCACTTGATTTTACCCACTAGAAAGCTTGAAAATAAAAACAACATTTTTACTTAGCAAGAGCTTCAAGCATAGAACAACCAAGGAAGCCATTAATGGATTCATGGATCTTTTTTTAGGTCCGATTTTCATGTCTATGATGAAATTGACTCCATTGGGATAGTTTTTTCACTTGGATTCAATGGGTAAATTTCTAGGTTTATTCCATTTCCAAATTGATGGGAAATCGGCGAATGTGAGCAAGGGAACGAAAAGTGGTTTTTTTGTTGGGAAAAATGAATCAAGGCACCATTCGATATCCCATTTTTGCATATTTATCATCTTGAAAAATGAGGAAGTCTTTAAAAGATGACATCTTGATTCGTGCTCAAGATTGAGAGAAATGAGCATTTCTCCATTTTTTTACTATGAGGGTTTTTTGATGAAAGTATTATTTTTCTTCATTTTTCATCATTTTAATCCATTATTTTTGTGATTTTTGTGTTTCTAGATAAAGAGGGATTATGTGGAGTGATTCAAATGCAACAATGGAGGCTAGGAATTCTAGAGAAAATTTGGTAGCATTTCGGCAAGGTATGGAGATGTGGGGGAGAAATGTGAAAAATGGCTATCTCCTAATATTTATATGCTAAATTAGAAGGGGGAGGGATGGGGTGAATTTTTTCAATTTCATCACTTTGGCCAAAGGGACAAAGGGGAAATTAATTTCAATGTTGCACCTCATTGCGAAACTTGTACTTTTTGATTTGATGTGCACTTTGGAGAGGGGGCTGAACTTTAGCACTTGGGAGCTGACTTTTGGGTGCATGAGGAACCACATGGCCTAAGTGGGGATGGGTGAATTTTTGTGTCCCCTATGTCCATTTTCTAAAGGGAATAAAGGGACATGAAATTCCCTAGGCCCGTGGTTGCAAAACTTGGCGAACATGCGTGTAGGGAGAGGGAAGGCTCAAACTTAGCTCTCAGGGGCTTAATTGGAAAGCGAGAGGTCATGTTGGTGTCATGGAGGCTAAAAAGGTCTGGGTGAAATTTTGTGTCCCTTTTATAAAGGGATGAAAGGGACATGAAATCCCACTAGGCTCCTGGTGTTGACACGTGTCCTCTTGAAGAAATGACTAACTGCGAGAACTCTTACCTTGAGCCCGACTTGCATATGACAATAACTTGAGCTTCCGGATGAGTTCAGAGGTGAAGTTTTATATGAAATTGATTGTAAACCAAAAATAAGGTGAATGGTGATGGTTTAAAGATTAAATTTATACCATATCACCTCCAAATGATCCCTTATTTCTCGTGATCATCTATTATACACCAAAAGAATGAGTTGCCTAGGGAAGTGCATGATGTTTCATGATGTCTTGTTTTTTCCAACATTTAGGGCATGGAAAATAATTTCCATAGGTAATCCTTCACATAATATTTGCTTGAATTTTAGGCACGCCTTCACCGTGTTTTCTCCTTTAGGCCCGAAAACCCACTTTTGTTGAATCGGCTCCAAAACCTCTCGGATATTTCCAAAATCTCCCAAAACCTTTTCATGGATGTTCTTGGCACTTGAATTCATATCCATGTTGAATTTTTCTCCTTTTTTCCACTCTAAGGGTTGCATTATTCCTGGGAAGGCCAGTGGTAGCCCTTCCCAAAACTACTTAAAAATTAGCATTCTCCAAAAGCTCCTAAAATCACCTAGGGGGCTGACTTTGATTTCCTAAATCACATAGGGGGATTGAATGGACATCCAATTGAAGACTATTAAATTGACTGAGTAAGGTTTTTTCTTAAGAATGGGTAGACTTGGGGTGTCTTGGAAAGGAAAATTTTGAAATTTTTGACACATAGGTATCATTTTCCTACTTCCTATTTAATTTTTGCCCCTACAAAAACCTAGGACAACATGGGGATAAATCAAAGATTAAAATTTTTGAAAAGAAAAAAATAGTAAAAAATATATAAGGAGTGGGATGGGATATAATTTAGAAATGTTTATATTGTGATTTGTTAAATAAAGTTTATTAATTTTTATGAATAGTGTATTATTTTGGATCGCCACTTATCCAAGCATGAAAATACATCTTCCTTTTTTGATAAATAATAAATGCGGTGAATAATTTATTAATGTTTATTTTTGTATAAATATCATATCTTATTTAAAGATTGGACAAATGTCTTTCTTAGAATTTTGATTTTTATTAAATAGAATAAATACATGTTTGCAACAAGGCCTCGTATTTTCAAATTAGTACTAACTAGAAAATAAAAATATATGAATAAGTTTTGTAGATTAAAAAATTATTTAAATTAAGTATAAACATAAGAAAGTTGAAAATTTATAGAATTTTTTTATTTTGATTGGTGGATTGAGGAGAAATTATTTGTTTGAATGAAAGGTATAAAATTCCTATAGGAGGCGGGGCTAATAAAGTAAGATGTTTTGAGCTTAGCGCACTGTTAAGGTAACCTAATACTTCCACAATATAATATTTTGAGCTTATGGATCGCTAGCATTTAACAAGTCAAAGAATAATATTTTTAGCTTAGTGTCCACTAGCTTATGCGACACCATAGTAATTGGATATTATCGATTGATAAGATTTAACAAAATAAAGTAAGATATTGTCATCATAGAGTTTGTTAGGTTATGCCAAAATAACATATTTTGATGTACAACTACTATGTCTATTTTTTTGTAAAATGGTGAATATGATATTGAAGCATAGAAGAGAGAAATCCCGTAGGCAAAAAAAAAACAAAAAGCCACATAGGCACAACCTAAATAGAGAAAAATTACATTTTGTGAATAGTTTGAGGATTATTGTTATTGCTTCCATAGTAGCAGCGGTGGTGATTTTGTTAAATATAATAATCAACATCTTAGATTTTCCTTGTTCCTCAAATTATCCTTTCATAAATCTGTATTTGTTCTTTTGTTCTCCAAAATCTGTTTGGTTCTCCTACTCTTGCATTACCATATTTTTTCACAAATAGCTCATTGTAATAAAAACCAACACATTGAATGGAAACTAATTATTAAAATGAATGTATTCTAAAATAATTTCATTGATAATTTCAAAAACGTCATATCCATTGAATTTCTTGAGTATGTGCAGCAGAGGACTATTTGTGGACAACAATAAGGCCAACAAAATAATATCAACTTTATCAAATACATATGTTCATCAATTCCGCACACCACCATGACCATAAATCGATTCCGATATTCACTTTTTACCTTCCAAATTGAGCCACCATCCATACCACCAGGATTATTTTTCAAAACACAATAGAACAAGTTCTTGGTAGGTGTTATGGGTTTGTAAAAATTCTGCAAATTTTCCTCTCATGTTATTACAGATTAATCTGCACCATTTATCTGTCAAGATGTGCTCCATTCCATCCTCTTTCACTACTCTAATTTTTTTACTATATTACGAAATTATTTATTTGATAAACAAAACTACCTTCTACAAAATATTGAATAACAAAATTTCTTCCATTTAATTATCTACAAAATCCCTACATGGATATAAGCCCTAATCAGCTATGGAAAATTTTACATTAACATAATTTCGTAATTTTGAGGGGCTGAAGGTGAGAATGCACACCAACTTTTAGCACGGATAGGAGTAGTGGATTTGTCGATTGAGCCACATATCACTATAAATATATAGTTTTTGAGTTTAAGTGAGACACTTTATTCATCAATAGTAAAATGTCACTGGGGAAAGCGTCAAAAATTGTGTGCTCAATTTTTGGAAATTTAAGAGGGAACGTGTATGATTTTACATTGCTTTACATTAAATGGATAATTAATGGTTGACAACATTTACATGCTCTAAAGGTGCACATATTTCAAATGGCACATGTACTTTAAAATGGTGAATTTTACATAGTTTGTTTTAATGGCTAATTAATGTTGAGGCAATCGCAACATTAATTAGTATTTTTCCTTACAAAATGGTTATCATTAATACTACATTTGGTATTGTAAAGAATTAATGTAAGAATTTAATATTATAATTTTTATACTGTAAATAAAATCCCTTATATAATTTGGGTAAAATAAAGCCCTTAATTCTTGTTCTTGCACTTCGACGTGTGACTCTTGATCCTGTTTAGATGTTTTTGTTGATTATAGCCATAAAATACTTACAAATATTTGTAATAAACATCACACGTGACTTGCATATTTAATATTTGATCATAAATTTTTTTATTATTGGAAAATAGTTTTGAAGGGACTATACCCTATTACAAAAGGCTCAAAAGCCAGATATACAAGAGGAAATAGAAAAAATGGATCAAAATCTAGATATTACAAGAATCCTAGTTGTAGTCAAAAAAGGAACTACAAAATGGAGACAAGATAGGTATAAAACTACAAAAAAGCAGTGAGTAAACAACAACGAACAACATAAAAACAACATCAAAACAACTCCGCAATAGATTACTTCTTAGAAGCCCTGTCAATTCTTGACTTAATAGTCTATAATGAGGTAAAGAGAGCTAGGGTAGTGACATGTGTAGGATCATTGGCATCCAGTTGAGAAAGGACATGACCCCTTTCAACATCTGTGCCCCAAATAGCTTCAAAGATACCACTGAGCATGCTAATACTTCTAACCTGTTGTTCTAGGAATTCAAAAATAGCTCTAAAAACTGAAATGTTATGATCATGTCTGTCCTTAGAATTCCCTAATATGTTATCAAGGGAATTCAACTTCTTGTAGATTTCATTGATTTGTTCTTCACCAATTCTAGCATCATCATTCAATTTCCTTTTTCCCTTTTGCTTAGTCAGCTGATGCATGTCCTTTTAAGACTTTCTAACTCTTTCTCTAGGTTTTCAATTCTCTGCAGAATATCTTCCTCCTCTGAGTAGTAGCGTTATGCCCTGTGGCACCGATGTGCAACAGAGTTTGTGCAATTTCCATGTCCTTACTACTGCGAAGGACTCTACCGAGAGGGAGAAGGGTGTGTTTTAGAAAAAGAGGGGTTTTTGGTCATAATTTTCCTCTATCCAAGGATAGTGGTGGGGATGACTACGGGATTAGAGTTGAGGGAGTCAGGAGTGGGTGGAATGATAGGAGTAGCAGGTATGGTAGGGTGATGGGTAAGGTATTGCATGTGAAGGAGGAAGATTAAGCCCTAGGTAAGGGGAATGGAACGGGTATGGTTTTGATACTCAAGGATGGAGCATTCCATGGAGTTTAAAATATAATGTGGGAATAAAACAAGAATTTTCCTATGAAAATGGTTTTAAAAGATCAAATTGTTTATGGGAACCATGATATGCTTGCCTTCAAGGGTAATGAAATGAACCATCATCTTGGCAAGTTCATCAAATGACATAGGGATGGAATTTACCTTGATGCCCACTGTGATAAACTAAAGTTCCTCACTTGCTTCAACAAATTTTCTAGCCTTTTTTTTTCTTATCTAATCTCTTACTAAAGAATATGATGCCTTCCAATATAAGGCTCGTAACTTCTACTATAAAATCATATGTTATCTAAATGTCTTTCTTGCCATACTTCACCTTTATTTGTTTCCATTATGTGGAAAAATGTAGGGTAATGTTTGATCATACCCTTGAATATTCTCAATGAAATTGGAAACCCCTCCTAGCTGCAAAAATTCCAAATATCAACATTCTCCTTCCACGCAGGGTCACAATGAGGTTCAATTTGGCAAGGAGCTCCACCCATTCTTTCACCTCTGTGTTTAAACTGCTTGAAACTAGTAAAAATATGTTTCTTTCTTCCCCAATCTGATTTTTAATTTTCCTTCTACAAACCCAATGGGAATGTGAAATTTTATGAAAATAAATGGTTATACACCCCTACACGTGTAATCTTGCATTCCCAATAAAGCAAAGGATATCTCATAAGATATTTTGGGTAGGGAGTGATCTATCACATTTATCATTAATGATATAATTTTGTACTTCAATGGGGATATTATCCTCATGATACCAAGTGGTAAAGTTGTTATTAATCCCATAATTTTCCAATGTGTCCACCACTCTATTACCTTCTCTATAGGTGTGGAAAATTTTGAAGGTATTGAAGGCATGAAAAATACTTATAGACTCATGAATAAAATATTGTATTGTCCAACTAGGGGGATAAATTTGATTCAGATGATTTATAACATTCAATGAATCTCCTTCTATAATAATGTTCATAATATTGCATTCCTTAGCAATTCTTAAGCCCCATAGAGTTGATAAGGCTTCAGCATAATGGTTTGTTTGATGTCCCATTCTTCCTACAAAAGCAGCAATTAAACAACCTTTGTGATCCCTTATGATTCCTCCTCTAGCAGTTGCACTTGGATTTCCCTTTGAGGCTCCATCAAAGTTGAGCTTATACCAAGAATTGGGAGGAGGGATCCAATGGATTAATGACCTATCAATGGTTGAATTCCTTTATCTCGAAGGCTTCCAATATCAATTTTCCAATTTGAAAGAATAACCTCTTCATTTCTAGGATATTGTTTGTTATTGGGAGGTTTAAATATCTCAATATTATCTTTTACAACATTGACAATATTATTGAATATTTTTACAAATCATGTCTATTGTTTCTGAATATTATATCATTCTTAGTTTTCTAGAGTCTCCAAATGGTATGAGGAAATATCAGCTTCCAAAGTCTTTGAACCATACAATGTTTATATGGGGTCCCATTGTTCCCAAGTTTGTAAGAACTCATTTGGTAGGGTCCAACATATATTAAATCTTGAAAAAATGAAACTCCAAATCTTGAAGCATACTCACAATGTAGCAAAAGGTGTTTAATATCCTCAGCCTCCTTTTTACACATGCAACACATATTTGGCATAATAAACCCCCTTTTTATTAAATTATCATTCATGAGAATCTTTCCTTTAAGAACAAGCCAAAAAAATAAGTTGAATTTGGGAGTTAGCTCAGAAACCAAATTTTACTCCACTTGAAATCACAAGTGAACATTTTCAAAAAAGGAGTTGTACCAGATTTGATAGTATATTCACCATCAAAAGAGTTACTCCAAACAAGTTCATCTTTGACATCAGTTTGATTTAGGGGTATGATATCTAGCTTCTCTTGGAGAGAGGAGACCATAGGGTTTAGCTCAAGCACATCCACACTGAGTTGTTTCCATCTTCTTCTATTTCCCTCTATATCAATATAGTCTTTGACTTTAGTACCATACTTTTTAGCTAAGATATCCTTAATAGAAGAAAATATATCATTCAAACTAAAATTAGTCCAACTATCCCTCCAAAATTTTATATCACTACCATTTCCACTTTCCATCTACATCCTTTCTTAATAAAATTCCTCATTTGAATCAAGTTGTTCCAAAAACATATCCATGAGGAAGTTGGTCATCATAGAGGAATGAATTCACATTTTGTTGAGCTAGGTATTTGGCTTTGATTAATTCAATCCAGGGTTGTTCCTCCTTTAACATTCTCCATCCCATTTTAGAAATTAAAGAAATATTCATTTTTTAATGTCCTTGATACCAAGCCCACCTATTCTTTTAGGTGTACAAACTTGATCCCATGCCACCAAATGATACCTAAATTTTTCTTCAGTTCCCTACCGAGAGAAAGTGTTTTTGGATTCTTTCAATTCTATCAATAATTGTTGTAGGAATGCTGAACATAGACATAATATATATAGGTAGGTTTTCAAAGTGTGCTTTTGATAAGTAGACACTTTCCAACACTAGAAAGAATAGCCCCTTTCCATCCAGCCAATTTTTCTCGAAACTGTCACAATTTTTAATATAGATTTATATATAAATCATAAAAATAACATAAATATATTTTAAAAATAATGAAATTTGTATAGAGTAATTGGTATAAATAAACATAGTTTTGTATTTTTGAAGGACAAAGTGTTGAAAAATTATCATGTTGCCCAATTTTTTTTTTATAGTTGAGTTATCGCACTTAGCTGTGCGAATCAAGACTCACACATAGTTGGGAGAATTACGAATCACACTTAGAAGTGTGAGTCAATACTAACACTTAGAAGTGTGAGTTGAGATAAGTGTGACTCAAGGCTCACACTTAGACATGTGAATGATCACACTTGTAAGTGCGATCACTTGCACTTATACACTACTTAATTTTGTTTTAATGACAATCACCAATTTTTTTTTAACTATGCTTAATATATACGAATAATTTTTTTTATATAAATGTATATAAAAATTGATGGTCACCTTTTAAACATGTGAGTCACATGTGCTAATTCTATAAAATATTTGAAAGTATGTTATGTCTAAAATCACGAAAAACATCTAAACAACCATCAAATTTAACACCATTCAAGGATGTTAAGTTCTAAAATAGATGACATCTATCTTAGAGTATAATTTGGATAGGATTTTCAACATCAACGTTTATTGATTTGAATAAGGTATGCATAAATAGTCATATATGTATGATGATATTAAGATTGATATGTGGCATAAATGACAACAATCACTTATGCACTATCTTGAATGCTACCCAAATTCTACATTTGTTCAAGATTTAGATTGAAGGAGGTTTAAGAGATGTTCATATGAGATGTTTATTTTTTCATTGTGATTTCAAGCATTTGATTTAACCTTGGAATTGTTATTGATGTTTCTCATTTTCAAATTCTCTATACTAGGTTTAAGATTTAAGTGGCCACACTACTAATTTTCTCTTTTTATGTGTGGATATAGTTGAAAATGAACTTTTATATGAAGGAGGAGCATATGTGGATTTACCCTCCAATGGTGTGTGATAGTTGTAGAGGGACTAGTATATCCATCCATAACTACACTCCATTGCACAGAGAAATGGAGTCTAGCTTATTCGCTATCACAATAAGTATTGTATTCAATGGCAGAGTGAGACTGCCATACACAATTAATGGTTTTGAAACCCTAGAAGAAAGTGAAAACAAGGGATAATTGTACTGATGTCATGGAATCTTGAAGAGAACCCATTATGGATACAAACAATCTTGGATGAATGGTGAGAGGAGGGAAGTAAATGGAAATACAGGAAAATAGAAAGGGCACTAAATGGAAATACAAGAAAATAGAAACAACTGCCAAGTAGTGTCATAACTATTGCATTGATATCCATAACGGTGGAGAGAAATTTTGATATATCGCCACACATGTCTCGTTAAGTGGGACATTTGTCCCATGTTTCAATCACCAAGAACAACTTATTCATCAAATGTGATGAGTGCACAGAGCTTAAGAATAATTATTTGTGACACATATTCTATTCTCAATTGTAACAATAAATCTATTAAATTGTTAAAAAAATGTTGTTCAAGAGAAGTTTTAAAATGTTTTTTATAAATTAGTTACAATTAGTTTCAATGTTTGAAGTCTTTAATAATATATAAATATATATTGAAGTGGGAAATTGTAATTCACAATATTAATAAAATTAAAATGTAATAAAGTTATGATAAATGATTTAGAAAAATATTGAGTGTGACATGCTTGATAAGCCAAAAAAATAAAATATAATGACATCATGCATTCTTGAATAGGTGGCATGTACTTATTAATATTTTATTTTGAAAATGAAGAACAATTCATTTGTACACTTAAAAATGTTGATGTTAAAGCTGTCATAATTGTTGTGTCACTTGTTAATTGAAGATTTTTCCTTCAAATATTATTGAAAAATATGTACTTGAATACGACCCATAATGTGTCTTATCATGAAAAAGTAACCAATAGAAAATCAAGTAAATCAATTTTATTGATTGTTTAAAATTATGAAATTGTTTAATTTATATTCCAACATTTGAAATATAGACACTAGAAAAAATAAATGTCTTTGATTGGAGGATATGGCAAGAACTAATAAGTTGTGGTGAAAGGTATAGTAACCTGCCATGGGTAGGAACAAATAAACCATGAAATCCATGTTTCAAAACAATGTGTTTAACGTAATTCTTAACTCTTTGTTGTTCTGTATGATTTATAGACTAGAAAAGCATAAAAGTAGTTCACATTATCTGGATTATCTTCTATTTTTAAATCCCTAGCAACCACTAATTTCTGTCTCAATGATTTCCATTTTACAAACTGATCAAATAAGTGTTGAAAAATGTATCTTAGCGGTTGTTATGCTTATGTGTCTTATCGACCACAAGGATTATGTAGCTTATCAGCCACTTATGTAACTTAGTGGCCACAAGGCTTATGTAACTTAGTGACTACTAGGGTTATGTAGCTTAGTGGCCGCAAGGTAGATGTAACTTAGTGGTAGTAGGGAAGATGTAACTTTGACGTCACTAGGAATATTTCACCAAGTATGCGCTTTCATCATGTAAGTTAGTGGTTGCTTGGATTATGTAAGTTAGCAACCGCTTGGCTTATGTAAGTTGGTGGCCACGAGGCTTATGTGGGGGAATCAAATAATAACAAAATATAAATCCTAAAATAGCAAAACTGAAATCCAAAAATCAGGATTTAGAAATTGGATTCCATTGGAAAAATTAGAATCCATTAATTACATTATTGGAATCCAGTAATAGTGAAATTGGAGTCCAATAATAGCGAAATCGAGAATCCAATAATAGAAAAATTGGAACTTGAATAAGTCCAATAATGACAATATTGGAATCCAATATTACTACTAATGGAATCCAATAATAGTAATAATGGAATCTAGTATAGCCAAAAATGGAATCCAATATATGCAAAAATGGAGATGGATTTCTTCCAATACTTGTAATATTGGAGTCTAGATTCACTAGAATATGTCCATATTTAGTGAAATAAGTGTTTAAATGAAACAACCCATATAAAATCATTAGAAGACACAATTACAATCAATGCCACACATTGGAAACCCATTAACCCAACATACAACATTGGAAAATACTGGTAATGATCTTAAAAATAAGATATCTAGAAAGTGAAGGGTACTATACAACTATACATTAATACACGGGTGAAGGAGACCCTTAGAAAAACATTCAAGCATGTGAGAGACATTGCAAGATATGTGTAGAAAATACCCTATGTTATGGATTCAACTATTTGTTTGGACATTAGGACCCATACCTAGGACATGATATATGCATCAAGAAACTAGGAAAGAAACAAAGGATTGGGATCAAGTAGTAAAATATTTTTTCACGGTTTTAACTTTTGGGATGTAGATCTAAATACACTAAGATCACTTCAAAAGATTAGAAATTTCCTATACTTAACTTCAAAAAATCTACGGATCAATTTTCCAGAGGCAACCTGACCCAAGAATGCAAACAAAAACTTCACAAGGAATAGGCAACCGAGACAAAATAAATGCCATTACGCTTTACAATAGAAAAATAAGAGAGGGAATATAAACCCAAAAATTTAAAATACAAAAAAATGGAAGGAGAAATAAAGGTAGTGGAAAAAAATAGAAGTAGAAAAATACTTTTACCAACCACAAAAACTTAAGAGTGAAAATGTTGGGGTTAAAGGAGAAGAGAAAATTGTGCAAAATGGAGATTATTGGTCCAAGAGGAAGTTGTTAAAGTAGTGGAAATACTTAAAGAATTACAATACATATTCCATATATAATTTTAGGAGTTACATAGAATCAAAGAAGAGGTGCGCACAATGAAAATCCATACAAAAGAAGGAATTAAACCTCTTAAGAAAAGACCATATAGGTTAAATCAATAACTCAAAGTTAAAGTCAAAACTAAAATAGAAAAAATGTTGAATGCAAGGATAATTAAACCAGTTGATGATGTTGAATGGATAAGCCCCATGGTGGTAAAAATAAGAAAACTGGAGAAATAATAATCTGTGTGGACTACAGAGAGTTGAATAAGGCATGTGTACATGACCCATTTCCTACACCATTCATAGAAGAAGTCTTACAAAATGGGGTAGGAAGAGAAGTATATTCATTCGCTAATGGGTTTCTCTGGTTACCATCAAGTGAGAATTACACATGAATATTAACCCAAAAAAATTACCATAGAATGGGGACCCTTTATGTACACAATAATGCCATTTGGATTAAAGAATGCACCTTTCGTCTTCAACAGAATTATGATCAATGCATTCAAGAAATTTTTCATGGTTTCCTAAAAGTTTACTTGGATTCTTGAACAATATACAACCTCTTGAAAAATCACATACAATTCCGAAGACTATTGTTCCAAAGATGTTGGGCACTAGAAATATCATTAAACTTGAAGAAATACATATTCTTTACACCATTTGGTACATTATTGGGCCACATAATTTGCAAGGAAGGACTATTGATTGAACTAGTTAAAACATCAACAATAGGAACACTTCCACCACCAAAAACACAAAAATATGTAAGAAAAATCCTAGGTTACACAGGCTATCACAAGAAATTAATAATAAATTATGCAGAGATTAGTGCACCATTGGAAGGATTACTAAAGAAAAGGACTAATAAGCAAATAGAATGGACTAAGGCATGTGTAAATGCTTTTGAAATACTCAAAGATAAGATTCTACATGCACCTATTCTCATATTCCCATATTGGAAGGTTCCATTTCATGTTCATGTGGATGCATCAGTATAGAAATCGAAGTAGTATTAGCACACCACGAGCAAAATGGATCATCACACAACATTTTCAAGCGACAAACTATCTAAAGCTGAAAAATAACTATTTCACAACAGAGAAAGAATCCTTAAGTATGGTGTATGCACTACAAAATTTCAAATGTTTTCTATTGGCAACACCATTTGTGTTCTATATAGGATGACAAACCACTCAAGTACCTCCTAAAAAGGAAAGTCCTATAAGGAAGAATATGAATATGGATGATGTTATTTCAAGAATTTGACTTCACCATATCAATAAAACTAGGAAGATAAATAATCAACCATATTATCTATCAATAATTGAAATAGGATAAGATGTAGGTCTCAGTAAATGATTAATTTCTAGGAGAAAATCTATTTAGAATAGAAGATACTCCTAAAGAATTGGATGATATAGCACAATTATTGACAACATAAGAGTTTCTGTGGGATATAAAAAAATGGAAAATAAATTTTTCTCATTCTCTTTTCCCATTTACATTGATCGAAGGGAAATTATCTTTGGAGTCGAAGTTGCAAATGATTCCGCATACTATGTTTACGCCATAGGTTGGCAGGACTCACACAAACATAAAAGAAAAAGTTGGACAACTTGGAAGCACGATTAAATAAACAATCCTTTGAATATGACATAACTAAATATATAAATTTCACATAAAGAAAACAAATAGCATACATTGTGGAAAAATATCATACAAAATAAGAGCATAGGGATGAGACTATTTGGGATCTGTAAGAGTATAACACAACCATGGAAATGGCCATGACAAGATTGTGGGAATTAGAAACAATAAGAAATAAATACATGAAAATTCGGTCAAAGTAGCCACCAATAAAATAAACTTCATTGTCTAAGAAAATAGTCAAATACAGATGTGGATAGAAGAAATTAAATAACATCTAGAACAATGACACACATTTGAAGGAAAAATTACAACCAAATATTCCAAGTATATCCCAAACAAAACTTCATAAAATAAGGAGAATTTTGGAGAAGCCATCATGTCTTATAAATCCATCGAGCGAGTCGAGTGAGGTAACACTTCCTTACGCTAGATAACTAAGTTATAGTAAGTTGATGCTTTAGTTTTCTAAGAAGATATGAATAGATAAAGGAATTCAAGAAAATCATCTAATTTAATGCTTAGAAATCACTAAGCTAGTCAAGGTTCTTCATCTTTTGGTTGTCTCGAGGAAGAGAAAATTTTTGAAGTCTAGGGATGATATTGATGGGGTTTTCATCAAATTTTGGAAATTAATTCACATAAGGATGGAAAATCATGAATTAAAAGAAGAATTTGCGAGACACTTGTAGAATCCGGTGGGACACCGAAGAGTTCGTGAGACTCGGTAGAATCTGTGAGATGTTGTAGAAGATGCGAGACATTGAAGAAGCTGTAATACATTGGGAACACCACCAAAAAATAAATAGGACCATGGAAGACTATCAGATTGACCAAAAATTGATCACGGATGACAGAGGTGCCACCAAAAGAAGTGTTTTTAGGTAATTAATAAATATAAATACTTAATGTATGGTAATGAAATAATAGATATGTAGAGAGAGAGAGAGAAAGTAGTGAAGAGTAGAATAGAGAATAGAGAGAGTATAAGAGATATGTAAATAGAGTAGAGAAGAGATAAAGATAATAAAATAGAATACAAGTATGAGAAAGTATGAAGATTGATGTAATGAGGGTGTGTGAGATGGATGTGGAGGACTTATGTAATATTTATTATATATGAATAAAGAATGATGGTTGATGTTATATGTCATGTTCATTATCTTTAAGTGCATTATTTCCGTTCATATTGTAAATCTGAGTATCATTCCTAGTACATATTTAGAGAAAAGGAAAACCACTTAACCCTCACAATCCACATTGAGGCTTAAGGTCAACAACTAGGTTTAATCGAACTCCATGCTTCTCGTGTGGGTGGCCATTCTAGGTTCCTAAAAAATTATCATAGAATTAAGAATGATTTCTTCTAGGAAGGGTTGAAAGGATATGTTGAGAAATTTGTGGCAAAATTCTTGGTGTGTCAATATGAGAAGAGAGAAACTATTAAATCTCTAGACCTTTTGAAACCTATATATATTCCTAGTGATTGGTGGGTAAATGTTTCCATGATTTTCATCAAAGGATTGTTGAAATATAAAGGGAAAAGTGTAATTATGGTGGTTATGTATAGACTCACCAAATATGTTCAATTTTGTGCCTTGTCACATACATTTATAGAAAATATAATTTTCATATCTTTTATGGATACAATTTAGAAGCTACATGGTACACCCAAGATTATAGTTGGTGATTGCAATCCTATATTTACTATAAATTTTTGGACTGATTTAATCTCATGTTTGGGTACTCAATTAGCTCATAGTTCATCATATCATCCCCAATATGATGGTCAAAATTAGGTAGTAAAAAAATGTTTAGAGGGGTATCTACAATGATTTTCTTGAGATAAACATGAGAGATGGGTTAAGTGGACACCACTTGCATAATGATGGTGTAACAATTCATTTCATACTTCATCCAAAATGTACCCATTATTGGCATTGTACAATTCCCATCCACCATCACTCACCTCCAAATTAAGGGTCTATCCTAAAGTAAGGGTAGTTGAAGAGAACATTCTATAACAATATGAGGTACTCTCTAGCCTTAAAGCTAACTAGGCGATGACACAAAACCACATAAAACAACAATCTTATCAACACTCTAGTGAGTGAATATTTGAAGCTAGAGACTTCGTTTTTTCTAAAAGCCATATAAGTAACTATATTTAAAAAATTGATAACAAGATTTCACTAAAATATTATGGCCCTTATCAAGTGTTGCAAAAAATTTGCAATGTGCCATATAAATTTAAGTTTCCCGATCAACTAAAATACATCCAATTTTCCATGTTTATTTCTTAAAGAAGGTCATTAGGCATAAGGTTCCTTTGTAGGTATTATTATAAAATATTAATGAAGAGGGACACATCATCTCAGATCTTGAAGGAATCCTACAAATGTAAACTAAGAAGTTAAGGATAATGATCATCATTGAGTATCGATCAAGTGGAAGAATTTAGATATATAAGACACAACTTGGGAAGAGGAAGCATTCTATATGATCTAAAGGATAAATATAGGTCATATGTTTTACAAAAACTTTGAAACTATTTTCATATAGAAGATAATTTCGATAGATTTCATATGCCTTTTGAATAGAGTAAAATAGATTACATATGTAGAAGATACGATCTGCTGAAATTTCTCTCCAAGCTGGAAAAAAATAGTATGTTACAAAAAAATGATGTGGAATGATGTGAGCATGAAAAATGGATGAACGAGGTGATGATAAGTTGAATTTTTATCGATGTAAAAAAATGGCTTTATCCTCCTCGGCCTTTGACAACCAATGTGTGGCCCACATGATGTACTAGATAGGGGCCCAAAACCAAAGTGGGTTCCACTATTTTTCAAGAGGGGAATCCTTTCACATTTCTTCACATTGTATTGTATGGTTTTTCCTTATAAACCATATGGAAGACTAAATTATGCAACATGTGGGACTAATTATCATATTTTCTAAAGATCCACATTGTTAGTTCACTTGACGAGTTCAACTATTAACTTGGTGAGCTCAACAAAAATAGAATTTCCAATGGACGGGTCTACACCAACTTGCTAACTAAGTCGATCATTTCCACACAAAGCCCAAGCTCAAAAGTAGTGAGCCGAATCAAACAATTCATCAACATTATCAACTTATTAACTAAATCACCACCTCCAAGTGTCTAGTTTGAAGGGAAAGCCAACAACCCAACACCATAGCCATCTTATGAGCCCGAAGGCCAAGGATCGAGTCTATACATCGAGCTAAGTGTCGAGGTGACCAATAAGTTGGTATAACAACCAACAATAAAAATAAATAACATGGCCTATGCATGGATAATATGGAATGATCTAGGATATTTCAAGCCTCCAAATGTTTAACACCTACTCAATGTTGGATTTCTCACAATGTATAAATAAAATACCACCTAAAAATAGATAAGTGTTATCCGATGGGAATCAACCCCAGGACTGTCATGACCGATTATAGACCCTTAATAATAGACAAAATCCCAACTTTATACAAATTACCTAGGTTATATGTTTTATCATGTATATGTGGTGTATAATTAACCAAATGAAAAAAAAAAATGTGAATGACATGGGATTCAAACCATGACAATTTTTGTAAAAGGATAAGAGCTTGACCATTAAGCCATGGGATCAAAAGTATTATAAAAGCTCAAATTTATATTTGAAGGGTTAATTTTTAATTGCATACCCACTTTTGGATAAATGGAGAAAAATCAAAGAAGTTTTACTGCAAGGAATTTTTGGAGATTGAACCAATGCATCCCTAGAGTTTATGTAGAGGTTTTGATGGACCAACACATCATTATGATGAATTTGTAATTGTAAAAGGTGAATTTTCATCATAATAGACCGGTTACGGAGATATCAAAGACCAAAAGATGTATCGAATCGGGTGAACTCTACTAACAATTGGTTTGAGTTAATACTCTACATTTTCCCCTAACTATTTCTATCAGTTTCATTCTGATTTTGAAGTTTAAAACCAATTTATATCATTTACAGGAAATTGAAACTATGCTATTAAGTATTTAGAAATCAAGAATTTGATAAGTGAATGTTTCCTCTATCAATCTTAACTTCATAATGCAAATTTGATATTTATTTCATTAAAATGAGCCAATCTTTACGAGACTATCATAAAATTGAAATAAAATAATAAAACATTGGCAAATGGAGAAAACAAATAGTTTAGTATAAACATGCCATTTTTATATTACTAGAAGCAACATCTAATGATTACCAATGTTGGGTACAATGTTTCTTTGAAAGGGAGGGGAATGTTATTACCTTAATCCTATTTCATATTCTAGAATATGGATGGTCGAATTCTAGCTAACATAATATCTTAACGTGTCATATTACATTCAGTTATGCTTTCACATGTTTAGTAGGTTGGACTTGTGGATTTGCATAACATAGTAGGGTGTATATAAGAGTTAGTAACTAGTAGATGATACCATATTAAGCACTTGAGTCTTATTTTATGGTTTGGAGGTTGGCCCCTAAAAGTGGCTATCTCATGTTACTTGCATATTGTGATCATTTCTCTATATTTTTGTGTTCTTTGGTGTTACATTGTTCTTGATATTCATATCTATCTAGGAATTTTCATTACATTACAAACATAATCCTTATGTTACATTAAATTTTGGTGGAAAATGACCCATGATACATTTCCTTAACATCCCAAGGTATTTCAACATAAAAACTTATTGAAGTTTTATTGAATTTTAATTAAATTTTTAGCTTAGGCTATCTCGTTAGGTTGTTTAATAATTAAGTTTTCGTATTAGGCTAATTTCAATAACCTAATGTGGTTTAGGACTCAATATTCCTTGATTAGAGTGTCACATTATGGTGTCCCATTAATAGGGTTCTATATTAGGGTGTCAAACATGTCATTTAAGGTGTCACACTAATGTTTATAGTTTCATATTGGTGTTAAGGGTGTCACATTTTTTTTGTTTAGGGCATCAAAATTTTCCTTTATGGTGTTACATTAGTTTTTAGGGTGTCACATTAATTATTTAAGGCGTCACATTAATGTTAAGGGTATCACATTTTTTTGTTAAGGGTGTCATATTGGTGTTTAGGGATCAATATGTCCTATTTGAGTATCTCAATAATCAATCATTTGATTGGTTTCACGAGGTGCTAAAATATGCCATATCAAGACCCATAACATGACATTAAGGTATAATTATGGTGTTTAGAGGGATCTATATGTTCTTTAGAGTGTCTCGTTTAATCAATCACTTGATTTGTTGCACAATGTGCTTAAATAGGAATTATCAAGCCCCATAATGACATTAGGGTGTTGTGTTAGTGTTCGGGAGATTGGTATGTCTTATTTGAGTGAATCATGCAATTAATCACTCAATTTGTTGCATAGGGGAATCAAATAGGACCTATCAAGATCCATAATGATATTAGGGTGTCATATTGGTGTTTTGGGGCTTTATATTTCCTATTTGAGTGTTGCGTGCAATCAACCACTTGATTAATTACACTATATACCTAAATAGGACATAACAAGCCCCATAATGATATTAGGGTGTAACATTCATGTTTAGGGGGATTGATATGTCATATTTGAGTGTATTGTGTAATTATTCACTTGATTAGTTGCACATGGAACAAAAATAGGACATATTAAGCCCCATAATGACATTAGGGTGTCATGTTGGTGTTTGGGGGATCGGTATCTCTTATTTGAGTGTCTTATGCAATCAATTGCTCATTTGGTTGCACTGAGGAACTCAAATGGGACATATCAAGCCCCATAATGACATTAGGGTGTTGAGTTGGTATTTAGGAGGGTTTATATATCTTATTTAAGTGTCTCGCTATCAAATGATCGATTTTTTCTAGGGAACTCCAATAGGACATATTTATCCCCATAATGACATCAATATGTTATGTTGGTGTTGATGGGGCTTGATATGTCCTATTTGATTGTATCATGTAATCAATCCCTCAATTGCTTACTTGTGCACTCAAATCAGACATATCAAACCCCATAATGACATTAGGGTGTAACATTAAGGTGTTACATTAGGGTGTTCTATTGGAGTTTCATGATAGGGTATCACATTAGTGTTTAGGCTAGTATCACATTTTTAAAAAAGAAATACTAGGTCAAATTCGGGTACATTAGGGTAAACTATGGAAACTTAGAGGAAATTGGGTAATTTTAGGAGAAATTAGGTACCTTTAGAATAAATTGGGTCAATTCGGGAATTTAGGTAAAAAAATATGAAATTAGGTCAAATTAGAAAAATTTAGGTCAAACTAGGTTAAATGAGGGAATTTAGGTCAAATTAAAGGTAAACTACCTCATATTCCATCAAATTTGAAGAAATTTTGTGATATTGTCAAAATCAAATTAATAGGGTATCACATTAGGGTGTTTCATTAGGGTGTAACATTAGGGTGTTGCATTAGGGTGTTGGATTAGAGAGTTGCATGAAGGTGTCACATTAATGTTTATGTTGGTTTCACATTTTTTTATGATACATTAGCTCAAATTATGTTGTATTACGTCAAATTAATTAAGTGTCCCATTAGTGTTTAGGTTGGTGCCACATTTGTATTTTGGGTACATTAGATCAAATTAGGGAAATTGACATGAATTATGTCAAATTAGGTGGAAACAAGGTAAAAATAGGGTAAATGAGGTCAAATTACAAGATATTATATCAAACTAAGGTAATTTAGGTAAAACTAGGTGAATTAGGTCATATGAGGGGGAACTAGGTCAAAATAGGGGAATATAGATAAAATTAATGGAAAATTAGGCCAAATAGCTCAAATTATGTCATAATAGTGGAAATTATATTATTTTAGGTCAAGTTAGGTCTAATTTATTAGGTGTCGCATTATGATGTTCAATTAGGGTGGTGTTGTAAGGTTTCATATGTCTATTGAGGGAATCAAACTATGTCAAATAAAGGAAAAATAGGGTACATTGTGTCAAATTAGGATAAATTAAGTAATATTAGGGTAAAATAAGGTCAAACGAGTGTTTATTAGGTCAAATTAATGAGGTGTCACATTAGGGTGTTGCATTAGGATATTTCATTAGGGTGTTGCATTAAGGTGTCACACTAGTGTTTAAGTTGATTTCACATTTGTGTCAAGGGAACATTAGGTCAAACTAGGGAAATTAAGGTAAATTATGTTAAATTAGGTCAAATTAAATGGTTTAAATTAGGAAATATTATGTCAAATTAGGTCAAATTAATTGGGTGTCACATTTGTGTTTAGGGATATTAGATCAAGTTAGGGGAAATTAGGGTAACTCATGTCAAATTAGGATAAATTATGTATAATTAGGGGAAATTAGATCAAATTAAATATAAATTAGATTAAATAACTCAAGTTAGAGGAAATTATACTATATTAGGTCAAGTCAATTGAGTGTTGTGGTAGGGTATCATGTTTATGGTTTTGCATGTGTGTTGAGGGTATTACACTAAGTCAAATTAGGGAATATTAGGGTAAAGTATGTCAAGTTAGTAGAAATTGGTAAAACATTAGGCGAAAAGTATGTCAAATTAGGGAAAATAATGTTATATTAGGTCAAAATACGTCAAACTAATATGGTGTTGACACTATGTCAAATTATGGAATATTAGGGTAAATATGTCAAATTAGTATAAATTAGGTAAAACATTAGGGAAAATATGTCAAATCAGGGAAAATAATGTTATATTGGGTCAAACTAATAGGGTGTTGCATTAGGGTGTCACACTAGAGTGTCATATTACTATTTAGGCTGGTGTCACACTTATATTTAGGGCACAATAGGTTAAATTAGGGGAAATTAGGGAAATTATGTCAAATTATGTGAATTTACGATGATTTAGGAGAATTTAGGGGAAACTAGGAAAAAATAGTGGAAATTAGGTAAAACTTGGAGTAATGGTGTCAAATTAGTGGAAATTAGGAAAAACTAGGTCTAATAAAGGGAATTTAGGTAAAATTAAAGGTAAATTAGGCAAAATAGCTCAAATTTGGTCAAATTAGAGGAACTTATGCTATATTACGTCAAATTAGGTCAATTAACTAGCGTCACATTAGGTCTCATGGTAGCTTGTCACATTATGGTATCATGTTTAGGGTGGAACACATGTGTTGAGGGTATCACACTATGTCTAATTAGGGTAAATTATGTCAAATTATAAGAAGTTATGGTATATTAGGTCAAATTAATAGGTTGGGGTGTAAGATTATGGCATCACATTAGGGTGTTATGGTAGGGTCTCCCATCACAATGTCATGTTTAGGGCGTCACATGTGTGTTGAGGGTATCATACTTTGTAGACACTCAAATTTGGAAATCTATCCTTTAACACTGTTGATCTTAACATTGCACACTTGTATATACAAATGCACTCTCCTCACTCTTGCTTAACACACCCTGATAGCACTTTATGTACTTTATTATATTTTCACATCTCTCTATCCCAAGTTCTTGAAATCTAATTAGACAAAATGTATCTAGAAACATCCATGCTTAGTCCCATAAAGTCAAATTGTGTTTTTCTCTCTAGTCCAAAAATGAGTTTCAACTGAGTTGTAAAATTACATATCGACCCTATTGTATGGTTTTGGACAAACATGTTGTGAATTAATTATTTTAATTTCATCACCTTCATATGAACAAACATACCCCTTTGGTTTACCTTTCATGTCATAACAACCTTCAAAAGCATATATAAGCAAGTAAAACATACCTCATTTAAGGGCTTGACACTTTATGAACTCCTCATGCAAAAGAAAGCACTAAAGGAACCCAAAGCTCCCTAAACAACAAAATAACTCATGTATGTCCATTAGGGAAGAACCCTCTACTAGTCTAAATTATCCTTCTAGGTTTAAGAGTCTCTATTATCATCCTAAAAGCTATAAAAGTGATCCTTCCCAAGAATTTGAGAAAGTGTAAAAACTGAAATAGGCATTGTCAAATAATGGTTGTTAATTTTTTATTGAACTATAATAGATATCACATCTAGGAAAATGACATGTGGTTTGAGACATTTTTTGAGTAGTGCATATGCTCGGAGGTGCATAGGGGTTCCCAGTAATCCAACTAACTTTTTTTTGCAAGAACCCCTTGCATTACAAGGGCGTGAGGGTTTGAATAGCGTTTACAAATCCATTCTCAAGGTGAAGAATAACGTCAGGTAGTGACACACATTTATATGTAGGAGAAGCACTCGAAAATTGAAAACACAAATTTCGAGTAGTTCTAAGGTTGTACAAAAGTTTGGGACCATACAAATGTTATTGAGTGAGTTTTACTATTTTGACTGAGCTCAGTATTAGGTCATATTTTAAGAGGCGAAGCATTTCCATGTCCATATCTTCTTGTTCCTAAACTCAGACCACCAAAATTCCTCCCAATTGACACATAATCAGCTAAGTTTAATTTATCCCTTATGTTTTGGCATTTTTTAAGTAGCTAGTCACTTTGAAAAGTGTTATTCTGATTTGTGCAATTAATGTTGGAAGTTAATTAAATTAGAATAATCACATGTAACATTATTCATCCTTTTTATGTATGTTAATAAAAATTCTAAAAACAAAAAGGGTGAAATCATTTGGTGAACCCAACCCTCTCCAATCAAAAATCCTATCCCTAACCCTTTCAATTTCTATTTTCTTGAGTCGATTTTATTGGTAGGGCTTCACATGGATCCCCTATTTCCCTTTATGACTATCTTAAGTGTGATCTAGCTTATCAATCATCGTTTGAAAAAGATTTCCAACATATTTTGATAAACCCTAACAATTTTATTTCTTTTATTGATAATTATAGTGTAGAGTCCACACCTCATGTTGCTACTCTTTGTGATATCTCTCTCATAAACGATAATGCAAACACTACATACATTACACACCATTCTCCCCTTGTGATGGACTATAGTGCTATGGGTTTACATGATAATATTTCTATTGACACCCATGATACTCATCTTTCTATGTATCATCCTCATACTAATGGATCCATCCCCCAATGCATACCATTGCACACTTACCTATACCTAGAGATTTATTTCCTATGGTGGTTGCTACATCTACAATACTATAGGTGTTGGGAGAAACTCATATCCTCCTTCACAATGTCAACACGACCATGGATTTCAAATATTTTTCTTAGAACACCTCTTGATACAATTATGATAATACTATGCTCACTAAATATATTATTACATCACTTGATATAACTTCCCCCACAAGTAGGAATACAATGTGCTGATTTGATGAGGATTTGTTATGCTCTTCCCTCTCTCCCTTTTAATCCTTATATGTATGACTTGTATACTATGTCTTAACCTATTTTTTTGTGTCAATTAGGAAATTAATCTCCTCTTTACACATTTATATTTATATGGTTTCTCCTATATTCATATGAGATACTACATGTATTTCTAATGCTTCTAATCTTTCCATATTGCAATTATTGGTTATGGCAAGTCTTGTGTCTCTCCCTCCATTATTTGAGGCTGCTACTAATTATACTATTAACGATAAATATGTTTTACATCTCTTGACTCAAAAATATATCCTTATGATTTCACTTACTCTTGCCACTATTACCAACAATCCCAATGTATTCTAGTTGCTCTTAATGAACACACTCTTTTTTTATAGCATTGAACTTACTACTTATATAGTTGGGATCATGGACTCTATAGGGTTATCCCTAATTTTGTTGACATTTTTCTATGGTATATATTATGTTACCCTTCTTCTTGTGTACATATTTATGCACTCATAATATAAAAACTCGACATATTTTCAAAATAAAAAAACATTCAAATATTTGTAAAAATACAAAATCAGGACCTATTTTTATAGCATACATTGTTTACACTTTACATTATACATTTTTTTTTATTTCTTTAGTTTAATAAATATCATATATTATTTAATACATACATTCACGTGGTATATTGATCATGATGCAATACATACACAAAGTGATACATGATTATAGGTGTTATCCTAAACCTTTCCTAGATGCTAATCTACGGGGCATCTACTTTTACATACTATATCTAAGTGTTATATTTCCATTATAGTTTATTTCTTTCCTCATTATGTTTGATATATATTGTGTATTTTCTATATTTTGGACTAATAAGACTAACACATGTGTCTTGTGTAATGCTTACAATTATTTCTTCACTAGCTCTTTTATATCATATGCTATGTGATTTTCATCACATTTGGATACACTTTCTTTTCATACATACTTGCTAGTTGTGTGTGTGTGTGTGTATTATTTATTTTTACTCGATTTTGGCATAAGGGCCTTGATTATCTTGCAACACCATAGATTTCAAATGTTTTTATCATTATACCTTGTATGTAGTTGTACATCTCTTATTTTATAGCCTAAGGGCTTTGAGTTCTTGTGACACCGTGGGTGTCCCATATTTTTAGGAACTTTGCATTTTGTGTGACTTTTTAAAAGATTTTTTGCTTATTTCTTCATTATATCCACTTGTTTTCTCTGAAACATACTTTTCTATTATTTTTATTATTGTTTTGATGCATAGACATTGTTATGGCTACCATTCTTCTTATTTTTGTTCCTCTTGTTTTGATTCGTGGTTTCTACCATTTACATCCCCCTTGTAGATACAAATTATTCTTGGTGGCCACCACATCAACAATTAAGAGGTTATGCAAATATTTCTAGATTCTCATATAAGAGTATACATATTGTATTTTGTCATAATATCAAATTCCTCATCACATGTAGTTCAAAAAGGGGAAAAGATCGGGGTTTATTATACATTTCAAGTAGACAAGAGTTTATCTAGGCAAAGAGATATGTAGAGGAACACAAAAATGATTGAGAAAAAAATACAAAGGGTTAAAAACATATAGATTGGCCGACACCATACAAATGGTTCTTGTTGTATATATCTCCCCGGGTAGATATAGACAAACAGAAGAAGATGGAAATCAAAGAAGCTCAAAGCCCGATGTTTATTGCTAAGGGCACATGAAAATGGATGTTGACATGTAAATGGATGCCAAGTGCGAGCTAAGGGTGATGATAACTGCTTTGTTGACATCTTTCAAGCAGTGCGCCAAGGGCGCTGATAACTTGCTGTCGACATGTTGAATGGTGCGCCAAGGGCGCTGATAACTTGTTGTCGACATGCTGAACGGTGCGCCAAGGGCGCTGATAAGTTCCTGTCGACATGCTGAACAGTGCACCAAGGGCGCTGATAACTTGCTGTCGACATGCTGAATGGTGCGCCAAGGGCGCTGATAACTTGCTATCGACATGCTGAACGATGCGCCAAGGGCGCTGATAGGTTCTTGTCGACATGTTGAAGCAGTGCACCAAGGGCGCCGATAATTTCTGTCGACATCTTTGAACGATGCGCCAAGGGCGCTGATAGGTTCTGTCAACATGTCTTTGAAGCTGTGCCAAGGGTGCGATAACTTGCTATCGACATGTTGAATGGGGCACCAAGGGTGATGATAGGTTCTGTTGACATCTTTGAATGGTGTGCCAAGGGCACTGATAATTTGTTATCGACATGCTGAATGGTGCGCCAAGGGCGCTGATAACTTGCTATCGACATGCTGAACGGTGCGCCACTTTTGGGGTTGCTAGGGTTCTCACCTACCGCCATAATGAGATGAATTAAATGCAGTCTGGAGGTGGTTGGGGTAGATTTCAAATTCCTCTCTTCTCCCTCTCTCATTCTTCCTATAAATTGTAAGGAGGGGCTTCTTTCCAAGGTGGTTGATCTTTTCAGCTCTGTCCCTCCCTTCTTTTCTTCTCCAGGGTTGAAAATGGAGTTCGAACCTCCTCCCCTACTCTGTAATGGCATTTTTGCCTTTTACTATTGAAATGATGTTCTGTGCAAACTTCTGGAGCAACAAAAACGTGTTTTGTGATGCATCTGTCCATCCTTGCTTGTTTTTCACTTGTTCTCTTCTTGCCTCTCTTCATTGCAGGTATTTGTGCATGTTTTAATACTCATTACAGGTTTGGAGCTGTGTTCATGGAGTTTTGGGACATTTTTTGTGTGAAATCTATCTTTGGGTTTGTGATGCATCTGTCCATCCTTCCCATTACTCACCTCTCCTTGTTCCATGGCAGTTTTGATAGATGTTCAACATTCTCCTTCTCTGGTGTATCACCGTTTTAGTGTAGGCTTTTGTTCTTTTTCTTTTCTCTCTCTCCCTGTCCCCTTGGTGGTTAGATTAGGATTAGATTAGCTTGCCTGCACTAGAATAGCTTGTGGCAGGTAGTTTAGGAGCAGGAACCAGCCTTCTCTGGAGGTCTATCTCAAGTAGCAAGTCCCACAACTTGGAGATAGTACCCATGTTGTGCAATCACACTGGATGCTAGAGTGATCAACCTAGAAATTTGATCAACATCCGTGGGTGCTTTGTGATTCGCATCAACAATTTTGGCATGCCAGTGGGACCTTAGAGGTCTTCCACTTCATCTTTTATAGGTTGGTGTGTTCCTGTGAAGATTTCAGCCTTTGGAGGCACTTGCAAACACATCTGGCGACTCCATTTGATCAGCAACCCATTTCTGGAGTTGCAGACCTGTTTTCCATCCATTTCCATCCATCTTTCTTTCCATCTCTTTCATTATTTTCCATTCCATGAAGTTGTGCAATCATGACTTCATTTCCATCATGGAACTCACATTTACAACAACAGCAATATATCACACCTCCAACATGTTTTTAAATCCTCCAAATCAGCATTTTGAACAAATTCAAAATCAGCATGCATACCCATATGAGCAGCAATGCCAAAATCAGTTTGGCTATGGAGCTTTCCAAGAGCAAGAGTATGCATATAATGAAGACAATCAGATGCAAGATGCTGGTCTGTTGGAGAAAATCCAAAAGATGGAGGTAAAGATGGTGCAGTCCAGAGCAACAGCTCAAATGAGAGCTTTCAGAATTGGTTGCAGGACTCCTTGTCCATGGGGAGGCCCTTTTCCAAGACACTTCAGCCCTCAGGAGAAGCTGGACTTCATGATGAAGATGTTGCCCCAACTTGCACAATGGACAGCAGAAATAGAGGCCTATACACTTGTTGTTGAACAACCTTGTCAATGGGTAAGTTCTACACCATCATCTGGTTTTTCTCTTCCCATTACTCAAGCAGCACCATCTCATTTGGAATTGCAAGTTTTAAACTCCCATCTACTGTCCCAAATGTTGAATCCATGTCTCCACCTCTCAGTCTTCCATCTCATCTCGATTCTTCTTTCCTTTTCCCTTCCAAACAGTCATCCCCTCCACAAGAGCGAAATGAAATACCTTCCACTCCAAAGAAACAAGAGGTTTCACCTCCTCCACCACCACAAAAAAATGCCAAATCAATCAAGTTTCAACCCATCCCTCCTCTTGCATTCCCAATTCCATGTGGGGAAAAAGAAATTGCAAAAAACAGTCATCAAGGATAGCAAGAGGAAGAGCCAAGAAAAGAAGAAATGACAGACAACTTGAGGGTTTGGGCTGCCAAATTTGGGATGACAAAGATCCCCTTGATGGTTAAACCTACAGAAGAGGCTAAGGTTGAACAAATGGTGGTTAAGACTGATTTTGTGGCAGCAGAAGAAGAGCAAAAGAAGAAGCAGATCAGCAGTCAGTTTTCTCAGAAAGTAGTGTCCATGTTGGCACTCTATTTGAAGGGAATGCTGATTCAATTCAAGTTGCACAATCAGCCATAAAGGAAGAAAGCTCAGAAGAAGATCTTGCAGTCCCAACTTGTCCTCTAGAGCAGCAGATCGAAGAGTTTGACTTGACAAAATTCATGCTAGAGGAAGAGTTCAATCAAGAGCAAGATTGTCTTCAAACATTGGAGGAAGGAGAAGCTGCTCTAAATCTAAAAGAAGAGGAGCACATTCTAGCTATGGAGGAGAAAATTGCAGATCTAAGGGCTTTGAGCACAAAGCAAGCTACAGGAGAACCTTCAGTTCTTCTTTCGACTTCATCTCTCTCAAGTTCTAATATTGAAGAAGAGTTTGATCTCTCAAACTCAATGTTGGAGGGAGAAAGAAACCATGGTGGTCAAGTTACAGATCAAGAAGACACCATGAAGGAAGTGGGGCATTTGCAGCAGGATGCTTACCATGAGGGTTTATCTCTGCATGATTTGGAGGACTGTTTTGATGGAGAGGAGCCGGTTGAGTTTCCACCATTCTCTCTTTCATCATCCACATTCCAAACACTTGAGTTTGTTGTTATGAAGGAGAACATTCATTTGCAGCAGCACTTCGCATCTTATAAAGAGCTCTTTGGAATCAAGATTGGAATATTTTAATCTTTCATGTTCTTCATATGGAGGAAGAGAAAGGCGTAAAGGTTCTACCATTGCTTCCACACCATCCATTTAAAAGGGTTTACAAGAGAACTCCATTCTTGGAGTTAAAAATCAGAGCTATGGGCATACTCAATGGATCAGACCTTGCCCAATCAGGTATTTGGCTTTATTGGAGCCAAAGGAGAAGTCACAACCAGTCATGCTTGCTTCTGAGCATGAGGGTGAGCTACAAAGTACCAAGGATCAGCTATCATACCTCTTCAATCCAAATGCAGAGCAACTAAAAGAGGTATTGAATTTTCCTTCAGCTGATACCTTGATGATTTGGGTGGAAGACCAGCTTCTTGTTGATTTTCCATCCATCCAATCAGCCATGTTCAATGCCAAATCAATTGCATGGCTGCCACTTTTGAGAAAGGGAAGCTATTTCTCACAACCAATTGCAGGGTTTGTTTAGCTTGCCTTTGCTTCCAGTTAGAATAGAGTAGGTAGGTTTGCTTTTAGTAGAAGAAGTGCTTGTGCACACTCTGCATGTTCCATTTGGAGCATGTATGATTTTCAGTTCTGTACATAGTTTCGGTGTTCTGGTTTTACTCGCACGTTCATTTCAATTCAGTGGCATTTTGGTGAGAACAACTCCAAGTTCAATGGGTTTCAAGTGGCTCAAAAGGGATTTTTCAAAGTTTAGATCAGTTTGAGGCTACAACTCATGACTCCATGCCCAATGGATGCTTCAAAAGGCTACTGGTCATTCATCTAGTAGGTGATGATCCCGTTGAGTCGCCAAATTGTTGTATATATCTCCCCCCGGGTAGATATAGACAAAAGAAGAAGATGGAAATCAAAGAAGCTCAAAGCCCATGTTTATTGCTAAGGGCACATGAAAATGGATGTCGACATGTAAATGGATGCACCAAGGCGCAGCTAAGGGTGTCGATAACTTGTTATCGACATGCTTGGCGTGCGCCAAGGGCGCTGATAATTCTTCGTCGACATGCCGAACGGTGCACCAAAGGTGCCTGATAACTTGTTGTCGACATGCTGAAATGATGCGCCAAGGAGTGTTGATAGGTTCCTGTCGACATGTTGAACGGTGCGCCAAGGGAACTGATAATTTGCTATCGACATGCTGAACGGTGCGCCAAGGGCGCTGATAACTTACTGTCGACATGCTGAACGATGCGCCAAGGGCGCTGAATAGGTTCCCTCGCCGACATGCTCAATCAGGAGCGCTGCGCCAAGGGCGCCTTGATAATTTATTATTGACACATGAACGATGCGCCAAGGGCACCGATAGGTTCCGAAAGAGCCGACATGTTGAATGGTGCGCCAAGGGCACTGATAACTTGTTGTCGACATGCTGAATGGTGCATGGTGCGCAAGGGCATCGATAGGTTCTCGTCGACATGCTTTGAATGATGCGCCAAGGGTGCTGATAATTTGTCTGCCGACATGCCGAACGATGCACTAAGGGCGCCGATAACTCTTGTGTTCTGCCGACATACCGAATGGTGTGCCACTTTTGGGGTTGCTAGGGTTCTCACCTACCGCCATAATGAGATGAATTAAATATAGTCTGGAGGTGGTTGGGGTAGATTTCAAATTCCTCTCTTCTCCCTCTCTCATTCTTCCTATAAATTGTAAGGAGGGGCTTCTTTCCAAGGTGGTTGATCTTTTCAGCTCGCTGTCGCTCCCTTCTTTTCTTCTCCGGTGGTTGAAATGGAGTTCGAACCTCCTCCTGCCTACCGTAATGGTGTTTTTGCCTTTACTATTGAAATGATGTTCGTGTAAACTTTTGAGCAACAAAATGTGTTTTGTGATGCATCTATCAATCCTTGCTCGTTTTTCACTTGTTCTCTTTCGCCTCTCTTCATATGTAGGTATTTGTGCATGTTTTAATATTCATTACAGGTGTTTGGAGTTGTGTTCATGGAGTTTTGGGACATTTTACGTGTGAAATCTATCTTTGGGTTTGTGATGCATCTGTCCATCCTTCCCATTGCTCACCTCTCCTTGTTCCATGGCGCTTTGATAGATGTTCAACATTCTCCTTCTCCGGTGTGTATCACCGTTTTAGTGTAGGCTTTTGTTCTTTTCTCTTTTCTCTTTCTCCCTCGTCCCTTGGTGGTTAGATTAGGATTAGTTTAGCTTGCTTGCATTGGAATAGCTTGTGGTAGGTAGTTTAGGAGTAGGAACCACCTTCTCTCGGAGGTCTATCTCAAGTAGCAAGTCCCACAACTTGGAGATAGTACCCATGTTGTGCAATCACACCGGATGCTAGAGTGATCAACCTAGAAATCTGATCAACATCCAGGGTGTCTATTGTGATTCTCGCATCAACATTCTTACCCTAGTATATGGTTTTTCCCAGGGGTATTTTCTCTGAGCAGAGTTTCCATTTGTTTCATTTTTTCACCATTGTAATAGGGTTTGATATGGTCTCGTACTCATTTTTACTTAGTTTGTGATTAATAAAATATTGAAATAAATAAATACTAAATCTAAATATATAACAACACAATAGATAGATATGTAATAAAATATAGATTTAACCCAAGAAAGTAAGCTAATAATTTTGAAACCCTAAGTGTAAGAGAGAGGGTAAGATACTTAATTGATTCAAAATAAATATGAAGTTGTACCAAACTGGAAAACTAATGGAACCGAAGGGGATAATTTCACAACCGATCCCAAACAAGTGTGTGAGTGTTATAAATGTTGGGACTAGGGTGCTTGGATAGGGTTAGGGGCACATGTAGACCTCCTCTAAGTTCTGTGACTTCGTAACCTAAAAACTTAGTTCTTCGAGTTGCAAGATATTCAATGTATTTCACCTTTAGTCATCTCGTATGCCGTTGTATGATTTCCGAGCTCTCCTGAAACATGCAAAGAGAAAGAACACCTACAAAATGCCAAAACACGTCAAATCCTAATAAGAGAAAGATGAAAATAGGGAGTTAGACTTACCCTGGTAGTTACTGACTAAGTGAACTTATGATCTAGGCTTGCACTACATTTTAGACTCTATGTATTTATATGTGTGGCTATGTGTGTAGAATCACTCCCTAGGTAGTTCTTTGTGCTAAACACTTGAATAATGAGAAATAACTAGATGTAGAAAATATAGATAGATGTGTGCATGGAAAAATGAACTTCCCCTCCTATGAAGTGTATGTAGAAGAATGCAGTCCCTTGTCCCTTGTGTGAGTGCTAGATGGATGCTTGAGTTCTCTTGTAATGCCTTTGGATGCAACCTTAGGTGATGATAATATATGCTTAGTGTTTGGTCCTTTATTATTTCCACATAGCTTTGTATTTATATGATAACTTTGCTCATATTTTTTAACTAACCACTAAAATGCCAACCATTAAGAAAATAATATGCCCAACATCTATAAAGGACCCATAAGATGTGAGCATGATAAAAAGATGTTAGGGGCACCCGTAGAGGGAATAAGGGGCACATCTTGGTGTCCAGGACTAAAAATGATTCTAAGGTGAGTTGAAAAATTGAATTGAAATCGAAGGTCATACTAGGTGAGAAGGTGTGTAAGACTAAGAAGGAAAATAGAAAGAAAGAAAAGAGGCCAAAGATAGTGGTCAATTAGTACTTTTCTTTCTTAGGAATCATATGAATAGTGGTATGTGATCAGGACTAGAAATATACCCAAAGTGTGTGATTTAATGTCTACATTTTCCCCCACTTTATGTTATTAAGTTAATGCTTGATAACATAAAGTAGATAAGAGATGTACTGATAACCATGTAGATAGATGGTTAAAATCATGCTAAGGAGACAAAAAAAGCATGGAGTGATAAAAATATGAAGCGTGGATGCTAGAGAAGAGAAAGTTAAAATGACCCTAGGGATGAAAATGTACGTATAACGTGTATGATGTGCCGTGGTTGATGTGGATTGATTATTGATGATGTGTGATTTTTTCTTGATAAGGATGAACTTGTAAAAGAGAAGAGAAAATGAGTGTTCAAATATGTGTATATGAAAAATTTGATCCAAACGATGTAAAAAGTGTGTAAAAATGTGAAAAGGAACATGTGCACCTGATTTGTGATGAGTGAAAGAGATAGAAAGGGTCCTGAATATGTTGTAAAAGAATGCACTTTTTGGGAAATCTCACGCCAACTACGCCAAGTATAGAAGATTTGTATGGAGAAAGGTCTAGTGTTATTCTCTAACCTTTGACTACTTCCCAAAGTACAAACACCATTGTAGATGGTGTGTGAAAATCCAATGCATGCCAAGTGTCTTTGAAGGACTGATATTGGCCTATAAAATTCACTATGTAAACTATTTTGAACTATGCCAAATTGATTAAAAATGTGTAACTAACCCTAGTCATAGGCTCCTAGAAGAAGGGTCGATATGATGCCCAAGAATTATTGTCTATTTCTGGGCACTAGTGACTATGATGTGCCAAGGACCCAAGTATAATTTTTTTCTTGTTAGAGTCTTGATTTACTAAGACTAAAGAATGTTATGTTATACTAGTATCGAACTATGTTAAATTGTTACCATGAACTTCTGAATAGGTGATCTGATTCATATAATTATGCCCCCTCGCTTGGGTGCATGCAACATCACAAGGAGGATGCAAACCAGATGAGGATTGTACATTATGCTAAAAAAATGCCTTGTAGGGGAAGGAATGTTATTGGTAGAAACCAAGGCACACACAAAAAAGTGGCTAAGAAACAAGCATTAGTGAAAACATGCATATAGAAGACAAAATGTAAGCTAGTAAAAGAAGAAGAGAATGTAGGTTGTGTAAAGAGAGTTACAAACATGGGGCATCACTCATGATGTCGCAATATAATTGAGGCTGAAATGGAAAAAATTATACAAGCAGTGTACACACATAAGATAAAGGAAAATATCGCAAACAATGGAATTCAATCGCAAAAATTGACAAACAAGAGCAAACAATGTAACAAACAACCATGGTAGTAAATAGTTATTACAAAGAAAATGTTACACATGAAGCACCCATTAGTATGTTAGAAAGATAGAAAGTATGTCAAAATGTGTATGATCCAATATAGTAGTGTGCTAGTATGAATAAGAAGTAGTATAAAATGAAATAATAACACATGTGATGTGTATGAAAGTGGATGCCCCCAAGATCCTCTGTTGCCAGGGATCTGGTAAGAGGTATAGTTCCAAAATCCATGTTGTGTGTAATGATCTATGTAAATTCTATGATCACAACTATAAGGAAATTGAATGCGCATGTGTATATGGAAAAGATAATGACATACAATGTATCTAGCTAACATAGTAAGAAAAGTGTAACATGCGAGTATAAGTAAACAAGAACAATGTGAAACAAAGATATGCAAGAGGTATGTTGTGAGTGTGAATGGAATGGAATGCAAAGAGAGTGTGACTAGAGAAGCATGACCCTTGAGCAAGTGAAAATGAGTATGCATGAGATGAGGCTCATTTATAAATTCCCCTAAGTAGTCAAGAATGAACCATAAAGCAAGAGTGAGTCAATGATAAATGGTTTAAATTATGCGCTAGAAAGATATAATCGATAAAGCATAGAGAATTGAGAGTGAGTGAGTGTGGTGAGTTTAATTTTAGATTTAGACCCTCAGTAGTCGAGTATGAACCGTAGAACTAGAGTGTGTCATAGGGTAGTGACAATGTGTGAGAATGTGATGTTAAAATGGTGTGTCGTGAATGCACCGAGTGTGAAATATGTTTCATTTGATGTGATGTAATGTTCATGAATGTAGTAACCCCTCAAAATTCAATTTTGAACCATAGAAAAGAGTACGTCATCAGATATTGATGATAAAAATGTATTAATATGTGTAAGATGCATGTGAAAGACTATATGAAAATTAAGAAGTGATATAGTAGAATTTTAAGACACTTAATGATGCCCTCCAAGTGTATGATGATGAATATGATATCTAATGAAAGTGAAATACAAGGGTCCTCTACTTGATGCTTGCAGAGATAAAGGTGTCTGACCATGCTTTAAGAGTGGAGATGTATGAGACAAATCATGTGTCGATGAATGAGACCTATGTGCATGAGACCTAGGAGGTGATGAACACCTATGTGAAGGAGACTACGAAGGTGATGTGCACATATGTGAAGAAGATCATCGAGGTAATGGAGAATCATGTGGAGTAAAGTGCGAGAGGTGATGAAAACCTATATGAAGAATATTTTGGAGGTGATGAACACCTATGTGAAGGAAATCAAGGAGGTGATGTATATCTATATGAAGGAACTGTCCGAGTGGTGGATCTAGACTGATGTGATGGACTAGAAAAGCGATAAGACCATGTAGGACATAAGTGAACATGCGAGCTAGGAGAATATTGTGATTTTAATTTGAAATGTCCTAGGGAACTATATTCTATAAGCGAGTGCAATGGAAACCTTGAGAGGAGGCTTTAGCCATGTTGTGGATGGTGGAACACCATTTATTGTGATCAATTTCCTGTTATGAATGAACTTGAGACACAAGTGATTCATGGAGATGATATCCTAAGCTACATGGAGCCAGGGAAGACCTAAGAGCATGTCACACTTTTTTACCAAAATTTCCATAAGGAAAGGCACAAACATGGTAAGAGGACCAATTGTGACTAGAATCTTGACATATCCATATGATTTAGGAATTGGATATGAAATTCATGAGAGTGGATAATTGATAAAGCAACAAGAAGTGTAATAGAACATGCACTTATGTGAAATAATGGATCAACCATAATGTTATTTATAGAAATAGATCTAATAGAAGCATCAATATGTAATGTGTCAGAAGAGAATGTAGAATGATAGTCATGATCAAAAATGTAATGATCGGTGGAGATGTCTCAAAGATGAGAAACTAGAAAATCAAGATCCCTTGATGCAGGAGGAGGCATTGTGCAATATGTATGATTGGATAAATAGTTAGTCACTTTGCTTTCATGTTTTGGAATAGGATTTTTGAATATCTTGAGCTTTTGATTTTCATTGACTGACATAGAATCCGTAGGCTCAGGAAGCTCAATTACATTATTATCGATAAGATCTTGAATAATATTTCAAAGTTTGAAACATCAATTTGTAGAATTCCCAATGCATTAATGATAATCACATTTGAAATTTTCATTATAATTGCGACCTTTAGGATGATATGGGTCTAGATTGAGCGGAGGAGGAAGCGTAATAAGGTTTCTCTCAATGAGTTGCAGAAATAGAAGATGTGGAGCAATAGAAAACTTAGTAAATGTACACTTAGGTGGTTTCCATTGAAGATTTTCAGAATTAGATAGTGTTGATAGTATCCTTAGCTTCAGTAGGTTTTGTATATGGTTTGAAAGTTGATTTTCTTTTAAAGCACGCCGAAGATGAAGCTTTCTCATGATACTTAAGCTTTCCTATAGATAAGAGTTTAGTTTTGTGTAACTTAAGAGTATGACACAAATGATTGAATGATGGAGATGTATCAAAGATAACACTCTCCTAGAGAGGTGGTAATAGACTTTGGAAAAATAAATCTTGAATTTCAAAGTCCGCAAGTACATTAGACATCTTAGTTAAGTTGTTCTTATATTGCAAGACATAATCTTCTAGATGTTTGTTAAATTTTTGTTTAAGTTACGCTTGAGTTGAAAAAAGATATCATATAGTTGATATTAATAGAGAAGTGAGCGAGAAAATAATCGGTTAAATAAAGAAAATATTTTACCAAGTGGACAGGTAGATCATAGATCTTGCGCATTGCATAATCGTGAAAAATTCTAGGAAAGAGCTTAGCTAAGAGAGTATGATCATCCGAAAAATATAGACAAGCCACATGAAATGCTCGAAGATGTTCTTGAGGGTCACCATGACCATTAAAAATGGGAGCTTGGGAGTGATGAAATTAAGAGGAAGCGCATAAGTGGAGATGGTGGGTATGAAAGGATTATGGAGTAATAAAGTGGAATCCAAAGATGGAGATGCATGAGAAGTAGCCTATTGTAATTAATAGATTTGAACCTAAATATCATAATAAAGAGAGACTAATTATTGAGTTATGGAGGAAGAGACTTTCCACATGTGAGAAATAAGAGGTGGAGTGAAATGGTTGGTGGGAGTAGGAACAAAAACAAGAATAGTAGAAGTAGGTGGAAGAGTGGAAGAAAGAGGTTTGAGTAGTGATAGTCATGGAAGGGGATGGATGATGGTATATTAAGCTCGAAAGATTGTTGGCCTCCTCATACAAAGAAAATAAAAAAGTCTATATCCCGAGGATTCTCAAAGCAAGATGAGCATTCAAGTCAGAAAGATCATTTTTAGTGAAGGGTACAACCATGATGAAAATAAAACAAGACTCCTAGAAGAAAAGGTGGGATCAAGTATGGGGTTCACCAAATGATTAAGAAAATATTGAAATAAATAAATTATAAATCTAAATATGTAACATCACAATAGATAGATATGTAATAAATTACATATTTGACCCAAACAAGTAAGCTAATAAATTTGAAACCCTAAGTCCAAGAGAGAGGGTAAGATACTTAGCTGATTCGTAATAAATCTGAAGTTGTCGTAGCCGAGAACTGATGGAACAAAAGGGGAGAATATCACAAATGATCCCAGAAAACTATGTGAGTGCTAGAAATGTTGGGAATAGGGTTCATGGATAGGATTATGTGTGCCTGGGAATTTTAGTCCTCCTCTCTGGGCACTGTGATTGCTCGTAACCTCAAAAAATTAGTTTCTCGTGGTTACAAGATATTCTTTGGATGTCTCCTTTAGTCACATGTATGCCATTGTATGATCATCAAGGTTTCCTAAAATGTGAAAAGATAAAAATCACCTGCAAAACCCCAAAACACATCAAATCCTAAAAAGAAAAAGATAAAAATGGGGATTCAGACTAACCCCGACGGTCACTCGATTGAGTGAACTTACGATCTAGGCATTGCACTAAATTTTAGAATCCATGTAGTTTTGCAATTGTGTGTGTAGAATCATGCCCTGTATCTCTTTTTTGATGCACTTGAATAACAAACAATAGCTAGATGCATAAAATGTATATATATGTATGCATGAAAAAATGAGCTTCCACTCCTATGAAGTGTATGTAAAAGAATGCAGTTCCTTTTCCCTTTTGTGAGTGCTAGATGGATGCTTGAGTGGTATTATAATGCATTTGATGCAACCTTAAGTGATGATAGTAGATGCTTAGTGGTTTTCCTTTATTAATGTCACATAGATTTGTAATTATATGATTCCTTTTCTCAAATTTTGTAATTAACCACTAAAAGGCTAACCAATAAGAAAATAAGATGTCCAAAAACTAGAAATGACCAAAAATATGTGAGCAAGATAAAAATCAGTCGGGGCTCTTAGAGGGGACGAGTGTGCCGGGAATTAGCGTCTTAGTTAGGTGTTGGTGTCTAGAATCGAAAAATTGAAGTGCCGAAGGTCGACTAGCCGAGAAGGGTGTAAGACCAACAAGAAAAATAGAAAGAAAGCAAAGAGGTCATAGAAAATGGTCAATTAGTAATTTTCTTTCTTATGAATTATATGAATACTAGTATGTGAGTAAGACTATAAATATACCCAAAGTGCGTGATTTATTTTCTACAGCTTTTACATAGATTCATGAGACATGAATTATTTCTATCTCCCTCTCTTAGTCTCTCTCTCTCCATGGTACTCAATTTCATGTTTATTTTTTGGAAGATTGGGGGTATAGGAATTCTTTCTCCCATCATATTCTAGCATGCATCAGTTCTAATAAGTATCTACTCAATTATGTGGCACATGGTAAGAGTATGGGAGAACTTTATTCTCTTTTCTACTATGTTTCCTAATTTACAAAATTTGGCTTATATCTATCTACATTGGTATGGTCTGTGTGGGGTTATGGAAGGAATCAAAACCACTAATTTACTTGTAGGTAGTCCTCCTTATCCTCTTGCACTTAAGGGGAAGATATCGAGTTGTCAAACAACTTTGATACACATTGTTCTTTGTTAGTAGGGTGTTTCAACTCCTTATTTTTGTGGTTCTTCTCTTCGTGTTTTGCATTTAGTACACTTGTTGCATCGACATATACTTAGCATAATTGGTGACTAATCACCCCAAATTTTGCATTAGAATTTAGAAAATATAGAATCCCCAATGCACAAGAATGGGAGAAAATTCCTTCTACAAAACAAATAGGTGTATTCCTTCCATATTTTTCATCTCTTTTGGAATTTCTTGTTGCACATTTATTTACATTACTTTCATTACATTTTGAGTTATAGTTCAATTTTTTATCTTGGGAATTGACTACACTTTGTGTTGCACGTTTCATCTTGGAGCGTGCCAACACTAACACAATGGGACACTGCAAAAAAAAGTTACTACAAGCAAATACAAAGTGTGTCTACACACTCAAGTATATTTTCCTTTAAATCATGTAATTTTTAATTTCATACTTAAAGGGGGGGAATGTAGACACTCAAATTTGGCAATCTATCATTTGACATTGTTGATCTTGACATTGCACACTTGTATGGATAAATGCACTCTCTTCACTCTTGCTTAACACACCTTGATAACACTTCATGTACTTTCTTATCTTTTCACACCTATATGTCATCATTTTCTAAAATATAATTGCACAAAATATATCTAGAAACATATACTCTTATCCTCATAAATTCAAATTGTGTTTTCTCCTCTTGTTCAAAAATGTCGCTTTTTTCAGGATGTAAAATTACATATTAACCCTATTATATGGTTTTGGACCGATATTTTGTGCATTAATTCTTTTAGTTCCATTACCTTAATATAAAATAAAATACCCATTTATTCATCCTTTCATATCATAACAACCTTCAGAAGCATATATAAGCAAGTACAAAGTACCTCATTAAAGGACCTGGGACTTTATGAACTCTTCATGGAAAAGCAAGCACCGAAGGAACCCAAATCTCATTAAACAATAGAATAGCTTGTGGACATCCATTAAGGAAGCACCCAAAGTGCTAGTCTAAAGCATCCTTATAGGTTTGGGATTCTCCATTATCATCCTACAAATAATAAAAGTGGCCCTTCTCAAGCATTTGAGAAAGTGTGAAACTCAAGCAAGGAATTATCAAAGAACAATTATCAAATTATGATTGCACTATAATAGATATCACATGTTAGGAGAATGACATATGTTTTGATTCCTCTTCATAATAATGTGTTCATCGATGGCACACATGGGTGCAAAAACCCAAATAAATTTCTTTTGCATGAAATCTATGCTTTACAAGGGCTTGAGGTTTTGAAAAAAGTTTACATAGTCATTCTAAAGGTCAACGAAGAATATTGATAGACAATGAAACACATTTCTAGGAAGGAGAAGAACTTAGAAAGTTGCAGACTCATATTTCAAATACGTCCAAGAGTGTATATAGGATATTGAATGAGTTGTATGGTTTTGACCAGGATCAATTTTAGGTCATATTTTTCAAGATGAAGAATTTCTAGTTCCAAATCATCATGTTCTTGTACTCAGACCACACAGACTCCTCCAAATCCACATAGAATCAGCTAAGTATACTTTCTCCTTATGTTTTGGCATTTGTTAAGTACCTAGTCACTTTTACGAGTGTTATTTTGATTTTTGCAATTAATTTTGGAAGTTAATTAAACCATAATAATCACTTGTAATATTATTCATCCTTTTATGTATGAAACATTCTAACATCAAAAGTGTGAAATCACTATGTCAAATTATGTTAAAATAGTGAAATAGGTCAAATTAGAGAAATTAAGTCAAATATATCTTGATTAGGGTGTCACATTAGGTTTTCACATTATGGTGTTATGTTAGGGTGTTGCATTAAGGTGTCAAATTCAGTTGTCATGTTAGTGTGTCACATAATTAGGTGTTAATTTTGTGCATTTTTTGTGTTAAGGGTGGCATTAAAGTGTTACATTAGATTATTTCATTAAAATTAGGGAATATATATTACACATTTATAAAAACCAAAATTACAATATAATCAAAATTATAACATATCTATTACACATTCATAAACACCAACATTACAATACACACCAAAATTAGGCATTCTAAAAAATTATGATTCTTCATTATTATGATTTTCAATGTCATTTAATGTATAATGTGACACATTTAAATTAATATTTGTGTATCCATAAGTTTCCTTTAGGCCAATTCAACCATTTCCTAATCATCACCTTTTATTTATAAGAACATTTGTGCTTCAAATTCTTCAATTTCATCTTATGAAACATTCCCATCTTATGAAACATCCTCATCTCTTGGATCAACATATTCATCTTCTTGATGCTCTTAAATTTTTCAGCATATTCATCATGTGGAACTTATTCATCTTCAGGAGCATCTTCCTCTTTGAATTGAACATCTTTATATTCTTCTATTTTCTACACACAAACTTCTTGGAAGATATGTCTTGACTTTGGCTCAAGATGTATTATAAGTTACCATCCATGCATATCAGAATTATGTTAGAATAAAACCTATGCCAAATATAAAAATGGTAAATTATTAATCATTGAATATTTATTTATGATAATTAATTAAAAATAAAACACATTATACTTGATCATAGTGTTGTGAAACATGTAAGGCTGCATAAAATCCTCCAACTCCTTTCGCAAGTCAACCACATAAAACTTCTAGGTATATTAGGTATAATATATATGTTATCAATGTATGAGTACCATTTAAATTAAAAAATTATAATGTCAAAATTTTTGTATTCCACACTAATGATTGCTTGACTAGCTTGGTCAAATAGAATTTCTATGCCGCAATTGGAAATCTTACTTTTATTGTCAATTCTATCAATCTAAAAACATCAACCATCTATGCACATTGTATTATGTTTTTCACATAAAATAAAAGGATTATTATAAGTAAACTTGAACTAGAAGTTGAAAACTAAACATTATTGTATGCAAGAATTAATATTCTTACTCAAGGTCCACATTCTTGCATAATGTTTAAATAATCCTTAGACACACTTATAGATCTTGTGCTATCAAGATATTCTAAATGTAAATTCATATAATTCAAAGTACAATTATCTATCCATTCGATACATAATTCTCATAGAAAATATTTACAAAAGTATTTTCTTCTATAAACGCGCCTAGCCATGTAATTCTCCTCTTTTTTTATACTTGTAGACATCATATCATCTACTTATTTCCTCTAGGTTAAATAATATGAAATTAATGATGGCATATTATTTGGATTTACCTATAAACATCAATATAAATTCATATATGTACAATAACTACATTATTCATGTTTGAAAAACACAAAATCAATAATACTATTACACTCAATAAATCTTCTTCCCTTTCTATTTCCTATTTCCTCCAACTATGCACCATCACAATCAATATCCCATATGAAAGGTATGTAAGGGAATTTATTTCTCAAGTATTCAATTACATAGAAGAACATTTTTGAATAGTATAACCATGTAGAATGGAACCCTTTCTAAAAGGCTAATTATTTGACAAACCACTTCATGGTCTTCATGTACATATCGTTCTAAAAATTCATCATGTATTTCTAATACTTTCCATATCATTATCATCAACTAAGTAAACTAGTAGATGAACCTAAAAATAAAAGAATGAAGTTGGCAATTCCTTCTAAAAATATAAATAATCTTTGTAAGCTCTTTTCTCATCTCATCTATATTAGATGTGTAGATTTCCTTTTTGACAACTATCTAAGGAATATTTAAATTCTCAAAATTAAATTTATGATATATTTTGGAAGTACATCCTATCCTTTTAAACCAAGAGGAAATATTTGTTTTTGTGTCAAAAACATTTACTAGACAATGTCATAAATAGAAAAGTAAAAACATATATAAAAACTCACTTTCATTAATTAAAATTATTTTCATCATACCTTTAAAATGTTGTGTCATTCATGTGTTTTCAATATTGTAATATGTCCATCAATAATGAATTATCTCTTCAGGATGACCCAAAAATTGAGGTTGGCTCATTTCACACATGACCTTTGTGACTTTCGCAACATGGGGTTTACTTAGAATCCATGTAGCCTTTTAATACGTTTTATTATTCTTGGGCCATATTTTTCACTTAGTTTTATAAATGTTGAGGTATTTTCATGATTATAATTTATCTTTCTCTTTGTTTTAAATATGCAGCCACATTGAAACAATGAAATTTTTGAATATATGCATTGGGTCAAAAAGATGGCCTACTAGAAAATCGTTCTAGTATGGAAGGTTGTATTATAAAAGAATATTTTCATTCCCTTAGGAATTACATCTACTTGTGGTTTATGTACATCAAATACGTTTTTCTCCTCGATATCCACCATATTCTCGATACAAAAATATTTTCTACATCACAAGCATCATTATAACCCCACAATGAATCTCTAGGAGACATTGAATTTCATTGTTCTCTTATTTCCACATGACCATTGAACTTTTTTATTTTTATAGTATGATATACATGGTCCACCCTAAAAATATTTTTTTCCTTAAATAAACATGTTTTCTCAAATCACAAGAGTAGCTCTACCATAGTTTATCCTCACACCTTGGGCATGTGTGCTATGCCTTTGTAGTTAACCCTAAACCAACTATAAGTCCTAGATAATCATTAATTGTTTAGAAGATAATTACATAGAATTTTAATACTATGTTTTTAAGTGATTTTGAAACATCATACATATACACCCCATTCCACAAAGTCTACAACTCATCTATAAGAGTATTAAGGTAAACATCAATGTTTTTCACTTGATTCTTTCTAATTACTAGTAGTGAAAGTAATATATGTTATTTTCCTAACATAAGCCATGGATAAATGTTATAATTTATTAAGTACAACAAAAAATTGAATATGATGTTTAAAATTTGGAATATGTATTAACCCTATCCACTATAAGACCTATCCTAAAAATCCTTAAAATGATTTTTTTAGTGAAAATTATAATCAATGTGTTTCATATCCTATAAATCACTTGGTATATGTATCACCTGATCGCTACTTCTATTATTGTAATTCCATGTCATTTATTATGTAAGTGATTTATAGTGATAAAGTTTTTGAAATGCAATAATCAAAGGGAAATACCAAAAAGCTTCCATAAATTTTTTTGGTACCCAACACATCCCCATTTCCTTTAAAATTGAGCCCCCTTCAGTGATGAAACTATATTTTATAATATTTCATAGTGATTGATAGGTATTAGCTTTGGATTTTTGTCTATAACCATGAAAATAGAAGAGTTAAACTTTCATATAAATTTTAAACCTTTCATAGTTTAATTATTTCATGTACTACATGTTTAAACTCTTATTTTTATCTTTAGATGTTCCTCCATGGTTTTACTACTTTTCATCTTTGTTTACCTTCTTTTTCCCACGTGTTAAAACCTTGTTTTATCTCAACAAGTTTTTGGAAAGTTATGGTGTGTTTACCTTAGTTTAAAGTCTTGTTTTTGTCATAGATATTCTCTATTTAGTTTGTTTCATGCTTTAAGATAAGTGAAAGGTGAAAAGGAAGAAAAGTCTAAGACTTAATTATTTTCTTAAAAGAAAAACAATCTTAATACATGCATTTAATGGTCAAAATTTAAGTTTTACATTGATATTAAAACGTTGAATTTAACTTAGTATTCTAACTATGTCGTAGGATCTAAAGACTACCGATCCGGGATACATGTTCCTTATTAACATTAGGAGGAGTTTTGAGTAAAATTTAAAGTGGCTAGGTATCATAGTATGCGGTGGTACTAATGGGTGAAAAGTCTCACCCATTAAAAAGGTGAACTAAAATTGAATAGAAGTAGTTAGAATGATTCTCCCCGTATGTTGGAGATCAACGAGAGAATGAATTTGGATAATCATTCGGATAGGGGACACATCTATGTCTACAAAGTGGCATAGATCAGGGCTATGAGAGAAAAGAGGAGATGTTAGATTTGGTAGAGTTTTAAAGGCATGTGAGCATTGTTGGGTGACAAGAGTCACCCATCGGTGATCCCAATGTATGGGTTAGATTTATAGGTGGGTCAAGTCTTGAGACTATGCGGGACATGAAAACATCGATGGTGACCATGTGTTGTCCATTGGTTCTTATAATGTATGGACTCCCCGCCACATCCAAACCAAAGGTTATACAATGAATGGAAACACCAATTCCCTCCATGTGGCAAAAATTGGTGATCCTAGAGTGTGCTGCAAGGTAAAATTATGAACTTAAATTTGAAGTCTTCCTCTACTATACAATCATGCTCATGGATGTCATGGGTAAAACAATTATTATGATCTAGTCATTTGCTCATATATTTTTATGGAGCATCCATTTAAATTAAGACTTGTTTCATCCGGAGAATAATTTATAAGGCTAAACATATAGATTAATTTCAATAAAAATGATCAAGTGATAATTTAGCCATAAAGTTTTGGGTTTTTTCACTCATTAATCCAATTTATTTGTGCCAAAATCATCTCTCTTTCTTAACAAATATTCTATTTCAACTTGATATTTAATTTTGGGTCCCATCAAATGTAGAAGAGGAGTTATATGATCTGTTTATCAAGAATTAAGCTATTAAAATGCATCACACTCTATTTTGGGAAAGTGAAAACTCTAACATCATATGTTATCTTGATCTCTAGGGATCACATTGACCATTTGAATGTTTTTGGAAACTTTTAGTGTCATGAACCTCTAAATTGCTAGCTATGTTTAATCATTTTTTTATTAAAGGTAAAATAGGGTTGAGGGGACCCTACCCTTACAAGTCAAAGCTCCATATGAACAGATGATTCAATACAAAGTAGTCCAAAAAATATAACATATATAATGATAAAACCGTTCAAGATCCATCCCGAGCATTAAAACAAGTAAAAACATAGAAGAAATAACAACTAAATAAGACTACCGACAAAACTAACAACATAATAAAGTAAAACATAGTAATAACAACCACCCCACAGAGATTACTTTTTGGATTTTTCAAGCCCATCAAGTACTTTCACCCATTCTTTAGCCAGAGATTCAATGTTGGTTCCCAACGACACCAGATCACACCCCTCAGCTTCCATCTTTCTCTTCTTAGAGTTTCCTTGATCATCCACCATCTTGTATGCATTTTCTAGCTGACCAAGGGTTTGGAGATGCTGTAAAGTAGATTTTACTATGACCACACTCCATTCCATGTAGCTATTTAAAATATCTCTAATGTGATCAACCTCGTTAGTGAGGTAACTACCATTGGCTTTCAACAACTCAATCTCCCCTCCATTTTTAGCTAAATCTTCAACTTGCACTGCATCCTATGCCAAGTAAATAAATAAAAACTGCATAGAGCTTTCATTGAGCCTCATATCACCCTTCAACTCTTCGATATCCAAATCCATCTTAGCCAGATGGTTTTCACCTTTCACTAGTCCCACATGTCCCATAGCCTCAAACTGTTGTTCTAGTTGAACATTAACATGAGCCTAATTTTCCTGTTTACTTGATTCCCTTTGGGTTTGACCGAATGACTAGGATCCTACTTGGATTTAAGCTCACGAATATTCTGAGCCACATCAATTTCAAAGTGGCATCCTTGTCTCCCCGACACTTCATCTTCCGCGTATCCGAGTCATCAATAGAGTCCTCTTCATTTGAATCAATCATCCTCGCATAACCTTCCAACGCTAGCTTAAGGGAACCTATTTTATCAACATCAAGAGTAGATATTTTGACAAGGGAGAGGATGAAGCCTTGATGGATAGGGACAACAACTCTATTATTTTTAAACTGGGTTATGGAGGCATTTAGGGAGTGAAACAGAAGTACGGGAAACTGAAGCTATGGCCATGATGAAAATGGTTAAGCATAGGCATATGATAGGCATAAATGCACTTATGATGCCCCTCAAGAGTGAGAAATTGAATTAGGGTAAAATCCACCTCATCATAAGGCCTAGGAAGAGTAGAACAAAGATAACTAGTAAAGTGAGGGGTAAGTTTTTCATTACCTCTGAGAAACAATTTTAGTTTGTCTATGGCCTCCTTCTTGGGTTTATAAACCTCCCTTCCAATAGTAGGCACTCCCATCACTTTTGCAACCAATTCCACAGTGATCTCAATATGGATGCCTTTCATTTCCATAATAGCCCCCTTTTTAGTAGTTTTCCATGCTCTAGCGAAATCTTTACTAAGATTTTCATAGTGGCCTTCAAATTTTTTTAGGAAGGATGAGAAACCTTTACCCTCAAACACCTCCATCGCTTCTGGCTTCACCCCTTCCAGTCAGAAGGCTCCATCCTCACAAGATCTCCCCCCATTTGGAAGCACGAAAACCAGTTCTAAAAAAACCAGAGCTTCAGAATAATTAGAAAACTACAATCCAACGATAAAAGCATTGTTCCAAGCATGAACGACATGTAATGGCCTTAAAATAACACGAGTGAATCGAGCCCAAATATTCTCATCATCCCATAATAAATTCACACTATTCATACAGCTTATGCACATCATGACCTTAACACCCCGTGATCTGACATTAATTGGAAACATGTCCATATCGATCATTGTGGAGGTGTGCTCACACCTTGGTGTCAAGAGCTTCAATTTCATTGATTAGTGTCAACTCATGACAATTAACCCCCATGTTAGTGAAATAATCAACCATGAGTTAGCCTCTCTATAGATATGCTTAAAAGTGATAGTTTCAAACAAAATAGACATTTCTTTTATGCTCTTAATAGAGTTTTGAATAGAAGTAGAAATGGTACCTTTACCAGTAATGTTATTGATAATATTCAAGGAATCTCCTTCAACTTCCAATCTAACAAATCTATATTGATGTGCTATAGAAACCCCCGAAAGACCACCATAACTTCAGCAACATGATTTGTTTGTGTGTCAAGATTGCAGTAATACCCAAGAATAAATCTACCTTCAGAATCCCGAAACACCCCGCCGTAGCCACTCTTTCGGGGTTTCCTTTGGAGGCCCCATCACAATTCAACTTAATACACTCCTTGCTAGGTTTCACCCAACCTTGGAGTCTAGGATTTAGAACCAGATTACTAGTTTGAGTAGAACCTATACCCCAATTCATAGAAAAAAGGCTCTCATTTTGAAGAATGATTTTCTTGAGAGGAGCCAAGTTAGATAAGTTTGCATTAATAGCGTTAAAACAATGAATTCCAACATTCTTTACCGATTCCTTCTTTCCTTTAAAAATTATTCTATTTCTCTCTTTCCATATTTCCCAAGCCAGATGCATAATGGAGAAGGTCCACAGATATTTTAACCCTTGGCTCTTGAAAGGACTAGACCATTGAGACCACAACTATTTAATGGAATCTGGAAATACCCACTTGATATCAAAAAGATTGAGAAGTGTATTTCTAAAAAAAAAAACCAAAAAGGGACAATTGGGTAAAATATGTAAAGAATCTTCGAGACTCCTTTTCACAAAAATACACCTGCTCACCATAGTCATTGTAATTATAATCAAGAGAGGTGTGTTTTGGGGGTGGGGAATTTTTAAAAATTTATAGATCTTGTTATTAGTGGTCTTTCTAGTTGTAGCTTTAGTTTGTTAGCTTAGTTTGGGATCTTCTAGAATCTTAAATGTTTATAAAGGTAGTCACTTGTTCCTAGCCTATTAATTGATGTAATTACATTGTAAAAATCTATCTAAACTAAGTTCAATATAGAGGAAAGGATTTGGAGCTTCACATTGTGTTTGTGGGTTGTCAACTTATTTCTAATTGATAATTTATGTTTGAGATTCATAGGAATTAAAGTATTTCCATTATTTAGTAGATTTTTCTTTTAGTTTTTATCCAATTTGCAAGGTAGGAGATTGTATTATAGTCAAGGTGTATTAATTTTAACATTTAGTTTCTTAGATGTGTTGTGACATTTTAGATATAATATACTTTAGGGATAATTTCTCATTTTGATTTCTTTTTTTTTGTTGAATATGGTAAGCTTGAACCAATGTTAGGATGACTAAGCTATGTAAAAGCTTTATATATGTAAATAAGTTATTTACTTTGATTGTGTATAACTATGATTCTTAGTGTTTAATTTCCTTTGAATGAATGCATAGAGTTAATGCAGGAATGGGAAAAGCTATTTCTTGTTTTCTCTACTTTTGTGTGTGATTATATTAAGATCAAAGTGTTTGGCTATGCTTAGTATTTGGAATAAAGAGTCTAGTTTATTTTTTCCATACCCTTTCTCCCCTTTTTTATTTTCTCGATAGAGATTCATTTCACTTTAGCTTCATTGTAAATATAATTTTATTTTGTAGTTTCTAGGTTGAGACTCAATGCATATCGGGATATTTTATATCCATAGTCCATCCCATGATCTTAATGCAAAAACAAATTAAATCAAATTCACCAAGTCAAAGATAGGTCGCCTTCCAAGAAAAAACATCCCTCCCAATGTTAACATAGGCCACATAGATCCCAATAGAGATATATGTTAAGATTATTCCATACCTTGAACCATTATTTGAGATAGATTCTAAACTAAGTGATGATGAGAGAAATAAAATTCATTTCCCTTTCTTCCCGTATGATTTTAGGTGTGCAACAAAACACCACAAAAATATGTTTATATCCACTTAAACCAATATTGAAAATATGTTCATTACACTTAGAATTTGAAAAAATGTAGCATTTTCATACTCTTCCCTAAATAGTACACAACCATGACACAAGCATCATATTTGTCAAAAAATGCCTAAGGATGTTGATGTTTTTGCTTCCTATATGATGATGGAATTGTGTTTTCCTTGGGTAAAATGACATTTCTTAGTAACCTACTCATGTATAATAATTTTTAACAACATATTATTTTTAATTATTACTAGTTTCTTAAGAATATGATACAAAAATCATTATTTTATAAAGATAATGTTTTTACCTACTCTAATAGTGTTGTTATATTAACATTTGACCATACAAATCATACCTTCAAGTACATTAATGTTAGTGTGACATTAAACATTGTTGTTCTATCCTCTCCAACTTTGAAAAAGGAATTTTTACTAGGTTATATATTATATAATACCTTCATCCTCTACATTTACCTTTTGACCACCTCCAAGTTGATCTTCATGGTTAGAAATTTCATCGATTCATTTATTGCATTAACACCATTATTTTTATTATCACTGTCCATATTTTCCATGATATGATCATGATTATAAATATGACCAAAAGGATGAGACTATAAATAATTTATCATATCATCCATACCCCCATCTTGTTTGTGTTCGATTTTTGTATTGTACTACATTATGGTTTACGTATAATATTACCTTTTGAACTGATTGTCTTCTCCATCGATGTATATTCCTAGACCTTAACTTCCTTTCAAAAATTATATTTCTCAACAACTCATATTATTAGGGTGTATGGGATGATCAAGGTGTAAAATGGGCCATTTATGTTTTTGCACAACATCTACGCAGATAATTTTGACCAAAGGGAGTGATTTCCATTTACAATATTTGAATTAAAACATAAACATAAATAAATAATCAAGATATATTTTTATTACATTTAACACAAATTAAATAAATCCTTGGATAAAATTCCAATATTGTAAATGGAAATTAACATTACATAGTTGTAAATATTCATTACAAATTAGTATGCAATTATTTTCTATAAATCCATATACTAAACACCATAACTAAAATTCATCATGAAAGACTATCAATTTTCAGCCCTCTTTCTATATTCGTAGTCTTTTATTTCCACTTAACTATTATGCTCGATGGAACCTCATTAAGACAGATCTGAAATCTCACCCAAAGCTACAGATCACTCCTTTGTGTTATCTTGTCACGATGTTAGAATACATATCCATGATAACCAATATAAAAGCATACATTTAAGTGCATATCATTACAAACATAATATCATGAGCTTAGAATGGAAACACATGTAATAAGGAAACATAACAAATCAGATAACAACTAAGATCAATTACACCATGTAATCACCATATTTAGACACATCAATTACTATAATCCATCCTCAGTATTCCATTATAATAAAATTATTACATCCCATAATTTGAATACATAACAATCAATGCCAGTGAACACCGAGTCATATGTGTTATTACAACAAAATAACCCTAATACATCACATAATATCTCATACATAGTCTATTCTCACACAGATGACACCCAAAACAATGACATACAATAGATATATATGGGGGCGGGAATTTCTCTTCACCTCCATGTATTCTCAAAATAGACTGCATGCTCAAAATAGCCATGCATACATCCAAAAGCCATCCATAAGGCATGCATGATTTTTTTATCAATCCTAGTAATATATTAATCGTATAAATAAACTATACTTTTATCCTATTATTAAATTTCCTCGTTTTGTGGTCTTTGCATGTGATTTTACCCAAAAATATCCTTTCCTTGGCCACCAAGTCTCCTTGTGTTCATTTGGATATGAATCATTTCTTGATTGACACTCTAACTCTCTCTTTTTATTTTTAGCCCATGGTTCACAAAATTAAATAAGTCTCGAAGGTTACTTTTTATCAGTGCATAATCCTTCACTCACTATCTATTCTACCGCATGCACCCCTTCACACCTATCTCACATGTGTCTTAGATCCTCGCACATGGCATGTTCTTAGTCGCTTTATCTCGTGTAACATTACCCCACACTAATTTGGATTTTTGTCCTCGATAATGATTGTGTCCCACTGGTACTCCAACTAATGTATGAATACTCAATAAAAGAATAAATAATTCAATCCCCAAAGGAATAATTTCACCTATACAAGTATCATATCAAGTCTAAGGATTTTGAAGAATCTATGGGAGCTCATCATTCAACTCGCCTCCAATTCCTTTTACTCCTTGAATTTTGGAAATTCTTTCCCGACACCCCTCTAAAATTCTTGATACTTGGTTAGCACAAAATATTCAACACTACTCTTGATATCTTGGATAAAAACATTAAATTTTGCAAACACTCCTTCAATTACATCCATGTGCTCCAATATCATATTATGAAATTTCTTGAATTTGAGCTCTAGCTTATCCTTCTTGGCCTTAATTACCTCTTGTTGTTCGATGCCTCTTCCATAACCTTAGTGCACTCTATCTTATTATTGGGAATATTTTATTAGATAGCATTGAGTTCTACTTCTTCATCACTTATGGCATTAAGGATCGGGTCGCACTCTTGAACCTATTAAAAGCCAAGTTGGCCTTACTACTCACCTTATTGAGTGTGTGAATAAGTCCTCAAGTTCAATAATACTTTTGTCAACAACTACCTTATTTACTTCCTTTTCTTTAGCTATTTCTTCAACGGTTGGATCTCGTGCTTCTCTTAATATTTACAGAATAATTGTAACCAAGTATTCAAAATATTCCATCTCATCATAATAATCACTTTTGGAATCACTCACCAAGGCTAGAGATTGACCTAAAATATGATTCTCTAATGTTCATGCCTTGTTGTATGCCTCCTTGGTCTACTTCATCTCCCCCGAATATCATTCTTTAGGTTGTAAATTTATCTTTCTCTCTTCTTCTTATCTTCCACAATAACCCTCATTATAGCACCGACATCCAAATTTTGGTGTATCATATCTACGACCATCTTATTTAAGGAATTACATGCCTATTCATCTATTAAGTAGATGGGGTCCACTATTTTGTACTTCTTCCTTGGTTCATTCTTAAATTCTATGAAACTAATGGATTTATTACTTACTTCAAACTCGGATCCTCCACATTTGTATGAAAGTTCCAGGATAACATCTTCCTAGTGCACGAGAATCCTCCATGTTTATCCATAAGATCCCATCCATATAGTTTCTCATTGGTCATTGTTCCTCAAGGCCTTCTTAGGGTCATCTAAAAATTCCATAAGTGGTGACACGGGAGTCCACATCTTCCTCACCACCTTTTCCTTCATTCGTTGTTTCTTGGGAGTGAAAACTCATGTGCTGGTTCCACCTTATATACTTATCTTCTCTTATCATATAAGCATCATCAGTCTCTTTCTCCTTATGTGCCTCATCATGCCCAAGTGTTTTATCCTTAAGAAAAATTTTACTCTTTTCCCCTATGTGGTGCCAAACTGTTTCTTATCCTCAACATTTTTCTTTTCCGATTGTTCATCCTATTCAAAATCAAGCTCTTCCAACAAAGTTTCATTTTTATTTCACTAGACTCCTCTTCATTAGAAACCAATCGCACCCCACCAAGCTTGACCTTGGTATTTTATGTGTCATCCTTTGGTGGTTGAGATTTCCCGTGCCATCACCATTGTTCCACCTCATGTAGTACATTATCTTCCTTCTCTAGTGGTCAAGTCCACCCTATTCTTCTTCCTCTTCTTTAGGGGTATCTTCACACATTTTATTCAAATTTTCTACCACATTTCTCCTGGATGTGGAAAAAAGTATCTCGTGACTTGCATTTGTACTCCTCCCTATGTTTTCAGCCCCAAGATGATAAAAATCTACATATAATCCCTTTTATTGTGAAATTCAACTAGGGATGTAGGTGCAACATATATAGCTTTAACATCTCCACATATGCAATCCTCGGAGTCATAGCTGTAGGTGGTGCACAAGATATGCAAGTTAAAATCTTCCTTATCAACATCAAAATCTAATTTTTGTGTTTCTTTAATTCTATTGATTTGTGCACTTGAAATATCGAAGTTGAATGAAAATGACAGTTTCCACCCTGGAACCATCTCCCCATCCCGTATTCAAACGTGAAAGACTAAATTTGAATTTCTTCAAACGTTTCCTATTCTCCAACCTATGATGGTAAATCACATGGAAAGTGAAATTCATTCTCAAATTTTACACACAACCTATTGTACAAATTGTCTATTCTCGCCTTGTATACATTATTGGTAATTTCACACAAGTGTAACCATGAACTAAAGTGTAGGGGACTTGTTAAGTGATGGATAAATTGACATATCCTCATCGTATGGGCCATCTATAATCCCAATTTCCTAGAAGACAATAAGTAGGAGAATCGAGATCCCCAAATGATCTTTGCACCTTCTTCATTTTGTTCCTTGGCCTCCTCTATAATCCCATTCATAATGTATGTGTGATGTTGTACTGCGTTTATGGGCCATCTATGCACAATATATAGAAAATTATTATTTACATTTGTTCACCTTTCTCGAGGCTCCCAATTTACAACTTACTAGCCTAGCTGCAACCCTAGTAGTGGGGTCTGTGAGTTTATCAATGCTCATGGCCCTTACTCCTTTCTCATATTGAATCTTGATGGACAATTTGTCAATATTCGCATCAAAACATAAATCCAATTCCATTTCCTCCCTATACCTCTCAAAATTGTAACACATTTAATGAGCTAGGCTATAATTCTAATCCTTTGGCTTATGAAATAGAAGTAATCCTCATGAACCCTGCAAAGAAGGGTAGCTCAAATAACTTGAGGACCACTATGTTCTCTAAATTCCTTTTTACTAAATCATCTACCAAAGACTTTCTCATATTCATTCTTCTCTGGGAGCTCTTGTAACATGTCCAACTTTAATGTTATTGCATGGTCGAGCCCTATGGTTTTACTCACCAATCTTACACTTCGTGAGATGTGACTTCCATTTTGGACCCTAAATACTCCAGGAGGGTATAGTTTTTATGAATATATATCCTTCAATGGATCTTCAACTTTGACTTGTACCATGTTCATGCGGGGTTTTCTCCTTCCTATATTTTGTGCCAATAATCTTGCAAACTTGTGCCCTAGGTAATTTCCTTTACAACATTGTCTTACTTCACTATCCGAGTGTCTTTGTGAATCCAAGTTGTTAAAGTATTTCTTGCAAACCCTTGTTCTCATGCCCTAGTTTTTCACCCACATAACTTCTTACGCACGCTACCCTAGTTTTCTCATCGTTCTTTTTCTCTATCACACCAAATCACTCGGTGGATAAATTACTAAAGTTCTCTCAAATACAAGTTATAAAATAATTCAATTTTCTCGCTTTTATAACATTTTCATACTCTACCGACTTAGTTTTCCACTTTTAACATGCTTTTTCTCACTTTGACACTTATAAGTTATTTCTTAATAAAGTAATTTTTCTACTTTTGTTTTATCACATAACCCCTTTCGTACACTATAGTCATAACCTTTTGGTGCACCTTACTACTTTCCAATCCACTAACCAAACTTTACACATGCCTCTCTCGCATTATAGTACATAATAATATGTATCATATTTTAAGTAGTTCATCATGTCGTCACCTAACTTGTGTTTCACTATGGGATACTTCTCCTCACGTGGTCTCTAATCTAAGTAATTTCCTTATGAGAACCATCATTCATATCACCTGTAACTCCTTTTACTTTCATAATAATACTTGAAAGAACACCTCGAATGCTCCAAATCGTAGAAATGCTAATGCCAATAATTTTCTCTTTCGTATTTACTCTGGTTCACCCCACACTAAAAGTATGCGTAGTCCTCTACACATGAACTCGAGTAATCAACTTCCTACATGCAAGTGTACTTATTACAATAAACCAAGGAAATACCAAAACAAAGAATAGAAACAACTAGAAATAAACACATAAAAAGGTAAATATAATCTAAATGGAAATATTTCCTTATTACAAACACCAAGAAGCCTTATTTATAGTAGGGCTTTATCCTACTCCCATTGAAGTAACTAGGAAACATGGTGCCATCCAGCACCTGTAATTGACATGTACTTGATTTAAGTATCTTAGTTACTAAAAAGGTCCCAACTAATGCACTTTCAATTTCCCTGGGTGGTGTACAAACTTGGAGTCATAGAGAAGGACCATCTTGCCAACTACAAATGTTTTGTTCTTAATGTGCCTATCATGCCATGCATTCTGTCTTTCCTTCTCAATATTTTGGATCCACCATGCAATGGTGCTCCGTTCATCTAACCGTATTAGTTTATTAATGCACTCTTTAATAACCTATTAATCATCAAGTCAACCTATACGAGTAATATGTAGGGATGGTAACATGAATTCCATTAGTAATACAACTTATGCACAAAACACCAAATGAAATGGTGTGGTCTTATTCAACCTTTTATAAGTGATCCTGTAAGCCCAAAGTACAATTGATACTTTATCATCCAAATATTTTCTTCCAACATCATATATTTTTGTCAATGTTTGTCCCAATATCTTGTTGAAAGCTTATGTAGTTCCATTAGCTTGTGGGTGATAAGGATTATGGTGTGCCACCATAAACTCTACCAACAAAATTCTGATTATCTCATTAAGGAAATGAGTTCCTCTATCACTTGTCAAGCTTAATGACAACCATACCTGCTAATAATATTTTCCCATAAGAACCTTTTTGTTATGGATACCTATTGTAAAATCCTTCATAGGTGCTTCCACTTCCTAATGTGTCGATAATTTCGTAATTAATAATGTAGCACATGCTAGTCCTACGCATGGGTGGTGAAATAGGACCTACAAAGTCAATATCCCACTTTTCAAAAGGATTTGTGCTTGCAATAGGCTGCAATGACATCTCATCTATATGGCCAGGCTTCCCAAGGCATTGAAAATGATCACATGCCTTGACATATTCCTTAGTATCCTTGTACAAGGTCTCCCACCAAAGTCCAACCATTATAATTTTGTGCACTGTACCATCACCAAGTGTAGTGTCCTCCTACTATTCCACCATGATCCTCCTCTAGAATAAAATCAAGCTCATTTTCTAGAACACAATGATGTAAAACTTCATCACGACCCAAATTATAAAAATCTCATCTAAATAATTGATAAGGCGTCATGCATATAGCAAGAAGTTCATTTTTCTCCAATGTCTTCATTCCTTTTAGTGCCTAGCTAGTGTGTAAAAAAATTACAATATCATCCAAATATATGGGTGCATAGTTTAATCTAAAAACCTATGTATCTAGATTTTTTTCCTCAATGCTCTATGCATCCTCGCAAGAATTCACCCTTGATAAATGACCGTGCTCTAAATTACTCTTTCCTAGTTTCACAAGAACCATGAAATTAGACTCCTAGAATATAAGTTTCCATCTACATATGTGCCCTTGAAAAACATGATTGTTAAATAAATACATCAGTTCCTATGATTTGTATAGAAAATAAACAGGATTGTCATCAAGTACTTCCTAAACTTTTGCAGAGTGTAGACCATAGATAAAAATTTACGCTCAATAATAGTGTATTTTTTCTCTACGTGTGTAAAATTCTTGCTTGCAAAGAAAATGGGATGCCAAATTTTGTGCAAAAAAATTACACCAATTTCCATTAACATGTACATGAAAAGGTTTGTCGCATGAAGGAAACCACAAAATAGGTGCAGTGGTGATATTCTCCTTCAATGTTTCAAATATTTGTTGTTGCGTGTCACTCCAATAGAATTTTCCTTTAGCCTTCTGAAATTCTTCCAGGGCATGAAAATCTTTGCATATCCTTTTTAAATTTCCTATAGTAACCAAGATGTGCCCTAGAAATCCATGCACCACACTTTGATTAGTAGGATCTTCTAGGCCCAATATCACAACTATCTTGGTTGGGTTTACCAACAATCCTTCCTTGTGAATGATGTTATCAAGTAAATTACCAAAAGGTATAGAAAAGATGCACTTTTTAAGGTTGAGAGAGATGCTCAAACTTCCCGTACCTCTCAAATATGAGCCTCAAATTATAAAAATCATCCGTGACTAAGCCATATATTGTCCAGTAATCCAAATATACTTGCAAGAATTTGTGAATAAAATCTTGAAAATCCTACACAACAATGCATGAGAAAACTATTGGTGCATTTTTCAATCCAAATGGAATAACAATATATGCAAAACTTCCCCATTATGTGGTGAAATTTGTCTTTTCCTAATCCTATTTCATGATGTGCACCTAGTGATAACCTAAAAATCCATCTGTGAAAGAATATATCTTATGCCCAACTTCTATTCTGTGAAAGGGGTGGGAAAAGGATCTATAACACATGAAGCATTGAGTTCCCTGTAATCCACACAAATCCTTATCCTTCCATCCTTCTTAATACTTATAACCATGGGGCTAACCCATTCAAATTCTTCAATAGGCTCAATAATACCATACTTGAGCATCTTATAAATTTCTTCCTTTACCTTCATGCGTAAATTAGGATTCATCTAGGGGTGTGGAAATATTTGCATAGCTCTTTATAATTTTCATTTAGTAACCAATGTGCCCCATAAATATGAACACCTCACTTTTATTGGTAGGCTCTTCTAGGACCAAAATCATAGCTATCTTGGCTGGGTATACCAACAATCCTTCCTTACAAATTATGTTCCCAAATAAAGTTCCAAAATGTGTAGAAAAGATACACTTTTAAATGTTGATAGATATGCTCAACTACTTGCACATCTCAAACATGAGCCTCAAATTATCACAATGATCCTTGACTAATCCATATACTTTCTAGTCATCCAAATATACCTACAAGAATTTGTGAATAAAATCTTGAAAGGCCCGTATAATAATAATGCGAGAATATTGCTGACGCATTTTTCAATTGAAAAGGCATAAAATATTTGAAAAACTTCCCCATTATATGGTGAAAGTTATATTTACTTATCCTCTTTCATGATGCACACCTAGTGATAACCTAAAAATCTATCTCGTGAAAGGATATATTTTGTGCCAAAGCAAATCCTTCAAGCAACTCTTCTCGGGAAATGGGTACGAAAAGGATATATAACACAAGAAGCAAAGTGAGTTCTAGTAATCCACAAAATTCTTATCCTTCCATCCTTTTAATTCATGATAGCCCTGTGGGAATAATTTCTAGAAGTTACACGAGAGTTCAATAATATTTCCTACTTCTTGATCTGACCAATAATCACCAATAATGGCCTCCTTAAGCTCATCCTCAGTACCAATGTTAACCTTCTTTTTATTCACAAGAACATGGTACATGTGCTCCTCATCTATAGTGTCCATTACCTCACATGCACCTTGAATGTGGCTAATATCCAGGTTATCAAATTCATCATCATATATCATGTATACTAGTTTGCCATTTCTTTTTCCCTTCAAGGATGACCCATCCGTACTTATTCTAGCTCCTCAATATCAAGGCACGCCTAAAGATCAGGTTCCCTAAAAATATCTAGCATGAGCTCCACAGCCTTCACACTATTATCCCCCAAAGTGATGCACTTCATGATCTACATTACTTCATGAAATGGAGGCTTAGTAGAAAAATAATAAAAAGTTTGAATCATACTTGTAGTCATCTCTTGCCAATTTGTTGTTTCTATTTTTAACTCATCATGGATGTATCATTCATGCACACATCCATGTCATGTGGAGTATAACTTATGTATCGAAAGGGATGACATTAAGGCCTCATGGCCCTACGCCCATAATCTCTCACAATGATGGATGTGAAATGAGGCAGAGTCTTCATATGAAATTCACATATTTGTCTAGGTACATTGCTTCAAGTAAACATGGCAAAAAAGTTATTCTCAATTATTTCCATTCTAATAGGTTGTCTTGTTTCACACCACCAGCGTGCTTTTGTCCCATGCAAGGTATAAACCAATATGTTTCTTATATCTTCATCATTTGCAACTAAGTATCCATGGAGTGTAAGAATGTTCCGGGATTCCCTTCACCAGTATACCTTAGTACCTAAGTAGATCATAACCTCCTCAGAATATGTAGTCTAATCATCCTAGTGACCCTTCCTTTGACATCATGCCTAACCATTTCACACATTCCATGAGCACAGGTTGTTATAAGCAACACTAGTAGTGTCACTTATAGACTGTGCATCTTCCCACTAAAGGATGTCTTCCTTTGATGGTTCTACATTATCTAGATTGTGAAATATATGAGTATAGATTCTATTAATTTATTCTTGACTCAAAGGATCAACATAAATGTATGCCTTCTTAATAAATAAAGGTATGATCATGTGCTCTTCATCGTTCTCAAAACTGATGTACCTTTTGTTAAATTAAAGATCAATATTGTTTGTATAACACCGGGTCCATCCAATTAATGTTGGAAATTTATCTTTTTAGCAAGCTCCAATACCTCAAAGTCTCTAGTAAACTTGGCTCCTTGAATGGTAATAGATGCATCCTTCAATACCCTAATAGGCATAGCCCTAGTCTTGTTCACCATATACAAATTTTTTTGAGATGGCTTAAATGTTGGTCTACCCATTTGATTTTATGCATCCAAATTCAACACATTCACTTCCATGCTTGTTTCAATAAAAATGTTGCATAATAACCACCCATCAATTACTACATCTAGTGTAATTTCCTTGTCAAATTCATGGTTATGAGGTGGTAGATTTGCATGAAGTATCTTCCTCTCATGCTTAGGTCCAGAGCATGGTACTTTTTCTCATAGTCATTCCCCTAGTAAAGGAATGATATTCTCTAGCGAAACATCTTGCACACCTCCTTCAAGTCATCCACATCCTTATGTGGGAGTTCAAAATTATTCACTTATTCCTTTATGCACACCTACTCTTTCAAGAACTCTATTTATTCTGAAGGTTCTTGATGACTCCCATAGTCTCCTAGTAGACTTCCTTCCGATGTGTAATTCATGGATACTTAGCATGTATCACCTCTTCCCATGTGATGAGTGACTCAGCCTTTCAGGGGCTTATGTGTGCATATAGCCTCAACACATGTAGTAACCATTACCGTATGTAAATCGGGAGTAGGTGTCTTTTAAGCATCTACCGATCAACAACTACGCTATGGAAATTGATCATCCTCGTGCCTTTGTCCTTATTTTTAATCATGTACTCATATAGTTTTGGGCATTCCTCCAACTTTTCTACTTCCTACACCATGAGAAAGTTGTGTTTTGGGGTCAAGCACACTTATACTTGATCAGATATCCAAAAGTGTAACAAGTTCCCCGTGTGAATATTCCTTTACCACCCTCATGACCAGAACATTTATATCCTCCTTGGAAGCCTCCATTCCTATTATCCCCATTGTTACACCCTTCATTATTTTTTCCTTCTTGTTCCTTTGATCCACTCGCCACACTAGTTTGGCACACTCTTGTCTCAATGGCTTCATGGATATGATCAATCAGCCTATAATTAGTGGTGTCATGAGTATGAGACTTAAAAATATTAAAGTACATAGAAACCTTTGAATATCATATTAAAAATAGGACAATCCTAAACATCATGGTTCAGGTGAAAAACTTCACAATCTAGTAACAACACACACATTGAATTTTGTGGGAAACTATCCTTAGTATTTCCTTCAAATCAAAATCAGTGCACCATATGCCAATACATGTCTCATGAGCTGAGTTATGAGAATTTTTTTATAACTAATTCATTATGGTTGTTATTTATGCCTCTAAGAATGGGCTCACACCAATATCAAAACTCCTAACTACCTCGGTGCACAAGGTTACTTCCAAATCCATGCAAATATCAATATTTGTCTTATGAGATAGATCTCTCTGAGCAAGATTCATCAATCCTTGGAAAAACCATTGTGCATGTTGAATTTGATGAATGCCATAAGATAATTTTGACAAAAAAGTATTAAAACACGCATCATATTCCCTCACACTTTTAGATAAGCCCTTCTTGATATCCTTGAGCATGTTAATGCTCTGCTGAAAATCTCGAATGTGAAACTCCACCATAAACACAAGACATAAAGAATTATAATCCACCACACCGATGTGGATGATACATCCTATAGCAAATATGAATGTCACTTGAAGAGTAGTGGAAAATTGACTTTCCTTCATATCTAAATCTGTAATTCCTTTAACATGCCATGATAGCTTACACTTGTGCACATGCTCTACTACATCTTCACTACCTCGTATTTTGGAAAATGGAGGAAATATCAAAGAGGACCGTAGATGTCTACTTTGTGGTTGTAAATTTTTTTGAGGTGGTTGTTATGGATGATGACCCTATCAACCATATCCAAAACCAAAACCTCCACCAAGATTTCCTCCTCATCATTCACATGATCCTCCCGATTCTCCTACACCCCCTATGGCATGCTATAGAAAAATTTATGTACTCCCTTGTGTCTTAGTTATAGTAATGAACTCAAAACCCATAGTCCGTGTGGTCATAACACCCAAAAATTTATCCCAATTCTTTTTGCATGCCAACATTTTGTGCTAATGAAGCACCTAAAAACAACCCCGCAATCGGACTCCCAAATAATGACACTGTTGTGCTAACATAGGTGTGTTAGTTGTCTCATGTAATTATAAATTCATTGTAAAATGATATATACGTATCTCTCGGTTGCTTTCCTACACTATCCTTCTTCTCAATGACTACCTTTTGATTTGGATCACCAAGCGCAAGGGAAAGGTGACTAGGTGGGATTAGATCCGTGCTTACGGTCCGTATTCTCTCCTCTAATGTGCTATCATCTAAAGCCGAAGGGGATTATCTACTACGATTACCCAAGGTTGGGAGGACATGATGTTATGGATCCTTGTATTCTACAAGAGATTCAAAACCTACATGAGCCATCACTCCCCTCAACTCTAACACCACTACAATCTCCCTAACTTGCATCATGTCCCTCTCTCGCACTTCATTAAACTTGAGTTTTATTTATTTTCTCTGTCTTTCTACCATCAGGTCCACAATATTTCACCACACACTGCTCTACCCATGCATGCGATGGGGATTTATCTAAACATAGGAAGGCTCTCTAAATCCAATTCTATGATCAATATTTTAATCACTGAAATCATAACGCGCAAATATGATCCTCTAGACTCGCCCAAATACTAAACTTAGCTTCCTCAGGGAACATATAAGTAGAAATAACGTACTTGTAGCATGTTTATTTCACCTAGCTATTATACGCATTGGCACTTCATTCGGATAGATCTAAATGCTCACACAAAGTACACAAAGCTACTAGGTCCTTTCTTTGTGCTAGCTAGTTAGGATGTTAACATGCATAATTAGGATTACTAATATCAAATCATACATTCAAGAGTATTTAATTACAGATAACACAAGAAAACACATGTAATAAGGAAACATAGTAGATTAGATAAACACTAAGATCAATTATACCATGTGATCACCATATTCAAACACATCAATCACAAGAATCCATCCACATTGATCTATTCACAACAAAATTATTACATAGCAAAACTAGTTACTTAACAATTGATACCAGAAATTCATGTGTGATAGTACATCGTAGAAGCATAACTATAACATAATATGAAGTGGTACCTTGAAAATGAACTACTACAAGTATATATATGGGTGGGGACTTTCCCTTCACCTCCCATGCATTCTCAAAATAGATTGTCTTTATGCTAAAAGATATCCATGTGTACATCAATAAAGCAGTGTACACTTTTCTATTGATCCTAATAATAGATTAATCTATAAATAAAATAATTATTATATTGATCCTTTCATGACCTTTGATCACCACCTTGCATGTATTTATAAAAAAAAGCTCTTTTTGGTTACCAAATATCCATGCTTTTCTCTAGATCTGGAACGTTTCGATTGGAACTCCAACTCATCCTTGTCTATTTTTATCACGTGGACCACAAAATTGGCTAAGTATTGAAAGCTTCTTACTTAGCCATGATCCTTCATACACTATCCATTATACCTTATGTGCATCCCTTCATGCCTGCTCCACGCGCATCCAAAATCCTCGTGCGTAATATGTACTTAGTAAAAATTACCGTAAAATATTACGTAACACTAGATTATATTTTCATCCTCGAAATATCGTGGTCACCCAAAAAATAAGCTATCTCCAAAAATATTCAATGCCCAAAATGAATCACTCACCTATCATAAGTAAAATCAGGCCTCGTGTTGTTGGAAGAGTTCTGGGAACTCAACATTTATCTCACTCTTTAATTTCTTCCACTCGTTGAGATCGGCTAATGCCTTCCCAAGCATCACCTCTACAATTCCTTGTACTTGGTCAGAACCAACTCTTCAACTCTACTTTTGAGTTTTTGGATAACCATAACATATTATGTAACTACTTGTTCAAATGTATCCTTGTGCTCAAGCACCATATTCTCAAACCGATCGATCTATTAATGCGGTTGATCCCTTTTGGCCTTAATCACTTCCTTTTGTGTTTTCACCTCATACATAACCTTGGTGTGCTTACTCTTTTATTGGGCATATTTTCTTATATATCCCTCATCACCACTTCTTCATCATTGACACGCATGCTAAGAATCAGGTCACATTTTTGGCACTGTCAAAATCCAAGCCATCCTCATTACCTACCTCTTTGAGATTCTCGAATAAATCCTCTATCTCAGTAATTCTCACCTCAACAGTGACCTTATTTGATTCCTTCTCCTTTTCTATCTCTTCCACTATTGGCCTTGAAAGATTCTTTATTTTCACCAGAGCATACAGACCAAGTATTTTAGGTACTCCATCTCGTCATTATAATCATTCCTAGATTGGATCATCAATTCTAGGCATTTTCCTAAGACATATTTATCCATCGTGTTAACCCTGTCATATGCCTCCTTGGTCCTCATTTATTCCCCTTGGAGATCCTTCTTCAAGTTCTCGATCTCATGCTCCTTCTCTTTCTTATCGGCCACCAACACCTTCATTATTAGACCGACACCCAAGTTTCTCCATGAGAAATCCTCGGCCATTTTATTCAAGGCATTGCACTCCTATTCATCTATCAAGTAAATAGGGTCTAATGCCTTGTAATTTTTCTCGACTTGCTATTTAGATCAATTACACTAATGGAATTATTTCCTACTTCAAACTCAAGTTCTTCCACGTGCATGTGTAAGTTCCCACTCAGCATCTTCCTTTTTGTAACAATCCTCCATGATTTTATATGAGTTTCCAAGAATATAGATTTTCATTTGGCACCGTGCTTTAGAACTATGATCTCAAGACCTTCTTAAGGTCATCTAGAAAATCCATATGTGGGGACCTAGGTGTCCATCGCTTCCTCACTATTTTTACCTTTTTCCTCTTCTTCTTTCGGGGACGAGATATTCCTATACTTGTCCTAGCTCCCGTGCCCTTTTCTTCTCTAATAACATAAGTTTCATCATTCTCCTTTTCCTTGTGTGCCTCCTCCCGCATAGGTGTCTTGTCCTTATGCAGAATTTTGTTCACTTCTCCCTCTATAGCACGCGACTCACCTGTGATCCTTATTATTATTTCTGCCAACTTTTCATCACATCCGTTCTCAATATCTTCTAGCAAGGTTTCTCCTTCTTATCTAAATCAGATTCCTTACTTTTTCTATGGCAGAGACAACCTTTGTTTTATTGTGCTTACATTTTCTTCCTTTATACTATCCTTAGGCTGCTCGAGATTTTCTAACACAACTTCCACTTCTTCTCTTGTAATACATTTTTTTAGTCGAGGATGATCAAATCCACCTTCATCTTCTCCTTCATCTTCTTCTGGGGTAGCCTCATGTTCTCTTGAGAGGTGGCACCACAGTTTTCCAAGATGTATGAGGGTATAATCTTTAATCCCATCTCTACTCCACCTTGAATTTTTGGCCACAAAAACATGAAGATCCCTCTTATAAACCCCTTAATGGTAACATTTAGCTGGGGACTCAAATATAACATGATAGGTTCTAGCATCTCTAAATACGTAGGACTTTAGTCATACATGTAGGTCAAAAAAATGTGCAAGTTTGAGTCAACCTTTTCAGCATCAAAGGTTAACTTCTACGCATACTTTATCCAATTCAAAACACACTATAAGTACCTGGTAGTGAATGTAAATGGAAGCTTACACCAAGGGCCCATCTCCCCATCCTTCATATTTAATTGTGAAAAGGTTGTAATGTTACATCATTGTGAAATTTTCCTTCTCTCCAACCTCCATAGGAAACTCAAGTGGAATGTATCACTCATTCCTAAAGGCTCCACACAATATTTTATACCACTTATCAATTCTTGCCTCATATGTATTTGAAATTGCACCATAAAAAGTTGTATCCAACAAAATTCATTTCATCGAGACTTGTTCATAGGTGGGTAAACCCACATATCATCATCTTGACCATTGGAGACTCCAATATCCTAGAAGAGAATGAAGAGGATGATCAAGCCCAATCTATCTTGGCTCCTTCTTCATTATGCACTTTGGTATCCTCAATAATACCATTTGCAATGTATTTTGAAATGTTGTAGTGGGTCATGTTTTCCATTTTTGTGCAATACATAAAAAAATTTGTTCACATCTATCCACATCTCCGAGGCGGCCAATTTACAACTTACCAACTAGATACAACCTACCAACCTAGATACAACCTAGGTGTAGGATATGTGAGGTTATAAATAGTCATTTCTCTACCTCCTTTTCCATATTGTAATTGAGTGGCTATTTCATCAAATCTTTTCATTAGCACATAGGTCTATTTGTATATCCACCCCTTTACTCCTCAAACCTATGACTTGTTCGATGAGTTGTGCTTTAATTCTCATTCTCCAAGCCTATGAAATAGAATAATTCCTCCTGAACCCTAGACATGAATCATTGGTATAAATGTGTGGGATTTGTGAAGAAGTGAAGCTAAAATAGCTGAAGAACCCATACCTTCTCTATATTCCTCCTTATCAAATAATCCACCAACACTTACCCTTCTTCATTTGTCCTTGTCCTCGTAGCTCCCTCAACATGTCTTCCTTTAATGTTGGCTTGTGCCCTAGATCCCTATGATTATATTCACTAATGTTTCACTTGGGAAGCTATGAATTCCAATTCTAAACCTTAAGTATCTTGTAGGAGGGTATTGAGTTTCAAAATAAATGTCCTCTAAAAGTTCCTCCACTTTGACCCTCTTTGTGTGATGCTTTCTTCCGGTCTTTGGTTCCATTGTTCCTACAAATTTATACCCTAGGTAATTTGTTTCACCACACTTACTTCATTATCTAAGCATTGTGAACCCTAGTTGTTCAAACCCATCCCACAAACCCTTCTCTACTTACCCTAGTATTACATCCAACTGTTGATCAAACTTCTCTCTTTATAAGGAGAAGCACATAACCTTATACACATGTTTCTCTAGTTTTCTTTTTTCTTCTCTTCGCTTTGTCGGTCCAAGTCTCTCGATAGCTATATTTCTCAAATTATCTCGAATACAAGGTAGAAAATAAATTTGAATTGCCCCATTTTTATACTTTTTTGTACCTCGCCAACTTACTTTTTCCATTTTCAACACTTTCTTTCCTCTCTTTAATTTTTTTAAATTATTTTCTTAATAAAAATCTTTTCTAATTTTTACTTTATCACGTGACTCCCTTCCACACACTATATTCGTAACCTTCTTGTGTGCATTACTACTTTCCAAGCCACAGCACCTCCTTACTTGCCCCTCCCTATGCCAAAGTACATAATCCTTTGTGGCATATATTCAAAGTAGTCAATCATGCCACTACCTACCTCGTGGTACACTACATGATCATTATTTTTTACGTGGTCTTCAATATGAAATTTTTTATTAACGAGAACCTTCAAGCTTAGCACATGTAGCACCTTTTTATTTCAGACCAATTATTTAGAAAATATCCTCACATGTGCCAACTTGTATATATCCCAATTCCAATAATTTTATTTTTCTCTTTTGAGCACTTGCACCCGGTTCACCCCACACTAAAAATATGAGTGGTCATCTATGAATTAACTTAATATATAGTAATCATATTCTAGCATGAAAGCATGCTTATCACACAAAAAAAAAACAACTGAAAAGAAAAATGATAACAATGATTGAAAGGAAAAAAATTAAAGGGAAATCTAAACTAAATGGAAACACTTCCTTATAACAAACACCAAGAAGCCTTATTTATATGTGGCTTCAACCTACTCCCATTAAAGTAACTAGCAACCTGATGTCATCCAACGCATGTAATCGATAAGCACTCGATCTAAGTATCTTGGTTACTACAAAAGGTCCCAACCAATGCACTTTTAATTTCCTAGGTGGCACAAAACTTGGAGTCATAGAGAAGGACCATCTTTCCAACTTCAAATGTCTTGTTCTTAATGTGCCTATCATGCCATTCCTTCTGTCTTTCCTTCTTAGTCTTACGGCTCCAATGCACAAAGTTGTTGTGCCTCTCATCTAACTACATTAGTTTGTCAATGCACTCTTCAACATCTTGTTCATCATCTAGTCCACCTATGCATGCAATACATAGGGATGGTAACATAAATTCAACAGGTAGTACTGCTTCCATGCCAAACACCAACTAGAAAGGTGTAGCTTTATTCAATCATTTATAAGTGGTCATGTAATCCCAAAGTACATATGATACTTTATCATCCCAATATTTTCTTCCAACATCACATATTTTTTCAAGGTTTGTCCAAAAATATTGTTGAAATATTCTACAGTATCATTGGCTTGAGGGTGATAAGGGGTAGTTTTATGGTGTGCTACCATAAAATCTTCTAGTAAAAATCTGATTGTATAATTCAAGAAATGAGTTCCTCTATCACTTGTCAAGCTCAAAGGAAAACCATATTTGCTAATAATATTTTATGATAGAAATATTTATGTTGTAGCTACTATATAATCCTTTAAAGGTGTTGTTTCTACCCACCTTGTAAGATATTTTGTACAAGTTATAATGTAGCACACACCAAAAGATTGTGCACGGGTGGAGAAATAAGACCTACAAATTAAATAGCCCATTTCTCAAATGGCCCCACACTTGTGATAGGTCGAAGTGGAATATCATCTCCATGTCCGTGTTTTCCAAGGCACTGACAATGATCACATGCTTTCACATACTCCTTAGTATCCTTGTAAAAATTCTCCAACCAAATTATTTCCATTAAAATATTTCTCAAAGTGGTAACATCACAAGTGTAATTCTCTCCTAATATCCCACCATGATCCTCCTCTATAATGGCATCACACTCATGCTCTAGAAAAATGGAACAACAACTCATCACAACCTAACTTGTAAAAATCTCCACCAATCAACTCGATAAAGAATTGCATATATTACAAGTTGCCTCTTCTCTAAGGTATTCATTCCTTCAAGAGCCTATATAGTGCACAAAAATACTATAATGTGCTCTAAATCTGTGGGTGTGTGGTTCAATCTAAACAATTGTGCATCCGACATAGTGTCTTTAATGCTCTTTGAGTCCTCTCCATAATTGATCCTCGATAAATGGTTTAGCACTGAATTTCTCTTTCCTAGTTTGACAACAACTATGAAGTCAAATTATTGAAACAAAAGTATCCATCTACATATGTGCCCTTGCAAAACAGGATTTTGACCAAGTACTTGAGCACCATATGATCTATATAGAAAATAAACGATGTTTCCAACAAGTACTTTCTAAACTTGTACATTGTGTAGATCATATATAATGCCTCGTGCTCAAGTGCTTATGTAGTTTTTCTCCACCGGTGTCAAATTACCGCTTACACAACAAATAGGATGATCTACAATCCCTTCTCTTGGTTATTCCAAAATTCACCAATCGTCATGCCATAGGAATCAAGGTGAACATGAAATGGATTATCCCATAAAGGAAAGAGCAAAAGAGGATCAATAGTTAGCCTATCCTTCAATTTTTCAAATGCCTGCTGCTACTTATCACCCTAGTAGAATTTCCATTTAGCCTTCTACAATTATTCCAAGGGTGTGGAAATATTTACATAGCCTTTATCGAATTTTTTCGTAATAACCAATATATCCCACAAATCCACCCACCTCACTTTGATTTTCAGGTTCTTCCAAACCCAAGATCATAGCTATCTTGGCTGGGTCTACCAACAATCATTCCTTGCAAATGATGTGCCTAAGTAAAGTGCTAAAAGGTGTAGCAAATATGCACTTCTTAATGTTAAGGGAGATTCTCAACTTCCTACACCTCTCAAACATAATTCATGGATTATCATAATGGTCCTTGACTAGGCCATATTGTAACATTCCCATTTTAAAACTTTAGAAACAAGGGATTTTTTTAAAACATAATGTTCTCTGTTCTAAATAAAACACCATTTAGAACACACATTCCATGCCAATCAATGTCATAACAGATAACCATATGCAATCAGTAATGTCTCTAGGTATCCTACCGATATCTCATTCCATGACTCAGTTACCAACCAATCTCTCATGTTAACTTAAAGTATAGAATACTTTATGTATACTATGTATACTTGGTTCTCCTACCCTATTCCAAGTACTGAGTGATCTATTTAAAGAACCTATATGAATATTTGTTACCAATATTCATCTGACATCATGTTGCTTTAAACTAGGTGACATAGGACAATGCAACCAGTAGCTTGTGATACTTTGGCCAAATATTTTCAACATACTATTCATGTTACTATTCCTAGATGGCATACTCATCATTCCGAATACATCCTTCACCTCACTCTTCTATTATCTAGAATGGTCTTTACTGACTACCATCAGTCCACTTGCCCAAGGTTTAACCCTAGTCTGGGTTAGAAACATAGTTTATTATAGGAAGACGCTCACGATGACTTAGGGTATATGGGCATACTCGGTTGACCTAAGTCAACTAGATGTGCCAAGGTACCCTGATTCATTAAAAGTTACTACCTATCCTAAACATGCTACTAACTTGACCTAGAGAGAAACTAAGTTCAAGTCCAGATGTGTGTAGATCTAGATGAACAAATATAGAAGGGTGTTGCCACATGTCAACTGCAACATTGTATCATCAAGAAGTCCTAGGACTTCTTGAGGGTACATCCTGCAGTTGGCATGTGCCAACATCTGTTAGAACTGATTCATCAAGATGTACATACCCCCTTAGTGGTTATTAATCATAATTAAATTAGATTAAGATTCAGATTAAGAACCATGCCTAACCCTAATTCCAACATTTATTAAGTCCTTTACCCATACCTATCCTGATTAGATATGGAGAACTTCATTAATCCATATTTGCATTATTGTTCATTGACGTGGCATAACAACAGATTATCCCAAAAATAGGACAACAAACATCAACATTTAATTCCTAATGCAACCTAGCTGTCCAAATCAAGTGTGACATCCACCTAGATTCAGCTAGTGTTTACTTTATAAACATAGTTATAAAGATTAAGAATCATAACCACTATTCATTTTATCTTTCATTCTTTGGGAGAGGAAGATTCTTCCTCTACATGGTTAAATGTTAGTTTTTAAAAACCCTTTTTATCATTCGCTACTCTTATAGTTTAATTGTATATCCCCAACATACTTCATTATTAAACTATAGTTGTGTAGTTAGAGAACGACATCTTTTGCAATTTAACAAGTTCATTATAATAAGGGAGATTATACTATCTCCTTAATCCAACTCAATATCTGATAACAACAATAGTATACAAATAGATATAAGGAATTTTGCCAAGATATCACTATTATTTCCGCATACAAGTACAAAATAATTCACATCACAAATTGGAGTCCAACACAAAACCTTTCAATTCATGATTTTAAATATACATTTACAAGACTATGCATTTCAGACATTCTGCATGTCAATCATAATTAAGATCTTAAAATAACATCACTTTTCTTTTCCAATACAACTCAAGAATGATTTGAAACTCTTTACATAAGATCCAGAATTAAATAAGCCAATGCATCATAAAAGTTCTTGTCTTCTTTTATCACTTACGATGTCCATCTGTAAAAATTTCTAAAGCACAGTCGATTCAATGAACTGAGCATGATAAGCACTAAGCATTAAAGTAAAGTGCATTCCACTAATTATTCCATTAAACAACTTTGCTTTAATGAAATAATTAATATATCATACAATTAATCATAAGTAATATCATCCAGAAAATAAGTTCAATTTAAAGACTCTGAATTCACTATTAAGAAAAGAGCATAATATAATATGCATCACCTGCATTATATCATATGGTTTAATTGATCCTATCAATTACTTTAAGACAATCAACTGGTCTTGTCATCCAATTGTTTCATAATTCCATAAGAATAGAAATACACATTTATCTTTTCTAAGCAGCAAAAGAAGTTAATTACAACATAGCTCATATTAGGATGATTCATCTTTCCATATAAACAAAAGAAGAGAATCAATACATTCTTATTCCCCATACACAAATCATCTGAAGGATAGAATCAGGTTTAGAACATACAACACTGCCTCAGTCCAAAGATATCAATATAAGGATTCCATAAATAAAGAGGAAACATCTAAACAAGAATCCCAGTTCAATCCAAGAAGATTAGGAAGAAAAACAGTCTAACTGAAAGTCTTACTAACTTCTATATGTTAGTAGATATAATTCAAATATCAAACCAGACTGTCCACAAATCCAAACTAGACTCAATAGTATAAATCTCTTATCCAATCCATCCAAGAAGTTTCCATCTAAGAAGAGAATCAATTAAAGAGAAGTTCAGTCAATGAACTTATACAATCAACAAAAAAAGGATCAAAAACAAAAAGACCCAATCCATAATTCATTTCATTTATACTATGAAATGAAATCCCTTATCTAATACAAACTTAGAAATTCTTTAACTAGTTCCCAAAAGAGAACACAAAACCAAATGCATAGTCAAAGAATGCACACTACAAACTTTTCATAACAAAACTTACAAACTGATTACCTATTTCCATTCACCAAGCTCAAGTTCAAATTCAAATCTCAAAATGAAATTCACAGTACTAACTCTAAATCAGATATCTGTCCCCAAGAGATCATATTCATTTCTTTGTCTAAAACCCGGAGATTCATTCAATGAACCCAACAAGGAATAGAAATACACAAACAATGCAAGATAGAAAAGGGTCAATACAACTCACGAACCCAAATAAGAACAATATTACCAAGCATTTAGAATAGTGATATTGTATCCCTTCATACTACACTCAGTATACTAGGTTTTATATTCAACATTCTATTAAAACCCAAGAATCAGATAAAAGATCATAAGAGAGTAAGAAAACTAAACAATACATTAAAGACAAGTACTATCCAAAAATACTTCCAACTCGACTGAACAGATTCACCACAAGCCTCTCGAGTTTCAGTTAAAATCTTAAGATAGGGAAGTATTTGTTTCAACATCAATAACAAGAAGGAAAGTAAATAATACATTCCATAAACCCTCTAAAATTTATGCAATATTCCAATGAACTAAAAATCATCAATACCCATAACAAGATATAATTCCAGTCCTTTAATCCTTCTACAACAACAATCAAGCCTTCCACAAGACATGGGTTCACTTAGGGCAGAGAAGAATAGGAACACTTCATATTCACACACCCTATCATGCTCAAAGAAGGTGGTATAGTCTCCAATACAGAAGTACCACAACAGATCCAAAAATAAGTTACATAGTCTACTTCTGACCAAAACAAAACTCTCAAGACCTTATCAAGCAGACAATCCAAAAATGGATTTAAATCTTTTTACATCCACAATACCAACAATACTCCAACTCAAATTACAAGTATAGATTCAAACCCATCGACTCCAACACAAGTTCAAAACAACCATCTAAGGAATACCTATACAGTGTCAAATACGAGCTTCAAACATAAGTTCAAAACTTCACAAGCTTCTAATACTGGCTCAGACAAGCACAAAGTTCAAGTATGAGCCTAAAGTGAAACACAAATCCCTAAATACAAGCTCAGAACAAAACACCAATGCTCTATTACAAGTTCAAGAAACTTCAAATCCTTAAAGAAGAATAAAACTCCAGCTCAGAGCGTATGTATAGAATAAAACTCAACAACTTGACTACCAGTTCAACATTCATAAGAACTGAATAAGAGTACAAAGTGTTGAATATGAAGATTCAACCAAAAGTTCAGAACTACACCAAGTTCCAGCTCAGTCCAAAACAACACAAAGTCCCAATAAAATCTCATAACAAATCACAAAGCTTCAACACAAGCTTAGAACAACCACGAAGCTCCACTATAAGCTCAACAAAACACAAGACTAAAAACAGAGATTCAGAACCATTCAAGAAACAAGATAGTTCAATCAACATTAGTCTCAAATGTAAGTTACAGATCTTCAAATACAAGCTATAGAGCTTCAAATACAAGTTACAGAGCTTCAAATACAAGTTCACATGAATACCACTAATAACTAGTACAGATAAAGTTCCCAAAACTACCATTAACAAGCAATGGATTCACATTCCAAAACCACATAGATTTCATGAAAACATGCAAGTAAATAACTAGACACATCATGCAAAAATATATCTCAAGTGAGCAGAATTGTTTTAATGAATCATTTAGAAGAAAGCAAGAAATCTTAATGGGTAGATCCTATCATGCTTGATAGTGCCTCTGCCAATTCAAAGGAGACTTCTAGCTGAGCTTCCAACCCTTTTTACTCCCCATGACAGATCAACAACCCAAAAAAAAATCTTCCAATTCCTCTTATACATTCCCTTGATCGAAAATAGACTAGAGAAACCAAAAATAGCCAAGAAGAAGAAGAATTCAAACTGCTGGTTCAAAGAACCAGATAGCTCCATGTAGAGAAAAATTCGCAAGGCATGCAAAACCAAACAACCTCTCACAAACCCACCTCCCGAGTTTCCAAGATGGTTTGCACACAAAAATGAGATTCATTAATGCCATAACTCCTAATTCTCCCACTTATCTCTCCTTTCCACCGCCTCCCAAAATTGGCGAGTACCAATTCCAAATCAACATGCAATTCCATACTTAGTGAAGTCCTGCTAAAATTTAACTAGCCCTTTCCAAATTGGTAGTACTTCCATGTATTTAAATCCAATCAAATCAAATAAAAGCCATTGGAACCATCACCGTAGTGACATGTGACCCTAGGCCCCTTTCAAATAGTTTAGGCTAGATTTCCCAAAACTTAGGTTAGTCCAAAAATCATTTCCTAAATAATTTCCTTAGGTTTATAAACATTGCCATAGGTAATACCACCTTAGGTTATATCAAATTCACAACCATTAGTATTAGGCATTAGGTTAACATAGTATAGTATCACCATAGTAATCTCCCCTTCCCTTATTCATTTAGCACAAGAGCTTAGGTTAGGTCACCCCCAACACAATAGAATAAGAAGCTTAGGTTAGATTATAACCCAATTAAATAGACATAGCTAGGAAGTAGGCATTCATACCTAGTTTAGGATACCGTTAGGATAGTCCTTTAGCTTTAGGATCTGATCCCCTTCATAGTCATGAAGCAGACTATTTTTTTGTTATGCCATAATGTCCTGCAGAGATCAATCCTGAAGACCCAAGCACAACATACAACCGAATGAAGACATTTTCACACAAGACCATAAAATTTTCTAAAACACAAAAGTTCAGTCCACTATGCCTCTCAAAATATTGAATGTCAATTTACCATTCAATTTGTTAAGAAGATTTAAAACATTCCTTGGATCACTGAAATTGATCCAAGGATGAGTCATCAAAAGAGATAAGTTTGTAACTCTCAAAACTAGATTGCAGACTTATCAATAAGAAGTGAAAGTGGATTCTTGCAAGCCATAACATTTAGTCCAATGAATCCAAGAGCAAAAATGATTTATCCATAACAAGCATGATTTTCAACAATCAAGGAAACACACCTCATTCAAGAAAATCACATGCCAACGCTTGTAATGCAAAGAGAAATATAACAATTTGTTCAAGGTGTTACACATATACTATTCAATCATCTAGATAAACCTACTAAAATCTATGAATAAAGTCTTGAAATTCCTACACAATAATGCATGAGAATATTCTGCTGGTGTATTTTTCAATCCAAAGGGAATAACTGTATATGTAAAAATTCCCCATTTAGTGGTGAAATTTGGTTGCTCCTAGTATTCTTTTCGCGATGCGCACCAGGTGATAACATGAAAATCCATCTATGAAAGAAAATATCTCATGCCAGAAACTCCCTCCAAAATTTATTCTTTGAACGGGGTGGTAAAAGGATCTATAACAAAAGAAGCATTGAGCTCTCTCGTAATCTACACAAATCTTTATCCTCTCATCCTTATTAATGATTATGAACATTGGGTTAACCCATATAGATTATTCAATAGGATCAATGATTCTAGACTTTAGAATTGTATTTATTCCTTCTTCCACCTTCACATGCAGATTAGGATGCATCTTAAATAGGACTCTTCCTAACCGGGCACACACCGTATTTCAAATTGATATTCATCTCTCCTAAAGAAGGGTGTAACCCCTTTAACTCATGATATCCCCACAAAAATAAGTCTTGGAAGTCACACAAGAGTTCAATAATATTTTCTACTTCTTTCTCTGACCAGTAATCACCAATAATGGCCTCCTTAGGCTCTACTTCTATACCAATGTTAACCTTCTTTGTCTTCATGGGAGCATGATATGTACACACACCTTCTCATATGTAGTATCCATTACCTCACACTTACCCTTAGTATAGTCAACAACAAGGATATAAAATTCATCATTATCTATCATGTACACCAGTTTTACCTTTTCATTTTCCTTCTAGGTACGTAACATGTTTGATTTATCTTTTCCTCAAGATCAAGGTGCACCTCGAAATCAGGTTCCCAAACAAATCCAACGCAATTTATTCAACCTTCACAATATCTCCCAAAGTAATGTGCTTCATAATCTACAAGGCCTCATGGAATGGTGGCTTAATAGAAAAATAATCAAAGGTTTGGATCATATCTCGTAGTCATCTCTTGCAATTTTTCTTTTTTCTCTTCAACTCAACATGAACATATCATGTGTGTGCGCAACCACATAATGCGAGTAGAACTTATGTACCCAAAGTGATGGTGGTAAGGCCTCCTTACCTTGTGCCCATGTTCTCTCACAATCATGGATGTGATAAGAGGAAGGAGACTTTCCATAAAATTCACAAGTTTTGTAGGTACATTACTTTGAGTAAACCTAGTAGAAAAGGTGATTCTCACTTCTCACCATTCCAAAAGGATATCTCTATGTGTATCCCACCAACGTGTTGTTGTCCCATACAAGGTATAGACCAACATATTTATTTTATCCCCTTCATTTTTCCACTAAGTCTCCATGGCGTGCAAAAATGCATCGGGGTTCCCTTTACTAGTATACCTTAGTACCCGAGTAGATCCTAATTGCCTCACCATGTGTGGCATAATCATCTTGGTGACTCTTATTTTTACCTCACGCCTTACCATCTCATATGTTCCATGTTCCCATTTATCACATGAAACACTAGTAGTGTCATCGACAAACTGGACATCTTCCCACCGAAGGATGCATTTCTTTGATGGTTCTATATGCTCTAGATTATATACCGTCTATGCATAAATTTGATTTATCTCTTTTTCACTAAAAGGATCAACATAGGGATCCACATACTTCTCAAATAAAGGTATAATCAATCACTCTTCATCGTTCTCAAATATGATGCACTTTTTATTAAAGAACAGATCTCGCTTTATTCGCATAACACCATGGTCATCCAAGTAATACTAGAAATTTTTTCGATTCAGTAAAGCTCCAACACCTCAAAGTCTCTAGTAAAATTGGTTCCCTAAATGGTAATAGATTCCTCCTTCGTAACCCAATGGGAATATCCCTAGTTTTATTTTCCATATACAACACATTCAAAGATGGCTGTAATTGTGGTCTACCCATCTAATTCCATGCATCTAGATTTGGCATATTCACTTCCACGTTAGTTTCGATTAGTATTTTGTGTAACAACCACCCATCAATTATTGTATCAAGTGTATTCTTGTTATCAAATTGATGGTTCGAGATGGTAATTTGTGTGAAGTATTTTCCTCTCATGTTAAACTTCAGCACACGACACCTTTTTTTCTCGAGTCACTCCCATTATAAAGGAATGATGTTCTCCTGGAACAACATATGGAACACCTCCTTAAAATCATCTAAATCCTTCTATGGGAGTTTAACCTTCATTACATCATCCCTCTCTTGCACATTCTCTTTCATGTATTACATCTCTCCCAACAGTTATCTAATGGCTCCCATAGTTTCATGGTAGACTTCCTTTTGGTGCACGACATCTAGATACTTAGCATGTATCACTTGTTCCCTTGTAATGAGTGACTTATATTTCAAAACTCACAAGTGCATGCTACCTCAACACATGTGGTAACCATCACTATCTCGATACTTAGGAACATATGTCTTCTTAGGAATCCATTGATTAGTGACAATGCACTATAACTTTATAATTCACACGCTCTTTTCCTTTTTCTAATTCTTACACATGTGATCATATAGCTTAGATAATCCTATAATTTGTGCATCTTCCCACACTATGATAAAGTTGTATTCTAAGGGCACTCATGATGATAATGATAAGGAGATCCACAAGTATAACAAGTCCATTGTGCAAATCTACCTCTTCCACTATTGCAACCTCAGCCTCTATATCCTCCTCGAAGCCTCCAATCCTCGTTATCTCCTTGGTTGTGACCTTCATGAATATGGCCATTTTGTTCCTTCATTCCACGTGCAACACTAGTCTAATGCACTCATGTTTCAATGGATTCATGCATGTGATAAATCAACCTATAGTTAGTGTTGTCATGAGTATGGGATTTACAAATATTACAATACATGAACACCTTCTTCTGAAGTGTGCAATGGAAAAGAGGGAAATCATAGACATCATGGTTTAGATAAAAGACTTCACAGTCTAGTAGTAATGCATGTACCAACTTGCATGGAAAATTATCTTTACTATGTCCCTCCACTTCACAACTCAGGCACCATATTACATTGTGTCTCATATGCTTTGAGTTGGAAGAAATATTCTCAGATTGTTTCTCTATGGCTACATTATGTGCTTCCAAAAATGGGATCACTGGGTATCAACACTTCTAAATTCCTCACTTTGCATAATTCTACTTCTAAATCCTTGTATGGATCCACATATGCATTATGAGATAGAGATCTTCGTAAAGGAGTCAAAAACCTCCAATAAACCACTGCACATGCTGACTTAGGTGGATATCATAAGATAACTTACAAAATAAATTCTTGAAATGCATGATATACTCCCTCATGCTTTTAGATATCCCTTGCACTATCTCCTAGAGTGCGCTAATTCTCTGCTATTCAAACTTAGGAATGTGTAATTTGTCAAAAACATGGATTACAAAGCATCATAATCCATCACCATCTAATGTGGGTCATACTTCCTATACCAAATATGCATGCGCCCTTGAAGAGTAGTAGAAAAATGACTTGCTTTTCTATCTAAAGTTTTAATTCCTTTACCATGCCATAGTAGCTCACACTTGTGCACATGTTATGTTTCATCTTCAATTTCCCTATATTCTAGAAAAGGAGAGACATCTCATTATAAAATTATTGACGTTGACATGGGAGTTTGCTGGGGATGTGGGCCTTGTCCACCAGATCTAGAACCAAAACCTCCACCAATATTTCCTCCACCTTTTGATCTTCCCGATCCACTAGATCTTGATCCTCCCGATCCTCTCGTGCCTCCCGCAACATGAAATGGATGAGTGGATGTAATTCTTTGTATCCCAACTATATTGGTGAACTAACCTCCCATGGTCTATAAATTCATAGTACTCTACTATGTACTACCAATATTTTGTTCATCCACACTCTATCCCGATGACATGGATAAAAATAACCCTCCAATAGAACTTGCAAATACCTACACCATCTCGCGCTTCCATATGTGTGTTTTTTGTCTCGATGTGCTTATGAATTTATAAAAAAATGATATCTACCCATAGCTTCCCGCTTACCTACACTAGACTTCTTCTTAATAACTACCTGGATATGGAAAATCAAGTGCAAGGGTTAAGTGGGATCAGATGTGCCCCCGTGGTCCTCATGTTCTCCTCTCGATGTGCTCTCATTCAAAGATAAAAGGAATTCTCTACTCCACTTACCCAATGTGGTGAGTACACGATGCTACAACTCCTGTCTTCCACAGAACTTCAAAACTTCACAAGACATCATTCTCCTCAACTCCATTTCCTCCACAAGTGTCCTTTTTGTGTCATGTCCCTCTCTTGTGCTTCACTAAAATTGATCCATCTTTCTTTCTCTCTGTCTTTCTACCATTAGGTCTGCCATCTTTCACCACACCTTCTCTTGCCCGTATGTGCGGTGGGAATTTCACTAGCCATAGGGAGGATCTTTAAACCCAATACTATAATCAACATCTTAATTACCAATGTCATAACATGCAAATACAATCCTCTGGGTTCATGCAAAAATGAAACTCATCTTCCCGGGGTATATATAAGTAGAAATAGTATACTCTAATGTATAACTACACATCACTCCATCCCAACAATGATCTACATCTCTTTTCTAGTCCACATCAACATAAAAAGAGTCCGGTAATCCTCATGAGTCCAAACTCTTGTTCTATATCCCCAACTCTTTCCTAATGCATATGATGCCAACCAATCATATAATTCAGAGAAAAAACCTAAAAAACATCTTATAGATCTCATGATAAATATTTTCTTTCACCCACCTTCATGCATTGAAATCAGGTCTAGTACTATATCTTTGTGCAAAATTATCTTTTCCATCTTCTACCCAAATTTCAATGCCTTCCAAAATTAATCGATACGCCATCTACATGCAACATCCTAGTAGACAATTTGAAAAGAGGTCCCAAAAATGGAACCAAAATGTAGCCTATTTATTTCAACAAATAGTAATGTGCATTGGAACTTCATTTAGACAGAGTTGAATGCTCGTTGAAGCATACAAAGCTACCAGTTCCTCCTTTGTTTTGGATTCTCAAGATGTTATCATACATATTAATGATTACCAATATCACAAAAAAACATTCAAGAGTAAATCATTACAAATAACATAAGGAAACACAAGAGATCACATAAACACTAAGATCAATTGTACCATGTGATCACCCTATTTAGACACATTAATCACTAGAATCCATCCACATTGATCCATTCATAACTTAAGTGTTACATATCGTAACCGATTACTTAACAATCAACGCAATAAAGTCATGTGTGTGTTAGTACATCATAGAAGCATAACTTTAACATACTACAAAGTGGTACCCTAACAATGAAATACTACAAGTATATATAAGGGTAGGGAATTTCCCTTCACCACCCATGCATTCTAAAAATAGACTACATGCATGCTAAAAAATAGCCATGCGTACATCAATATAACAACACATGCTTTTCTATCGGTCCTAATAATAGATTCACCTATAAATAAAATATGCTTTAATCCTATTTTTATATTGATCCTCTTATGACATTTGATCACCACGTCACATGTGCTTTATCCCAAAATAGCTCTTGCTTGGCCGCCAAGTCTCCACTCTTTTCTCTAGATATGGAATGTTGCTTGATCGACACTCCAACTTTTCTTTATCTATTTCTAGCTCATGGTGTACAAAATTGGCTTATTTATGAAAGCTTCCTACTTAGGCACGAGCCTTCACATGCTATCCATTTTGCCACTGTGCACACCTCTTCGAGTCTACTTCACACATGCAATAAATCCTCTTACATCACATGTACTTAGTCAAAATATCGTGCAAAAATACAACAATGTATAACTATGTAACACACCAGCCCACTAATGATCTACAACTCTAGTCCACTCCACGTGAAAGCAATGAAAAATTATGGTAATCCTCTTGTGTCCAAACCTTTAACTTAGGACCCCAACGCTTCCCTACTGCATATGTTGTCAGCCACTCATATAATTCTATTGGAAAGAAGCTAAAGAACGTCTCATAGAGCTCATGATAAAGATTATCTTCCACCCACCATCATGCATTGAAATCAGGTCTAGTGTTATATCTCTGTGAAAATTTATCTCGTCTATATTTTGTCCAACTTTCAATGCTCTCAAGAATCAATCGATACACCATCTGCATTCAACATCATAGCTGAAAAATTTAAAAGATGTCCCAACAATGGAACCAAAATGTAGTCTTTTGTCAACTCAACTACTAAGCACACTAATACCTCATTCGGATAGATCTGAATGCTAACGTGAAGCTACCGGGTTCCTCCTTTTTTATCTTGTCAAGGTGTTAGCACACTTATCCATTATAGATAATATCAAACATTTTAGTGTAAATCATTATAGGCATCATATCATGAGATTAGAATGGAAACACATGTAATAAGGAAACATAATAGATCAGATAAAAAATAATATCAATTACACCATGTAATCACCATATTCAGACACATCAATTACTAGAATCCATCCTCCATAATCCATTATAATAAAATTATTACATTCAAGAAGCTAAATATATATTAATCAAGTACAAGTGAACACAAAATCATGCATACTAGTACAACCACATGATGCAAATACATCAATAGGTGGTTATTGAGTATGGTCATGATAGATTTGGAGTCTAGGTGGTCTTAGGGTGTATGAAATTATTTCCCTTTAAAATATTATCTTTCAAACATTCAAACTTGCCAGCATGTGTAAAATCCTAAATAAGGCCTATTAGTGCATATAAGGCCAAATTTATGTAAATAAGGTCTGGAGGACTTATCATCATGTGTGACCAAGTTTAGTAGATGAGTTTTGAGTTGTTAATATCTTTTCTTAAGCTAGAAATGGTTGAGAGATATTAGGAAGTAGTTGAGTAAACCTAGAGGGTAGCTATTATATTATGTCTAAGATAGATTTTAGATAATAATATTAAACTCTCTCGAGAGGATTTATGTAATAGAGGTAATGGAGTATGAATAAAGTATTGAATAAGGTTTGAACCAAATTCATGGTGTATTTTTCAAGAATTTCCATGTTTTTATCCATGCCTACAATATAAGCTTTGTTTAGGCTGAAAGCTTGAAATATGATAGTAGAGTTATGAGGGAGATTGGAAGACTATGAAAGGTTGAAAAGGTGCATGAAGCTAATGAAGCATGATGAAATTTTTGTAGCTCTTGAAATGGTCTATTGTGACTGTAACTCCATATTTCTCTTCTCGGTCCCTTAACTAGGGAAAGAAGTTTCTTAAATTCTATCTATCATAATTTGATAAAAATTTAAGGGAGATCTATCTCGATAGAATATAGGGGTTTGTCAAGTTTCAGATTCTAACTCACATGTGTGGGTGAGTAATACTACTTTTTTACCAGTCCTTGCTATACAAGGACAATCAAGAAGGAATTTTAGTGCATGAAAGTTTATCCAAGGATTTAAGCTTCAAAATTCAACATGTATCATTAGGAAGGTATTTCAAAGTTATTTGCATCATTTTCTAGGCATTATTAAGCCTAAAAGTTTGATTGTTATAGTTACAGGATCACAAGAGACCTAATTAGGCTAAATAGATCCCTAGGACAGTCAAGGAAGTTCCATTCCATATAAAAGACTAGTGGTTGGTTTTCAAGTATGAGAGAGGCCTCCATAAAGGATCCTTGGATCAGTTATAATAAGGGTAAGTTATTTAAGGGATATTGAAGATACACTGGAATTTGTGTATAAGGAGGGCTACTAGGGTATGGAGCTTGTATGAAGGAACCTAGTATAAATTCAATGACAAGGGTAGAGTTAGAGGTGTAGATACACCATAACAAGTCTAAATAAACAATTAATGGGTGTTATAAATGAAACAAATCCCTGAGTATAGTATTGGGCTTATTGAGCCCTATAGCCTATTAGGCTAGTCAAGAAGAGAATGTCTTTTGAAGAAGAACTCGGGGTTGAAGAATAAATTAGGGGTATGAGCCATATAAGGAGAGATAATAGAATGTTCACCAAGAATTATTTGGCCTATTAGAGCCTATGAAGTGGAGCATTGACATGAGGATGAAGCATTTGCATGGAGTATGGTGGTGAAGTGTGTGATGGGATTAGAAGAGAATGAATGAAGTTTGAGGTGATATAGTGGATGGAGTACATAGTGAAAACCAAGTATGAAGCTATAGGAAATCAATGTAGTGGTCTTGTGTTGACCCATATACATATTTAGTTTAGTAGATAATGATGGAAGAGGAATATTTCTTAGTTGAGAGGATCAAGGGAAAGGCTAAGACAAGTTGTAATGTTCAAAATTAAGGGAATCTCAAAGTATATGCTAGCTGAGATAAAATAGAGAAGGCCTATCATCTAAGTCAAGGTATGAATTTTATGTTTATTCACATATACTTGAATGAGGATATATAATGGAATGTGCTAATAACCTATACTAGGTAAATGTATGATCTACATCAAGTAAGTAATCTTAGTTGGATCCTCTAAGAAAGGGTGAATGGAGAATAGACATGCTTGAGTAAAAGATGGTGAATTGAGCACAAACAAAGTCAAATCTAGAAGACCCTTGCACCATTTTGGTATCAAAGCCTGATTTAAAGGCTATAAAGGACATTAGAATAATTATGACACAATTGCACTCAAGGATGCAGAATAGATAATAAATTTTGCTAAGAGAAATGATGGGACTATTTCAGCTGATGAAAATACAAATGGATAAGAGAATGGATATTTTTGAGCTTCTTGTTAGAGAGAGAATGTAATTGTTAATATGCAACAACAAGGAATATCCTACAAGCCATTCAAGGGAAGAATGCAAGTCTTTTGGACAAATTCAAGAAGGTATGCTTGTGTTTAGTGATGTGAATGCAAATAAAGATAGTTGTGTGTTTACTAGAGATGTGAATGCTAGTTGTAGAGATGGAAATTTCCCTAAGAAACTGAAAAGGGCAGGTAATTAGATCAGGCTACTCATGTAAAGGGAATGAGAAAATGAAGAGTGAATCTCTTTTGATGAAGAGATTTTTGGAGTAATCAAGAGGAAAAACAGACAAGTTTAAGGAGACAAGACATAGACATTAGCCAGAAAAATGAGCTTGTTCGGGACTATATGTAAATCTGGAGGCAAGGTATGTGATGTTATTAAGATGGAGGAAGCACTGAAAATGTGGTGTTAGAGTACATGGTGAAGAAGCTAGGATTGAGAATACTTCCACATCCAAAGCCTTACTACATTTCATGGGTGTAACAAATTCATAATATCTTAGTAAGTGAGTAAAGTATTGTTGATTTTTAGATTAGATCATATAGAGATACAATATTATGTGATGTTCTACCTATAGATGTTTTCCATTTGCTCTTAGGTAGACCTTGGCAGTTTGACAGGCAAGCCAAACATGATGGAAAACAAATGTTTACAAATTCTACAAGGGTGGAGTTGAGCATAGTCTCATACCATTGAAGGGTGAAGTAGGTGATGAAAGAGGAAGTGTCATGTTAATGACCATGAGGAAGTATTTGCATGAAACAATGCAGTAGGTTAAAGAGATAAGGACAATGTCTCCTAGTGATGAGTTGTGGATGAGAAGAGAAACACCAAGAAAGGTGTTTGGTGACCAAGAAGCTAGTCACATGAAGAAGATGACAGAAGAGAGAGGTTATGGAAAAGGAAAAGAGATGGTGGATCAGAAATACCACCTTGAAAGAGCATTAAATTTCTTAAATGAAGAAAAAATAGGGAAAGAAGCTATGATAAAAGTAGGGATGGAGGTCAAGAGACCATTGATATTTCTAACTAATACTATGTGGGCATGTTTATATGTAGGTACAACTCATAAAAGGATGAGTTTTGGTGAAAATGCAGGTAAAATAAGTGATGAAGGTGATGTTATTGCAAAGAAAGAAGACCAAATTGGTCCTAGGTATGATGAATAGGAAGGAATAGATGCTATCACCTTGAAAGAAGAGTTACGGAAGCTAGAAGATATGTTTAAGTCCATGAAAGACCAAAATGTAGGTGAAGGGTAGTCAAGTAAGCATGAAGAACTCATAAAGGAGGTTTATGAAGAAGATCACGCTAAATAAGGGATGGATACTATACAAACTAGGGAGTTTAAGAAGGATTAAGAGCAAGATAGTAAAGAGTTGCATTTGAAGGAATATAAGGGAAAAGAAGCACCTCCATAGGAGGTCAATCAAGCACAAAAAGAAGGAGAGTATAGTCAACCTATCATCAAGAAAGAAGAATAGAAAATAATGACCATGTGCAAAGAGCAAGACAAAGAAGGCATGATGGAAAAGAGAAATCAAGAACAATCAAAGGTTAAGGTAGCTCAAAAATAAAAAAGTGACCAAGAAGAAGGAAACAAAGAAGCTATAAATGGACAGGAAAATACTATACTTCTTCAATTATGGATGAAGATTGATGTACTAGAGGAATGGAGAATTCATTTATAGTCAACCAAACACCAAATAGAGTTACCTCTTGAAGAAGAAGACCAAGGTTTCAGTGTATACATGTGTTCAACCAGAGAACATGGATCAGTGGTGAGTCATAAAAAGGTACTTTTAGATTTTTCAATCTTAGGAACAAACTATGCAAGAGTAATTACTCAAGAATAGTTATGTAGGAGCCAAGCTAATATGGAAAAATGACACAAATATGGAATGGAAAGTATAATCTCAGGTTGCATAGAAAAATGCTTTGGTTTAATGAGTAATTATTGTGTAAATTTGAGAAGAGAGAGGTCTATAAGAAGATATGAAAGCAACATAAAGAATAGGCAAAGTAGAAAGGTGGAAATAGAACATGATTCCAAGAAAGGATTGGAACATGGAGTTGAAGTTGGAACCCAAGGTAAATAAATTCCTTTTAACAAGAAACAATACTAAACATCCACCTTAAAGCTAAGAATGAATTTTATACAGTCACTACCAGGTGTCCATATGCAAATGATGAGGAATAAAGCAAAGGTAAAACAAAAATGTGGAGCTTAGGAGTATACTCATATACATGAGTGGGTAGTACAAGTATCTATTGAAGTTAGAAAGGCTAAAAAGGAAAACAAGTGGATTTGGCACAAGAGGAGTATGAAACATCATAAAGGAAGAAAAGTGAAGATAAAAGGAGTTTAGTTCCTAAGAAAATTCAGAAAATGTGAATTCAAGATAGTCCAAGGAGGGATTAAATCATGCAATCTAGATAACAATCAGTCAAGTAAGAGCCTAAGTGACAAGAAGACCTTAGGGAATGAGACAAGAATATATAGAGAAAGCAAGGACAAGAGAAAGAAGGATCTTAGAATGAATAAAAGGAGTGTATGCAAGTTAAAGAAGACACCTAAAACTAGAAAGGAAAGAAGGAATCCAAATACTCGAGACCAAGAAGCACCATTTGAGCTAGAATCTTAATCTTTTCCTCTCAAGGGTAAAATGATGAAGTTAAATCAATAGGTGGTTATTGAGTATGGTCATGATATATTTGGAGTATAGGTGGTCTTAGGGTCTATGAAATTATTTCCCTCCAAAATATTGTCTTTCAAGCATTCAAGCTTAGCATTGTGTGTAAAATCCTAAATAAGGCCTATTAGTGCATATAACACCAAAATTATGTAAAGAAGGTCATGAAGACTTATCCTAATGTGTGACCAAGTTTAGTAGATGAGATTTGAGTTGTTAAAGTATTTTCTAAAGATAGAAATGGTTGAGAGATCTTAGGAAATGCTATCCAAAATTCACCCCTCAAGGTAATTTTGATAACATGCATCAAATTCTTCAGTCCGAGAAAGTAGAATTGATTCAAGGCCAAAAATCATGTGTTTTGGGGTCCCCTTGGCTTCTCTCTAACTTCCCCATCCAAGAAAAAACCCAAGAAGTTAGAGAAAATTGGAAAAAATATGAAAAATGGGCTCATTCTGGTGTTTTGCGGAAAAATCAGACATTTTTTTCCTAGACGGTCCACGGGACAAGTGGGATGTAGGTACGCGCGGCATGTGCAAAGCCGAAATGGCCGTAGGTAGTAAAAATCAGAAAAAGTAGAAGTTTTCATCCCGCATAGTCCGCGGGACATCTAGAACACAGGTATGTGTGGGATGTGAAAAACTAATTTTACCACAAGTCAAGATATATTGCGGGTGGCGTGGAGAAATGTGTTTGGGATAGTCGGGACAAAAGTACGCGTGGGATGCGCAAAGGTGAAAAAGCCACAAAAGGAACCATACATTGCGGCGAATGTAGAAGTCAATGACCCTCATGGCCCATCAATGGTAGATGTATGGGACAAGGAAGCCCGAATTGGGTGATGTGGATATTTTGTCTGGGACAGCGGGACACGTGGACCGATTTTTCCGAAATAGCCGCAATAAAGAGAAAAAGTCAATGTTTGACCTCCCAAACTTCAAATGGCCATAAATTTTGACTCCAAGCTCGATTTTCATAAAATTGGACTTTCTGGAATGAGCACGACATCCTCTAGATTGATTTTTAATTTTTATGAGGGTAGATATATTAAAATAAAAGAAACATATCTAGCTCTGGTAAATTAAATGCTTAGTCCCATCAAATGACAAAAATGCCTGGCAGACCCAAAATAGCTACCCGCACTCAGAAGGTCATAACTTTTGCATTTCTCAATGAAATTTCACAAAATTGGTACCGTTGGAATTGTGTTTCCGAGACCAACACAAAAATCAATAAATTTTGTATTTTATGAGAAATAAATGGATATTTTTCATAAAACATGGATGGGTTCATGACAATGTTTTATTTGGTAGTTGGGAGTGCAATTAAGAGGCATGGTCATCAATATTTCTCTGCTTCAGACTGAGACAATACTATGGGGAGAATTTTTCAAGTAACATACAATCATTTCACTCCATTTAATGCCTCTTACAAGTTGTTGAAGGAAAGATTTTGGGATTTCCATTTTCCCTTTCTCTCTCTCTTCTCATTTTTCTATAAATTAGAGTGTTAGGTTCATTGTAAGGGGAGGTAGTTTTTATTGTAGCAAAGCTCTATAAAAATTGCTTTATGAATCCAATGTGTCTGTAAGCCCTTGTAGTGGACTCCTTGCATGGTGATCCAAGCCCTTATCTTGTAATAGATTGAACTGTGCATATCATGAAGCAATAAAATACAATTTTGTGGATGCATCTTCCCCTGCTGTATTTTTTTACACTCTTCTTTCCCTTTCAACCTTCATTACAAAAATATTGTGTCTATTTTTATGCTCTTACAAGGACTCATTATTATTGTGCATGTATGAAATATTTTTGTGAATGCATTTGCTAGATTGTGAAGAATTGTTATCACCCCTTCTAGTAAGCATTTTACTTCTATTTTTCACACATTAGAAGACTACTCTCACACCCCTCCTTTTCTGGTGTATCACTGCTTTAGTGTAGGCTTTCATTTTTATGCATTATCTCTCCTTGGTCCCTTGGAAAGTTAGATTAGGACAGTTAGTTTTACCTGCATTAGAGTAGATTGTGGTAGGTAGTTTAAGAGTAAGAACCAGCTTTCTTTGGAGGTCTATCTCAAGTAGAAAGTCCCACAACTTGGAGATAGTACCCATGTTATCCAATCACACCGTGAGCTCAAGTATATGCACTTGTGTAAACATAAGGGTGTTGTGATTCGGTGATAACATGAAGTAGTTGAGTAAAACAAGGGGTAGCTATTCTATTGTGTCTAAGATATATTTTAGATGATAATATGAAACTCTCTCAAGAGGAGGTATGTAACAGAGGTAATGGAGCATGAATAAAGTACTAAACAAGGTTTGAACCAAATTCATAGTGTATTTTGCAAGAATTTCCATGTTTTTCTCCATGCCTACAATATAAGCTATGTTCAAGCCAAGAGCTTGAAATATGATAGTGGAGTTATGAGGGAGATTGGAAGACTATGAAAGTTTGAAAAGGTGCATAGAGGCTAATGAAGCATGATAAAAAAATAGCTCTTGAAATGGTCTATTGTGACCTATAACTCCATATTTCTCTTCTCGGGCCCTTAACTAGGGAAAGAAGTATCTTGAATTCTATCCATCATAATTTGATAAAAAATTAAGGGGATATCTATCTAGATAGATTATAGGGGTTTGTAAATTTTTAGGCTATAACTCATATGTGTGGATGAGTTATACTACTTTTAATACTCTTGGTTGTACAAGGAGAGTGGAAGAAGGAATTTGAGTGCATGCAAGTGTTCTCCAAGGATTTAATCTTGAAAATTCATCATGAATCATTCAGAAGGTATTTTAGAGGTATTTGCATCATTTCCTAGGCATGATTATGCCTATAAGTCTCATTTTCATAGTTACACCTCACAAGAGACATAATTAGGCTAAGAAGAGCCCTAAGATAGTTAATGAAGTGCCATTTCATACAAAATACTAGTGGTTGGTTTTCAAGAAAGAGAAAGACCTCCATAAAGGTTCCTTGATTCAGCTATAATAAGGGTAAGTTATTTTAGGGACATTAAAGATACACTAGCATTTGTATACAAGGAGGGCTACTAGGGTATGAAGCTTGTATGAAGGAATCTAGTACAAATTCAATGACAAGGGTAGAGTCAGATGTCTAGATACACCATAAAATTTATGAATAAAAATTTCATGATTGTTGTAAATGAAACAAATCCTCGAGTATAGTATTGGGATTATTGAGCCCTTATAGACTATTAGGCTAGTCAATAAGAGAATTTATTTTAAATAAGAAATCGGGGTCGAAGAATAACTTAGGGCTATGAGCCATATAAGTAGAGATAACAAAATGTTCAAGAAGAAGGATTTGGCCTATTAGAGCCTATGAAATTGAGCATTGACATGAGTATGAAGCCTTTACATGGATTATAGTGGTGAAGTGTGTGATGGGATTAAAATATAATGAATGAAGTCTGCGGTGATACGTTGGATGGAACACCTAGTGAAAACTAGGTATGAAGCTATATGGTAGTCAATGTAGTGGTCTTGTGTTGACCCATATACATATTGAGTTTAGTGGAGAATGATGGAAGAGGCATAATGCTTAGTTGATAGGTTCAAGGAAAGGCTAAGAAAGGTGTAATGTTCACAAACTTAAGGGAATTTCAATATATGTTGATTGAGACAAAATAGAGAAGGCTAATCATCTAATTCAAGCTATGAATTTTATGTTTATTCACATATACATCAATGAGGATATATAATGGAATGTGCTAAGAACCTTTACTAGGTAAATGCATGATCTACAACAAGTAATATTAGTTGTATCCTCCAAGTAAGGGTGAATGGAGAAGAGACATGCTTGAGTAAAGAGATGGTGAATTGAGCACAAAATATTTTTAAGCTAGAAGACCCTTGTTCAACAACATAACCCTAATACATCAGATGATCTCTCATACATGGTCTGTTATCACACACATGATACCAAAAAAATGATATACATCACATATATACATAAGGGTGGGGACTTACCCTTCACAACCCATGCATTTTCAAAATAAACTACATGCTAAAAATAGCCATGCATACATCCAAAAATCAGCCATAAGGCAAGCATGGTTTTCTATCAATCCTAATAAAATATTAATCATATAAATAAAATATTCTTTAATCCTATTATTAAATCACCTTGTTTTGTGGTCTTCACATGTGCTTTTACCCAAAAATATTCTTTCCTTTAACACCATGTCTCCTTTCTTTCTCTCGGATCTAAATCATTTCTCGATCGACATTCTAACTCTATCTTTCTATTTTTTAGCACATGGTACAAAAATTAGCTAATTACCAAAGGTTACTTTTACTCGTGTGCAATCCTTCGCACACTATATATTCTAACCATGTGTACCCATTTTTTCCTATCTCATGTATCTCTAAGATCCTCACACTTGAAATGTACTTAGTCGGTTTAATTGTACAACATTACCCCACATTAATTCAGATTACCATCCTCGGCAATGGTTGTGTCTAACTTGGTACTCCAAAGAATATATTAATTCTCAATAAAAGAATAAAGAATTCAATGCCCAAAAATAATCATTTCAAATCTATAAGGATCATATGAAGCCTCATGATTATGAAGAATCTATGGGAACTCAAAGCATTACACTCACCCTCCAATTCCTTCCACTCCTTGAGTTATGTCAATCATTTCTCTAGTGTCACCTCTACAATTCTTGGTACTTGGTCAGGCACTAACTCTTCAACTCTACTCTTGAGATCTTGGATAACCAAAATCAATTCTGCAAACACTCCTTCAATTACATCCATGTGCTTCAATACCATATTATGAAATTTCTTGACTCGAGCTCTAGCTTATGCTTCTGTTCCTTAATTACCTCCTTTTGTTTTGATGCCTCGACAATAACCTTAGAGTGCACTCTATCTTGTTAGTGGGAATATTTATGGGATAGCCTTTAATACCATTTCTTCATCACCGTAGTGCGTGTTAAGGATTAAGTCATAGTTTTCTAACCTATTAAAATACAAGATGGCCTTACTACTCATCTCCTTGATACGTAAAAATAAGTCGTCAAGATTATTAATCCTTACCTCAAAATAATCCTTATTTGCTTCCTTTTCCTTAGTAATTTCTTCAATTTTTGGCCCCACGCCACTCTTAATTTTTACTAGAAACATTCCTACCATGTCTTCAAGATATTCTATCTCATCACTATAATCACTTTCGGCTTGAATCACAAAGGATGGGCATTGACCTAAAATATACTTCACTAATACACCCGCCTTATCGTATTCCTCCTTGGTCTTTTTTTCTCCCCCTAAATATATTTCTTCATAATGTAAATTTCTCTTTATTTATTCTTCGATCTTCCACAATCACCTCATTGTATCCCTATCATCCAAATTTTTACACGTCATATTTGAAACCATTTTATTTAAGGAATTACATGCCTTCTCATCTGTTAAGTACATGGGGTCCAATATCTTGTACTTCTTCTTCGACTCATTCTTAAATTCTATAAAATTGAGGGAATTATTACTTACTTCAAACTCAAGATCCTCCACATTTGTATCCAAGTTCTAGGATAAAATATTTCTAGTGCACGAGACTCCTATATGTTTATCCATAAGATCCCAGCCATATAATTTCTCTCTGGTCACTATACTCTAGAACCAAGCCCTCGGGACCTTCTTAGGGTCATCTAAAAAAGGCCACATGTGGTGACCTAGAATTCCACCACTCCTCATTTCCTTTTTCTTCATTTGTTTTTTCTTGGGAGTGAAAAATCCTATGTTGATTCAACCTTATACACCCTTATCTTCTCTTATTACATACATATAATTAGTCTCTTTCTCCTTATGGGCCTCCTCATATCTTGGTGTTTTATACTCATGCATACTTTTAGTCTTTTACCCTCCGTGGTTCTAGACTATTTCTTATCCTCAATATTTTTCTTTACCAATTATTCAGCCCATTCATGCTCAAGCTCTTCTAACAAGTATCCATGACTTCCATTTCTACTCCACCCTATTTTTTCAGCTTGAATATGACAACAACTCTACATATCATCTCCTTTATTTTGACATTCAGCTAGGGATGCATGTCCAACGTATTTAGATCTAACATCTACAAAAATGGAGGTTTGGAGTCATACATGTAGGTGACAAGAAATATATGTAAGTCGAGAATCCACCTTATTAGGATTAAAATCCCATTCGCATGTCCTTAATCCTATTCAATATGCAATATATCGTAAACTTTTCCTATTCTCCAACCTCTGCTTTGGAAGTTTTCAATGAATGTGCCATTCATTCTTAGATTTTATTTGTAATTTTTTTGTACCACTTGTCTATTCTATCCTTGTTTACATTAGTGATTGCTCCATCACAAGTGTAACCAACAAACCGAACTGCATGGGACTTGTTCACCATGGGTAAATCCACATATCTTAATCTGGACCATCCGGAACCCCAATTTCCTAGAAGATAATAAGTAGGAGGATCGATCCCCAAGTGATATTTTCTCCCTCTTCATTATGTGCCTTAGCCTCCTCTATAATATCATTTGTGGTGTATTGTGCGATGTTTTACTACATTTTATGGGTCATTTATGTGCATTATCCAAAATATATCATTTAAATATGTCCACCTTTCCAAGGCTCCCTATTTACAACTTACCATCCCGGATGCAACCCTAGTGAGAGGTTCTATGACTTTATCAATGCTCATGGCCCTTCCTCCTTTCTCATATTGAAGCTTGATGGTCAATTCATTTATCTTCACATAAAAACATAAATCTAATTACATTTCCTCCTCTATACCTCTCAAACCTATAAATCGTTCAATGAGTTGGGTTATAATTCTCATCCTTCATCCTATGAAATAAAAGTAATCCTCATGTACCCTAGACATGAGCCACTGGAACAAGTGTGTGGGATTTTGAAGAAGGGTAGCTCAAAAAACTGGAGGACCCCTACCTTCTCCAAGTTACTTCTTCAATCATCATGCCAACAATTTCCCTTCTTCATTCTTCTCTGGTAGCTTTTGTAACATGTCCTCCTTCAATGTTGCTTCATGACATAGAGCCCTATGGTTTTACTTGTTGATGTTACACCTTGTGAGTCTGTGACTTCCATGTCCGGACCCTAAATAATCCATGAGGGTACTACATTTATAAATACATATCCTCCAATGGATGTTCTACTTCAACCAGACCCTCTTTGTGTGGGGTTCACACCTTCCGGTATTTGGTGCCATTAATCTTGCAAACTTGTGCCCTAGGTAATTTTTTGTTTAGTTTCTTCTTATAAACCTTTCTATTTGTGATGTAGTGTTGCATTCAATTGCTAAGTAAAAATTATCTCTTCACAAGGATGCGTACAAAAATTCTTATGCATGCTTCCTTGTTTTTCTCAATGCTCTTTTTCTCTTTCACACCAAATCACTCAAAGTGGCTTATTTGCTCAAGTTCTCTCAAATGTAAGGTAGAAAATGACTCAATTTTCCCTTTTTAATTACCTTTTAATACTCCAATTAATTTTTGACTTTTAACATGTTTTTTATCACCTTGACACTTTTAAGTTATTTCTTAATAAATCACCTTTTTCACTTTTTATTTTATCACATAACCCATTTTGTGCACTTTAGTCATAATATATTGGCATGCCTTACTACTTTCCAATCCACTAACCTCATTATGTGCACCTATCTATACCATAGTACATAATATTATGTGCCATATTCCAAGTATTTCATCATGTCGATGCCTACCTCACATTACACTACACCATCCCTCTCCTCGCGTGATCTCCAGTCTAAGAAATTTTCTTATGAGCACCATCATTGCTATCACCTATAACACCTTTTAATTTTGTAAAAATAGTTTAGATAACACCCTTGAATGTGCCAAAATGTATAAATCCCGACACCAATAATTTTTCTTTCATGCACTTTCACCTGGTTCACCCCACACTAAAATTATGCACGGTCCTCTATGCATGAACTCGATAATCAACTTCCTACACACAAGCACATTTATTACAAAAAAAAAGGAAATGAAAAAAATAGAAAAAATGGAAATAAACACATAAAAAGGAAAATATAATATAAATGGAAATACTCCTTATTACAAACACCAAGAATCCTTATTTATAATAGGGCTTCAAGCTATTCCCATTGAAGTAATCGTGCAACATGGTGTCATCTAGTTCCTATAAGCTGACATGTGCCTAATTCTTGTATCTTGGTTAATACAAAAGGTCCCAACTAGTGAACTTTAAATTTCCCTAGTTGGTGCATAAAATTGGAGTCATATAGAAGTACCATCTTTCCAACTGTAAAAGTCATGTTCTTAATGTGCCTATCATATCATTCCTTCTTTCTTGCCTTCTCATTCTTTTGGATCCAATGTGCAATGACACACCACTCATCTAACTACATTAGTTTATCAATGTGATAAGGAGTAAAAACCATCGTTGATGCAAAATCATAAAGCACCGATTCAACCTAATCTAATCTTGCCAAGGAGACAGGTAAGAAGATGCATAAAAATAAACCTAAGCTAATAGAGGTGATGCACCGAGGAATGAAGAACACCTATCTTGCCAATAAACACAGACCATTCAAATGTGATGCAAGATCATGCACAAATAACAAAATTTGCAGTGAAAGACCAGGAGGATGCAAATGAACACAGAGAGGGTTGAGAATCATCCATAGACATGCATTACTTGCTCCAAAGATTGATACAATACACTACAAAATGCCAAGAGGTAGAGTCACATTACAGTTTCAAATGGGAGGTTCGAACTCCACAAATTCACCTGATAAAGAGAAGAAGGGAGGAGCAAAACAGAATGTTCGACCTTTTTAAAGAAGCCCCTCCTTACAATATATAGGAAGAATGAGAGAGGGAAGAGAGAGGAAATCCAGATCTACCCCAACCACTTCTAGGTTGCATTTAACTCATCTCATTATGGCAGAAGTGGTGAATCCTGGCAAAATGGTGGACTGTCTAGCAGAAACGGTGAACTGTCTGTTGTATTAAAGCTGGTTGTTGAAACGTCACTTCTGTCTATTATTACGTGCCAGAGGTGTTTCTCAATTTTCTCACTCCAAACTGAACCAAAATTCAAGATTGACCCGGAATCATGTAGAGAATTTCACCAGCTTTCCATTGATATAAAGAACGTGAAAATCCGAGCTCTGGATCGAAAGATATGGCGATCTGAAGATTTAGGGCAAAAACAAAAAACGGATCGGCGGGAAAATATTTGAGTTTTTCCGCTCTGCCACTTGGATGACACGTGTCGGACTCTGATTCATCCACGGGTTCATTCTCTAAAAATTCCTTTCGGGCCTTTAAACTTGGACACGTGGCACTATTTTATCCTTCGGCCCGAGGGGCACTTGGGCAACTTTTCAACCTTTTGACACGTGGCACTTTCGATTTTTCTCAGCGGCTTTCCCTCGCCAACTTCGGCTTAGGACACGGGCCTCGATTCATGTAGGCCTTTTGCGATGTGCCCTGGCCATGTCCCAAATCTGGGACAAAATCCAAACCCACCCGATTCGGGCTTCTTGTCTCTTTGCGGTGAAGACACGTGGCAAGATTTCCATTGCCTCTCGGCTTTCGGCTTTTCACGTCCCCGCGTGTCCCTTTGGCCTGGATGTCCCAAATGAAAGTCTCTCTGCTTTTGGCCAAACCGCCGGTTCGGTTCATCCTCCGCGTACTTTTGTCCCAACTGTCCCTGGATCATCTGGGACAAATTTCTCGAAACCGCCCCGAAATGGATGATTTTTTGCGCCAAAACCGGCCGATCCCATTCCTTCGATCCTCCTTTCGATACTTTTGCCCGGATGTCCCCTGACTAAAGCGAAACAAGACTTAGACAATTTTCTTCATTTTTTCGGCCGGTTCGCCTTTTCGCATCGCCCCATGTCCCAATGTCCGGATGTCCCTGCAAACGCGCATGGACCGCCCGACCGGTTTTTCGGCCGATTCACGCCCCGACGTCCCAACTATCCCAAGTGCTGCCTGGGCTAGGACTTAGCGATTTTCTCTGTATTTTGGCACCAAGCTTGGTTTTGCAAATTTTTTCACATTTTAAAACTGTTGGGATTTCTTCTTGGACAGGAGAGTTAGAAAGAAACCGAGGGGACCCCAAAACATGATTTCAGGCCTTGAATCATTCTACTTGCTCGGGACTGACAATCTGATGCATGTTATCAAAATTACCTGGGGGGGAATTTTGGATAAACATTTTGGTGACTCAATGGGGGTCACCTGCCTGCTAGGTAGAAGATCAGTGGCCTTTTAACAATCCATTGGGCATGGAGTAATAACCTGAAGCCAACTTGATCTCTGATCCCGATCCTGATACCGCAACTCATTCTTCGAGAGCACTCTGAACTGTAGAAATTCAACCTGAGAGTGACAAAACCTGTGCCAAAGCACTTAGGGAAAAAGAAACCTAACTACAACAAGACAATGTGCATACGCACTTAGAGGAACTGAAATCTAGGCTAATATTTACAAGGGTAAACCTTTTCCTTTTTAGTAGCAATGTTTAAGATAGATTCCGTTAACTGGAATCGGGAGTTCTTCTCCATCCAATGCAGACAATTGGAAGGCATTACCACTTTTACATCTCGTGACCATGTAGGGGCCACTCCAAATGGCATCAAACTTGGAATGCCTTCCAGGTTTCACCCGATCTGCATCCCATTTCAGAACTAGGTCCCCCTCCTGGAAGGTCCTTGCTCCTGCCTTCTTGTCAAACCATCTTTTTACTAAGGTCTGATCCTTTTCAATCATCAGAACTGCATGTTCTCTTATTTCTTCCAATTCCATCAACTCTGCGTACCTGGCCTCCATTGGTTTGAACTCAGACAACTCCAACTGCTTCATGAGCTCCAATGCTGGAAATTCTAATGATATAGGCACTGCCTCTTTCCCATAGACCAATTTGTAGGGAGAACTACCTGTAGACCTCTTTGGTGTTATCCTGTCAGCCCATAATGCTGATTTTAGCTTGGTATGCCATGTCCTTTGGTTTTCATCCAGAGTTCTTCTGATGATCCTTAGCAACTTTTTGTTCGTGGACTCTGCCTGTCCATTACCCTGTGGGTAATAATTTGAAGAGGTGCTCAAATAGATTCCATTCTTGACAGCCCATTCTGTAATCTTGGAACCTATGAATGCTAATGCATTATCTGATATGATAGTGGCCGGCACACCGAACCTGGTCACTATTTCTTCATAAAAGTCTAGTATGTTAGACTCACTTGCCTCTTTGAGCGCTACTGCTTCGGTCCACTTGGTGAAATAGTCCGTCGCCGTGAGAATCCACTTGTGGCCTTGGCTTGAGTTTGGGTTGATGACCCCAATGAAGTCCAATCCCCATTGCATAAATGGTTGGTCAACCAAAATTGGGTGCAATGGAAGCGCTGCTAGTCTTTCTTTTCCCGTGAAGAGTGCACATTTCTTGCACTTTCTTATCCATGTATAACAGTCACTGAACACTGTGGGCCAATAATACCCTGCCTTCATTATCTTGAGAGCTGTTACTCGTGGGGTGAAATGTCCTCCGGAATCTCCATCATGAAAATCTCGTAACACCCTCTCAATTTGACCTGTCCCAATGCACCTCAGTAGAACTCCATTGATGTCTTTCTTAAACAAAACACCATCAACAAACACATATGGAATGGCTTGTAATCTAAAGTATCTCCTCTTTGCTTTGCTCATTTCTGGAGGGCATAGGCCTGTCTGTAGGAAGTGTATCATATTCTGAGTCCAACAGGGAGTGGGCACATCATCATTTTCCTAGTTCTTGACCATCCTGTAGTACCAAGACAGCCTCTTTTCCATTACCTGCTTCAACTTGCTGACTCAAGGCTAGTTGTTCGCATAGTCCCTTCCCACGTACTAGTTTGGTGACCTTAATCTCGATGTCATATTCCATGACACGGGTTATCCATCCTGCACATTTCTCATTCAGATCCTTGTTTAGAAGGAAGTCCTTGACTCCCGCATGAGAGACCAATAATTGGATCTTGTTGTTTGAGACTAGGTGCTTGAATTTCTTTAAACTCCTGATCACTGCAAGTACATGCTTTTCAATGAAAGAGTACCTAGTTTCGTATTCCTCCAAGCCTTGACTGAAGAAAGCAACTGGTTGTTCTAATCCTTCTTTGTTTTGTTGTGCCAGGATTGCAGAAATTGTGTCTCCACCACCAAAGGCGTATAGCATGAAACCCTTGGAGAAGTCTGGATTGACGAGAGTGGGAGCTTGAGATATAGCCTCTTTTATTGCCTCAAAACTTGCCTTGCCTTCAGATGTCCACTTAAATGCCATGCTCTTTTTTAACATCAGCGTTATTGGCTTTACGAGAGCTGCAAAGTTTGGAACAAACCTGCGGACAAAATTGATCCTTCCCAAGAAGCTTAAGAGCCTTGTGACTGACTGGCAATGGCAACGCTCGAATTGCTTCAACTCTTTCTGGGTCAATCGTCAATCCCTCTTTTGAAACAATATGGCCTAGAAGTTTTCCTCATGAGCCAGGAATATGCATTTTTTGGGATTCAATGATACCCCAAATCTTCTACACCTCTGAAATACCTGCCTCAGATGAAAGAGGTGATCCACTGCATTTTTGGAGAATACAGTGATGTCATCAAGATATATCAGAACTATTTTATTGATCAACCCTTGAATGCCATATCCATTGCCCTTTGGAAAGTGGCTCCAGCATTTGATAGGCCAAATGGCATCTTCTAGTAGGCATATGTGCCCCATTTTGTAGTGAAGGCCATCTTGAACTGGTCTTCTTCCTTCACCATTATCTGATTATAGCCTGAATATCCATCTAGCAATGAGAACCTTTCTGAACCAGCTACAACCTGCAATATTTGCTCCATGGAAGGGAGTGGGTAATGGTCCTTGAGAGAGGCTCTATTCAAGTCTCTGAAGTCAACACACAATCTGATCTCTCCACTCTTCTTTCTGACTGGAACTAAGTTGGCAACCCAACTAGAATGCTTGATTGGGAATATGATTCTTGACTCAATCAGCTTGTCCAATTCTTTCTCATGAGAGGCTCCATGTGTGGATTGACTGGTCTTTGTTTCTGCCTGACAGGCTTAGTATTTGGATCCAATTCGATGGTATGCTGAGCTAAGTTGGGATTGAAACCTTTCAAGTCTTCATAGCTCCAAGAAAACACATCAGGGAACTCTTGACATAGCTGTATGAACTCATACCTTTCTTGTTCAGTTGTCATCCTTCCAATTTGCAATGGTTTGTTCTCTTCTACCAAGATGGATACTGAATCCTCTCTCTTGACCTGAATGTTTGCTTTCTCCTTTCTAAACTGATCATTGGGATTAAAAATGGACTCCAAAGTGATAAGTCCCTTGGGCAGCTTGTTAGTTCTCAGCTGTACCACTTGGTCACCATACTGTTGTTCCAATTTTTCTTGATTCTTGGCTGAGAACTCAGCTTCTTCTTGCAAGAAATGGATGATTTGCTGGTCATTTTCAAACACTTGCCAACTGACATTGTTATCCGGCACTGAAGGCCTCACAATCACGTGGATGTTTGGCTATACCTTGTCTTGTTGAATACTTTCCACAATGTCAAAGGCTGCCCCTACTGCTGCAAGCCTGTCAGCAGCTTGATTCTCTTTCCTAGGAATGGATTTGATGCCAAAACCTCAAAATCTTCCATGAGGTCCCACACCCTTCTCTGTAGCACTTGAGTAGATCATTCTTGGCAGCATGTTGTCCCCTGACCTGATTTACAATCAATTCACTGTCCCCAAAGACTTGCAAGTTCTTTATTTTCTTCTTGATTGCCCAATGCATCCCTTGCACCAAGGCTTCATATTCAGCAGTGTTATTGGAGCATGTAAACTGAAATCTAAAAGCTGAATAGTACTTTACTCCTCGAGGTGAAACAAGCATGGCTCCACCTCCTGCACCTTGTCTACTCCTTGATCCATCAAAAAACAGCTGCCATACCTCATTGTCATCCTTGTGGTTTGGCTTGGTGATGCTAGGAATAGGTTGATTTTCTTCGTGTATACAATAGACCCCTAGCTCAGATTCTTCTACTTCTTGATAAGGATCAAAAGCATGTATCTTGTTTGCCCATTCATCAAGAGTTAGATCCGGGATGCTTCCAACCTTAGTGTCAGCTTCATCAGAGCTTGGGTGATCTTCTTGATCAAATGCTGAGCAATTGGCATTAATCTGACTTGGAGTGTAAGGCTCAATATGGAAGTTTGCAATAGGTTCTGACCTGATTGTGGCTTTGGTTCCATACCTCATTCTGAACAACATGTGTGACCAATCAGCAGACAAATATCCTCCAATCTTGGCTGTGAAGTCCCTTGACAAACAAAGGGCAAAGAGTGGTGGAAGGTCTATGACCGATACATCTTGTAAAACAACAACATTTGGACATGCATGCAAGGTAAGACTCAAGTTTTTAATCACTCCAACTGTTGCTACTGCTGTCCCATCTAGCTGCACTACCCCTTTGGATATTGTTTCATACTGGAGCCCTAGCTGATCAGCTATTTGTTTAGGCATTACCGAGCTACTTGCCCCGGAGTCTATCATGCAATTGTGCACTAGCTGATTTCCAATGATCAATGAAACATAGAAAGGAGGGGGTTTCAACATTTTACCTTGCTGTCCTCCATGATTTCCCTCAGGCTGGGCAGCATTTGTAAGCACTTTGTCTTGCATCTGAACTTGTTGATTCGAAGTTGGCCAGTCCTTCATGGCAGCTTGCAGCAGATCTCTTTGGCCTGGGATGGATAGGGATTCCCACATTGATATATTGACGTTTGTCTTCTTCATCTGATCAATGATACTGAATGGTGATGAAGGATCTCTTTGTTGTCCCTTGGTTTGTACATTCACTCCTTGCACGTGGGCAGCAACAACTGGTATTTGAGTTGGCCTAGGGGTTGTTCTTGGCTGCCCTTGTGCATTTGAAATTGGATTTTGCTTGCCAACCATTTGTGGAACCATGGAAGGTTGTGGATTGGTTGGGGCTAATGGTTGTTCTTCACCCAAATTCCTCCTTTTTGACCTTGTGTTGGCTGCAACACCTTGAGAAACTACCTGGTTCATGCCACAAAAATCCTCTGCTTGCCAATTTACCAATGTGGTGTCATTTGGGGCTGATTGTTGTTGGAATGTTTCTTGTTGTTGGCTGTTTCTTGACTGCCCTCACCCTCCACACCAGTAGTTGTCACCATTAATGCTTGATTCAAAGCACCATTGAAGCACATGGATTGGTTATGAGGCTCATTGCATGGAAAACACCAATCATACTCCTGGGCAATGTTGTTTTGTGTTGGCACCAATGCCTTAGAGGCAGATATGGCATTTGGATTATAGGGCTGAAATGGTCTATTGGCAGGAGGCCTTGTTTGATTTATATTTGCAGCTGGATTAGGAGGCCTTTGTGGTTGGTATGGCTGCCTGTTAGGCTGAGCTTGGGGTTGATAAGAAGGTCTAAAACCTTGGGCTTGTTGCCTCTTGAGAGTAACCAGCTCATTGCCTAGGTTTTGCAATTGCTTCATGACTTCTTGAAGCTCATTTGGGGCACTTGGAGATGAAGTGGAAGCTTCATTTGAACTCTGATTTCTAGGAGTGGGAGAAGGAGCCAAATTAGGTGCTTGATTGGTGTTTGGACTCTCTAAACTTGGAAACAGTGGCATGGGAGGTCTAGGGCAAGTTTTCCAGCTTGATCAAACAATTTTCAGCCCTAATGGCAATGCTATAAGCCATAGGGATAGTTATGCCTCCCATGGACTGAATCAACATAGAAATATCAGAATTTAGAGCTTTGAGATAGTAGAGAAAAGCACCTTCTGTTGTTGGCCTGACTGCCACTGGAATTCTCTCCCAAGTCTTTTGAAATCTGAAGTTGAAATCGGTCACCGCTCATGGGAGCTCTCTTGATGGTTGTCACTACTCCAAAAGAGACAAGTTGTCTCCTTTTCTCCAAATTGCTCATGAAGTATATACACAACTGATTCCAATTTGTGATAGAACCAGCTCCAAGGCTTCTAAACCATCGCAATGCTTTACCCTGAATGAAGATGCCAAGAACTTGATACCACTTGCATCTCATTGATTTCATGGATCGCACAAAGGTTAGCAATATCTTTAACATGATCACCCGGAGTAGTCGATTTTCTCTAATGAAGTATGGAATGTTCTTCAAGGCTGCAATAGGAATCGATGTTGTGCATTGAGGGCAAGTGGGTGCTGCTCGTGAAGTTGACATAGGGGTTGTTTTGTGCCATTCTAATTGGTCTTAAAACCCTTGTTGATCGAATGAAAGGCCTACTGTGGAGGAGTTGAGAGAGTTCTGTTTGGTGGAGATGGAGACCTTGAATCCTTCTTCCTCTTTGCCTTCTTCTTCGAGATAATTGTAGGTATTCAAACAACACTTCTTCTTCTCCAACTCTTGACCTGTGGTGACTCTTCTCATGAGTTTTCAGCCCGCACCGCTGAAACCAGCTTGATTCTTCCCTGGAGTCGCCGTGATATGCAAATAATAGCTCTTTTCAAGCAAGAAAATTGAAGCAGATGCACATCAACTTTTCGCGCAATAAAAATGAGACCTCTAGTGTCCCACCGGGCATGCCAAAACTGTTGATGCAAAATCACAACACCCCTGGATGTTGATCAGATTTCTAGGTTGATCATACTAGCATCCAGTGTGATTGCATAACATTGAATCCTTTCTCCAAGTGTGGGACTTGTAAAATGAGAAAGGAATCTCCAGAGAAGGTCTGGTTCCTATTCCTCTGTTCAGATGCACACAAAAATGCAGAGGGTTTACTCAAAACCTAATCTAATCTTGCCAAGGAGACAGGGTAAGAAGATGCATAAAAATAAACCTAAGCTAATAGAGGTGATGCACCGAGGAATGAAGAACACCTATCTTGCCAATAAACACAGACCATTCAAATGTGATGCAAGATCATGCACAGATAACAAAATTTGCAGTGAAAGACCAGGAGGATGCAAATGAACACAGAGAGGGTTGAGAATCATCCACAGACATGCATTACTTGCTCCAAAGATTGATACAATACACTACAAAATGCCAAGAGGTAGAGTCACATTACAGTTTCAAATGGGAGGTTCGAACTCCACAAATTTTCCTGATAAAGAGAAGAAGGGAGGAGCAAAACAGAATGTTCGACCTTTAGAAAGAAGCCCCTCCTTACAATATATAGGAAGAATGAGAGAGGGAAGAGAGAGGAAATCAGATCTACCCCAACCACTTCTAGGTTGCATTTAACTCATCTCATTATGGTAGAAGTGGTGAATCCTGGCAAAATGGTAGACTGTCTAGCAGAAATGGTGAACTGTCTGTTGCATTAAAGTTGGTTGTTGAAACGTCACTTCTATCTATTATTACGTGCCAGAGGTGTTTCTCAATTTTCTCACTCCAAAATGAACCAAAATTCAAGATTGACCCTAGAATCATGTAGAGAATTTCACCAGCTTTCCATTGATATAAAGAACGTGAAAATCCGAGCTCTGGATCGAAAGTTATGGCGATCTGAAGATTTAGGGCAAAATAGACCAAAACAGATCGGCGTGAAAATATTTGAATTTTTTCCCGCGTAATGCCACTTGGATGACACGTGTCGGACTCTGATTCATCCACGGGTTCATTCTCTGAAAATTCGGGCCTTTAAACTTGGACACGTGGCACTATTTTATTGGTTCGGGCCTGAGGGGCGCACTTTTTCAATCGACACTCATGTTTCGATTTTGGCTCTTTCGGTTGTCCCAAACTGCCTGGGAAAAATATCTCCGAACCACCCGATTCGGGCCTCCTTGTTCCTGTTTGCGGTGAAGACACGTGGCAAGATTTCATTCGCTCTCAGCTCCTTTGGCTTTTCGCGTCCCTCCGTGTACCTTTGGCCCGGATGTCCCAAATGAAAGTCCTCTATTTTTGGCTGAACCGCCGCTGGTTCACGTCGTCCTCGCGTATTTTGTCCCAACTATCCTGGACTATCTGGGACAAATTTCTCCAAACCGCCCGAAATGGACTGACTTGCGCCAAACCGGCCGATCCGCGTCCTTCTGCGTACTTTTGGCCCGGATGTCCCTGACTGAGCGAAACAAGACTTAGGAAATTTTCTTCATTTTTTCAGCCGGTTCGGCTTTTCGCGCCCCACGCGTCCCGATGTCCCAATGTCCCGATGTGCGCGCAAGCACCCTGGGCGGCCTTTCGGCCGATTCGTGCCCCGACGTCCCAACTGTCCCAAGTGCCGCCTGGGCTAGGACTTAGCCGATTTTCTCTGTATTTCAGCACCAAGCTTGGTTTGCTAAATTTTTCACATTTTTCAACTCGTTGGGTTTTCTTCTTGGACAGGAGAGTTAGAAAGAAACCGAGGGGACCCCAAAACATGATTTCAGGCCTTGAATCATTCTACTTGCTCGGGACTGACAATCTGATGCATGTTATCAAAATTACCTTGGGGGAATTTTGGATAACAATACTCACCATAAATTTAGCCAACTAAATTCTTACTATCTCATTAAGGAAATGAGTTCCTCTATCACTTGTCAAGCTTAATAACAACCATACATACTAATAATATTTTCCCATAAAAACCTTACTACCGTGGCTATTATATAATCCTTCAAAGGTGTTACCTCTACCCACCATGTCAAATAATATATGTAAGTAATAATGTAGTGCAAACTAGTACTACGCATGGGTAGTTAAATAGGGCCTAAAAATTCAATAAGCCACTTTTCAAAAGGCTCCATGCTTGTAATAGGCCACAAATAAATCTCATCTCTATGGTTAGGCTTCCCAAGTGTTGAAAATGATCACATGCCTTGAAATATTCCTTAGCATATTTGTATAAGGTCTCCCACAAAAGTATAGCCATTATATTTTTACGCGCTATAAAATCACAAACGTAACACCCTCCTATTATTACACCATGAGCCTCCTATAGAATGGCATTACACTCATGTTCCATAAAACAATTACACAAAAATTTATCATGGCCTAACTTGTGTAAATTTCCTCTAATTAATTGATAAGGTTCCACGTGTATAACAAGCTACTTTTTCTCCAATGTCTTTATTCCTTCGACACTAGGCCAATGCATAAAACACTATAATATCCTCCAAAGCTATGAGCACATAGTTTAATCTAAAAATATGTGCATCTGGACATTGTGTCCTCAATGCTCTACATGTCCTCACTAGAATTAATCCTTGATAAATGATTAGGCCCTGAATTACTCTTTCCTGGTTTCATAACAACTGTGAAATCAAACTCTTGGAATAGAAGTATTCATCTACATATGCACCATTGTAAAACATACTTGTTAACTAAAAATTTCAATATCATATGATTTTTATAGAAAATAAACGAGGTTGCTAGCAAGTATGCTTGAAATTATAAAGACGTAGATCATAGATAAAACTTCCCACTTAGTGGTAGTGTCATTATGCTCTATGGGTGTCAAATTCCTACTTTGTAAATCCAATGTGATGATTCAAAATTCCTTCCACATGTTATGCCAAGAGTGCCCCAATTTCCATGTCAAGCATCAACATGTACATGAAATTATTTGTCCCATGAAGGAAAGCACAAAATAGGTGTAGTGGTGAGCCTCTCCTTCAATGTTTCAAATGCTTGCTATTGAGCATAACTCCTATGGAATTTCCTTTATCCTTTAGAAATTATTCATGGGGAATGCCAATATTTACAAATTTTTTTATAAATTTCCTATAGTAACAATTTTTCCACATAAATCTGCACACCTCACTTTGATTGGTAGGATCTTCTAGGCCCAAGATCACAACTATCTTGGTTGGGTCTACCAATAATCCTTCCTTACAAATGATGTGCCCAAGAAAAGTTCCAAAAGGTGTAGTAAAGATGCACTTTTTAATGTTGAGAGAGATGCTCAACTACCTACACCTCTCAAACATGAGCTAAAATTATCACAATGATCCTTTACTAAGCCATATATTATCTAGTCATCCAAATATACTTGCAAGAATTTGTGAATAAAATATTGAAATTCCCACAAAACAATTCGCAAGAACACACTTTGTTGGTACATTTTTCAATCAAAAGGGCATAACAATATATGTAAAACATCCCCATAATGTGATGAAATTTTTCTTTTCTTGATCCCGTTTCACAATGCACACCTAGTGATAACTTGAAAATTCATCTATGAAAGGATATATCTTGCACCCAACATCTCCTTCAAGTATCTCTTCTATGAAAGGGGTGGGAAAAGGATCTATAACACATGAAGCATTGATTTATTGGTAATCTATAAAAATTATTATCCTTTCATCCTTCTTAATGCTTATAACCATGGGGCTAACCCATTCAGATTCTTAAATAGGCTTAATAATACCATACTTAAGAATATTATCAATTTCTTCCTTTACCTTCACGCAAGGCCTCTTCCTAAATAGGTGTGTGCCTTCTTTTAGCTTGATCTTCATCTCACCTAAAGAGGGATGTGCTCATTTTAATTCATGATAGCCCCATTGTGGATAAGTCCTAGAATTCGTGCAAGAGTTTGATAATCTTTGCTACTTCTTCCTCTAAGTAATAATCACCAATAAGGGCCTCTTAGGGCTCATCCTAAATACAAATGTTAATCTTCTTTTTCTTCATAATAGCATGTTACATGCATGCATTCTCATCTGCAGTGTCCATTACCTCACATGCACCTTTTGTGTGGCTAACATCCAGGTTATCAACTTCATCATCATCTATCATGTATACTAATTTTTCCTTTTCTTTTTCGTGTAGGCATAACCCATATGTAATTATTCTATCTCCTCAAAATCAACGCATGCCTCAATATCATGTTCCCAAATAACTTTAGCATGAGCTCCTCATCCTTCACGCTATCCAGAAAATAATGTGCTTCATGATCTATAATGCTTCATGGACTAGAGGCTTAATAGAAAAATAATCAAAAGTTTGAATCATACCTGCAATCATCTCTTTCCAATTTTTTGTTTCTATTTTTAACTCAGCATGGACATACCATGTGCATGCACATCTACGCAATGTAGAGTAGAACTTATATACCCAAATTGATGACATTAAGGCCTCCTAGCCTTGCACCCATATTCTTTCACAATCATGGATGTGAAATGAGGCAAGAGAATTCTCATGAAATTCACATGTTTGTGTAGGTACATTGTCTTTGAGTAAACTTGGTGGAAAAGGTAGTTCATATATTAGTCATTTGGGCCCAACAACGAAGATATGTAAAAGTATGAAGTTACTATCATACATACCTAAAATTAAGCAAAGGTAGGTGATGAGAAACACAAATATATAAAAATATTAGTGAAAGAAAAAGATAAATTATTTCCAGACCAGAGATGTGTTAATAGAAATGGGTGATAATAAATACTTGGCATTGGTAGGTATGATCAAATAGTAATTCCCCATAACCTTGATCTAAAATATGTTTCTATCTACTCTAAAAATAATGGCTATCTAGAATGAATTAATCCTTCACACAATTTTCCTCTCTCCCAAAAAAAAATGAAGCTTGAGATATATTCAAAAGCTTATATTAGTGTAGAGACATAATTCATTTGTCCAATTTATCTAATATAATATTCTCATGCTTGTTTTCTTTTGGTTATTGAGTTTTTTTTTCAATCGCCATTGAGAATTCATATGAAGCGAAATTTTATGGACATTCTAATAGGTTGTCTCTTTGTGTTTCCCACCAGTGCATTATTTTCTCGCGCAAGGTATAAACTAGCATATTTCTTATATCTCCATCATTTTGCCACTGAGTCTCCATAGCACACAAGAATGTATAAGGATTCCCTTCACCCGTATATCTTGATACCTGAGTAGATCCTAACCAGCTCATAATACGTGGACCAATTATCCCAGTGAATCTTTCCTTTAACTGGTGCCCGACTATTTCATAAGTTCTAGGAGCCTAGTTGTCACAAGCAACACTAGTAGTGTCACTTATAGATTGCACATCTTCCCACTAAAGGACACCTTCCTTTGATGGTTCTACATTCTCTAGATAACGTATTGTATGAGCATAGATTCTATTAATTTCTTCTTCACTCAAAGGCTCAACATAAGGCTCTACCTTCTTATCATGCATGGTTATGCTCTAGAGTTTTTCATCATTCTCAAAACTGATGTACCTTTTGTTAAAGAACATATTAACATTATTTTCATAGCACAGGTCCATCCAAGTAATGTTGGAATGTTATCTTCTTCAAAATCTCCAATACCTCAAAGTCTCCAGTAAACTTGGCTCCCTAAATGGTAATGGATGCATCCTTCAATACCCCAATAGGCATATCCCTAGTCTTGTTCGCCATATACAACACATTTGAAGATGGCTGCAATGTTGGTCTACCCATCTGATTATAGGCATCCAAATTCAACACATTCACTTTTGTGCTCTGTGGAAATCATAATTTTACGTAATAACCACACATCAATTACTGCATTTAGTATAATTTCCTTCTCAAATTAATGGTTATGAGGTGGTAGATTTGCATGAATTATATTCCTCTCATGTTCATCTCTAGTGAGCGGTACTTTTCTCATAGCCATTCCCTTAGTAAAAGAATGATATTATCCCGATACAACATCCCGCACACCTCCTTCAAGTAAACCACATCCTTATGCGAGAGTTCAAAGTTCTCCTCTTATTCCTTCATGTGCTCCTTCTTTTTCAAGCACTATATTTATCCTGAAGGTCCACGATGACTCCCATAGTCTCTAGGATACTTTATTTTGATGTGCAATGTCTAGGTATTTAGCATGTATCACTTCTTCCTGGTGATGAGTGACTTAGCCTTTAGGGGATTGCATGTGTGTGCAGCCTCTATGTGTTTGGTAACTATTAATATCTACAAATCAGGATCGTGTGTCTTTATAGGCATCCATTGATTAGAAAATGTGCACTAGACCTTGATTACCCCTGCGTGTTTTTCCTTCTTCTTATTATCGATGTGCTCATACCGATTTGGGTATTCCTCCAACTTGTGTTTCTTCCCACACCATGAGAAAGTTGTATTATGAGGGAAATCACATTGATAATGATCGGGGAGAATCACAAGTGTAACAAGTTCCCCTAGTGAATCTACCTCTACCACCCCATGATTGCGACCTCGATATCCTCCTTGGAATTCTCCATTCCTATTATCCCCATTGTTATGCCCTTCATTATTTTGTCCTTCTTGTTCCTTCGATCTACTTGCCACACTAGTTTGGTGCATTCAATGGCTTCATAGATATGATCAATCATTCTATAGTCAATGGTGTCATGATTATGGGACTTACAAATCTTACAATACATATATGCCTTCTTGTGAATATAATGCTATGAAAAGGACAATCGTGAACATCATGGCTCAAGTGAGAAACTTCACAATCTAGTAAAAATATACACACCGACTCCGCATAGGCAGCAATCTTTAGTATTTCCTTCAACCTCAAAATTAGTGCACCATATGCCACTTCATGTCTCATGTGCTGAGTTGGCAACAAGTTTCTCCAACTGATTTTCCATGGCTGCTTTATCTCGTGCCTCTAAGAACTAGCTGACTTGATACACCCTAGAATTTACTATGAACAACCTAGGTTTCTTTGGCACATCACTTAGCCTAAGATGAGCGCTCACCCGAAGTGTGCAAAAGAACTTGGCCTCTCTTTAGAGTTGCTTGTACAAAATGTTAGCATGGTGATACTTAAACATATTCAGATTCATAATTAGTAGCAAACTACCCACAATGCACAAACTAGATCTAGATGTTAGATTGTATGAAAGAAAAACTAAATAATAACTATGATAAAATTAACCGTATAAGAACCAAATTCAGTTATGTCTAATTCAATTATCCAACCAATATACTCCATTGCATTAAATATTGTAAAAGGCAAAATCTTATTACACTTATACTAATATCTCCCTAAGTCATGTACACGTCAAAACCAACAACACAACTCTACAATAATTCACCACACTAACCTACGCAAATCAATACATATTTATAGGGGTGATAACTTGTCTTTCACCACCCATGCACTCCAAAAATAGGTCACATGCTAATAATAGCCATGTGCATTTACACTAGTATGCACAATATTCAAGTGCTCTAATAATCGATTTCCTATAGTTAACTCTAAGTAGAAATCTTATTATTAGCTTAAACTATGCATGGCACTTATCTGCCACTTGTTCCCAAAATACCATTGCGTGTAACATAAGTCTTCATCTCTATGTGTGCTCGCACATTATCTCACAAAATAGTCCTTATCCACAAAAATGGCTAGTTCCTGATCTAAAGTGTTTTGCGCACGTTTCCTTTCCTATCTTCCCGCACCTTCAAATGTGCCTTGTTCCCACGCGCACATCCTTCATGTGTCTTCTCCTTAGAGAAAATTATGTCTGCTCAACATTACCCCACACTAAAGTACATTGTTGTCCCAGAAAATGGGAATTCTTTCTGATGTCTCCAATAATAAAGAATAAGTAATGAAAGAATGAATGAAACACTATACAAAAGAATGAATTTTACTCTGCAACACCCTCTTCTTCAACTGGAAGGATTAACTCTGGATATTTAGTTTGATTTCAACCTCCAAGGTCTACAGTCACTTAGCACGTTCCTTGTTTTCTCTAAAATATTGGTTACTATGGAATCCAATTTGTTCCGTGTGATATTCTCTTTCTCATTTTGTAGCACCCGAACAACATTGGCCATACCTGACAACATTCCTTCCATGAGGTCCATCTTCTACACTATGAGTTTCCCAATCTCATCAATTCTATCCTTGTGTAGATCCTGGGATGCTGCAAGGGCCTCACGCTTTTGTTTTACTAGTGTTAATATTTTTAGCACCCAAGTGTTTCATCTTTCATTGCCTTCAGAATTTCATTTTCCTCTACTATATTTTTATCCTTATTATTACTTCTGGTGCTGCACATAAATTGAGAGCTTGGTCAGCTTTCTTCAACTCATCTTTCAAGGTTTGGAGAAAATCCTCGTAAGTTGAAACTTTTCTAACAATATTGGCCCTTGCTCTTGCTGCTTCTTGTGCAAAATATTTTGGTGTGATAATTTGAATCATCCCTTCATATATTACCAAATTGACAAAAGTGCATAAATAATGCTTTTAAGAAGGAATTTTTTTAGGAACTTGAGATTTTAGATGAGGCCTTGTTTTAAGAATGTGATCACCAAGCTCCTCATCCATGCTAACGAAGGCCTCATTATTTGCCTCTTCTTGTTCCTTATCTTATTTTAAGCGCTTTATCTTTGTAGTCTTATCCTTGTTATCTTCAAGTAGTTCTCAAATGGTGGTGGCCTTATCAATGTTCCTCCATGCCACCTCAACATATTTCTTGACCTAGGCATTGCTGACTATTCATCGGATGCATGCAGAGGTTTAATTATCATGTGTTTTCTCTCGTGGTGCCTCCTTCACTCGCATGTGATACATAGAAATATTTTCACACATCAAAATTTGGTTCATCCATATGAGTCTACATGGACAGGATAGTTGCTTCCTTGTGCATGTAGTAGCCATATTTGGATCCATCATCTCCCACCCATATAAATCTTTCAGGCCCACAATGCTCTAAAAATGGGCGCAGATGATTTTTCTCATGTCTTCAACATAGCCCATATTAGGGACAACATATTCTTCACTTGTCCTCTCTCTTTTTGTCCTCAGCCCCTTAGGAACCTAGGTACCAGGGTCTGGAGTTGGCCCTTCTCCTTCTTGAGTAGTAATGAGCGTGTTGAGTGGCTCGCCATGATTCTTTTGTTGGTACCTAACACACTCTCCCCGACGCCTCCTCCTCATCATCTTTAAGCTTCATATTTCTTTTCTTTTTCTGGGTGTTTTTTTAGGGGAGAGTCAAGGTGACCTTTGTAAAGGTTGGGATGTCTATGTACCTTTGGTTTTGGTTCTTCTAAACACCCTCTTAAACTGGAATTCCTCATGGAATGTGCTTTCTTCCAAGTATTCCTTGTCTCCTTGCTTCGTGGAGGAGTATATGCACGCTCACTTTCTGTTTTGTCGGTGGGCTACCTCCGCCTCTCGTAGTCTAAGCCTCCACTATCCTCATTGAATTATCCTTCCTCATCTTCCTCTAAAGTCACATTTTCAACTATATGCTTACCTTTAGGTGGGTATAGGAGCATGAACTCATTCTCCACATACTGGCCCTTTTCCATTCTAGGCTTAAGTTGGAGATAGATAAGTGCGGCCCCACTATCCCCAATGGCCAAAATTACTCACTTAATAATTAAAAATAAGAAATAAGCCTCTCAATGTAGGTAGATTGACTTGGATAAACATAATTTTTCTTAAGGTATGGTAGTCACAATCTACCTTGTCCACATTGTAGCTTAACCGGCGTACCTCGGTAAACTTGTACACTACTACTACCGGAAGAATCATGTTGTGAATGCGTATGGTATTTTACACCAAGGAATCTATGTCCCATCCTTCATTGCAAATGACGTGATGAAATTTTTTTCATATATCACGAATTGCATGACCTTTCCCACCATAGAGGTTAGCTCCTTTGGAATATGCCATTCCTCCTCGAAGGTTGCACAAAGTTGGTCATACCATAACTCTACCCTTTTCTTGAATAGACCACTCATTGATCCTTCACACAAATACTTTTCAAACCTCTCTATGAGGGACTTATTTTCCATGGGGTATTCCTAAATTTTATTGTTTGGCCCATTGGGCACTCCAATTTCTACAAACATAAGTGATAACAGGACAACACCAAAACTTATCTTCTCACTTATGTGTGCTTCCTCAACAATTGTATTTTCTATGTACCCAGCTAAGTTATAAAATTATCCTTATGAAATATTCTTAGCAACATGTAGCTACATGGTTTTCACTTGTGACCACCTTTCCTGATCATTCAATTTGGTGAAGTAAGTGACCACCTGTATCATAGGGTACTTCTTCAGCTTGTAAATATCCATCTCAAAGCGGACCCTTAGTATATACCAACTCCTTTCGGTGGCCATGAAAATGCCTTATCAATTAGATCACTACTAACCTATGCCGCTATGCTCTTTAATCCTGTCAACGTAGTAATTAAGGGTGTTGTGATCCTCACCCACCACCCGGAAAATTAGAAGAATTCCTCATGGACTCTTCTCATCACCACCAAAGATAGATTCTCTCGGTTTTCCAAAGTATGAGAGTTTGTATAGCTGGTACACCCTACCTTATTCAAAACTTCTCTCCAACATCATCATAAACTAGCATGTCATCAATCATTCACTTGTTGGTATTTATATTCAACAATGTGTCTAATTCCTCCTTCTCGGTGGTGTGATGTTTGTAGTCACACACTTTGCACCGCGAATATGTGAATCCAAATCCCATCTGATAATTACTTCTTCTGGATACTAAATTTCTAAAAATTACTTTTGAGAGCATCCTCAACCTCAGTTTCTACCTTATTTTTCCCTTTTGTTCCTGCTCCAGGTGCTTTCCTCGGTGCCATGATAAGAAAAAGTTGCACCTTTTTCCTCTGTCGAGCACACTCCCATGCCCTAGCTTGAAACTTGTGTACCCTAGCTCTTTCTCAACCTTGGTACTTTATTTCTTCTCTTTGCACACTTCTGCTTCACTCAAACCCTTCTCGAATGGGGACACAAGCCAATTTTGTGCATAAATCTACTCTCCTCACCTAGTTTCTGACTCTCTACACATCAACATGTTTTGCTCGGTTTGGTCACAACTAGCTCACTGGATGCGAGCCTAGAATTTACTAGTAATATCCTAGGTGCACTTTGGCACATCACTTAGCCTAGATTGAATGCTCATCCAAAGTGCACAAAGGTACTAGGCCCCTCTTTAGGGTTGCTATTGTAGGATGTTAGCATAATGAAGACTTGTTGCATTCGGATCCATAACTAATATATCATTCTACGGTGGCATATTCGATATATATTTTAAATTATCGGGAATAAAAAAATAATCATAGTGAAACCATTTATGTAGTAATAAAATATAACCATGATTAACACCTTGATTCAGCCAATAATCCCCATTATATTAAATGCAGTAATACACAGTTAATCTTCTTACAATAATGGAATCATATGCTCATGCGCATACAAATCTTATCTCACAAGAATCCAGTCATTACATACTATCTCTCGTATATTTATGCTACATAGTTAACTACATATTTATAAGGGTGGGGACTTGCCCTTCAACGCTTATTTAGTCCCAAAATGGGTCACATTCTATTATTAGCCATGCGCTATTACAATAATAACCAAACATGCAAGTGCATTAATAATAGACTTCTTCTAGTTAACCTGCCGTCAAGTAGTAAATCTATTCTCAGCCTATATCCATACAAAGCGCTTCATAGCCAACCCTCCAAAAATAGCCAATGTGTGTTGCACAAGTATCTAATCGGTTTGTGTGTTTGACATGCTATCTCCAAAAATAGCTCATCATCATGAAAATAACTAAGTCTCGAATCTATCTCTGTCCTCAACGCATGATTCCTTCTTGATCCTCCCATGCTTTTGAATGTGATCTTCTCTTCCACGTGAATGTTCTGTATGTTCTTCGCTAAGTGCCATATTTTAATTGACCAATATTACCCCACACTAGTTGCATTACCGCCCGATAATGGTTGTCTCCAAAATGAATCAAAGAATAAAATAATAGAAAGAATTTTTATGAATAAAAGAATGTCTTTACCCTGCAACATATTCTACTTCAACTTGAAGAATCAATTATGGATATTCTTCTTTTATTTTTGCCTCTAAATTATGCCAATCATTGAGTGCGGCTTCTACCTTTTCTAGGATATCCACTGCAATTGACTCTAACTCATCTTTTGCAATTTCTCCTTTCTCATTCTGTAAGACCAAAACAATGTTGGACATTGTAGTCATTCTTCCTTCTAATAAGTCCATATTTTACACGATGAGTTTCCTAAGCTCATCTATCCTTTCCTTATGTGGTTCTTATGTTGATGTAAGGGCCTCATGCTTCTTCTTGACAAGCGCTAATCATTCTCGAGTGGCCCAAGGTCTCATCTTTCATGGCCTTCAGGACTTCATTGTCTTCCAAAATGGTTCTGGTTCTTATAATGACTTCTGGGGCTGTATAAATATTCAGTGCTTGATCTGATTTCTTTAGTTCCTCCTACAAGCTCTAGAGAAATGCCTCATATGATGCAATATTTCTCATCACCAAAGCCTTTTCCTCTCTCTGCTTCTTGTGTTGGATCCTTTGGTGCTAGCATGTATAGAGGTTCATCTTCAAGCACCAAGTCCACCAAGGTTTGTACATAATGCACTACTGAAGGAAACATTTTGGGTACCTTAGGCTCTAAGTGTGGATTTTCTTTCATGATATTGTCCCCAATTTCCTCTGCCATGCTAATGAAAATAGTGTTCTTCTTCTGTGCCAAGTCTTTTTTCTTGCTTTAGGTGCGCTATTTCTACATCCTTAGTGTTGATCTCTTCTCTTAGTGCCTTAATTATTGCATCCTTATCCATATTTTTCCACTCCATCTTTGTTGAGACTTCTACTAAAGCATTACTCACTTGTTCATTTGACAAATCAGTAGGCTTTACTATTATGTGCCAGGCCTAAGGTGTCTTCTTTAACCTCCTTGATACACATGACTCTTCACATACATCAAAGTCTAGTTTTTCCATGTGTGTGTGCATCAACCATGACAGATGCTTCCTTATGTGCATGGTTGTCATATCTTCATCCATCATCTCCCACCCATACAACTCCTTTGGTGTCATTGTTCTTTCAAAATGAGCATGGACAATTTTACTGTGTCCTCAGCATAGCCCATGATCGGTGGAACATATTCTCCACTTGTTCTTTTGATCTTGGCCCCTTAGAACTTGAGTGTCAAGATTTGGAGCTTGTTCTGCTATACCCTAAGCAAAAGATCTTATGCTATCTCATCGCATCCTTTTCTCCTTCTTCTCCATCCTTAATTTCTTCGTGCTTTGATTCTTTCACATTATATAGAGGTGTAGGAGATTCGGGTGTGCTTTCCTCAGACTCTTCTACCTCCTCATCCAGCTTCAACTTCCTTCTTCTCTTCTTAGTTGTCTCCTTCTATGGAGATATTTGAGGTGATATGTGTACTGATTGTGGAGTAGCACCTTGGTTCCTTGTTCTCCTGAATACTCTTTTGAAGTGCACTCTCCTTGTATTACATCTAGATCCTCATCATCTCCTTCTTGTGGCTAGGGTGGAGTAGTCGCGCACTTAGCTTCTTCCTTATTTGGAGGCTACCTCTGCCTCTGTGCTCTAAACCACCACTATCTTCATGCTCCTCTTCTTCATCATCTACTTGTATTGTTTCTATGGGCTTAGGTTCTGGAACATTTTCCATTGTATTCTTACCTTTTGGTGGCCCTAGGAGTGCAAAATCATTCTCCACATACTTATTGTTCTCTATCCTAGGCTTGAGTTAAAGGTACACAAGTGCTACTCTAGTGTCCCCAACTACCAAGATTACAGGCTTCATTTTTAATACATCTGAGATAAGCCTCTCAATGTAGGTAGTCCGTCCTAGATAGACATATGTCTTTCTCAGTGTATGGTAGTTGCAATCTACCTTGTTTGCATTGAAGGTTAGGCGGAGTGCATTTGAAAACTAGTGAACTGATGCCTAAAAATATCATGCTATGAAGGCATATGGTAATTTGAACCATGGGATCCAAGCTCCATCCTTCATTGTAAATCACACGATGTATAAATGCCAGTAAACTATAAATAGTAATTCCTTACCCACCACCGAAGGAAACTCCTTGGGTATGCACCACTCTTCTTCAAATGCTGCGTGGAGTCTATCATACCACTTCTCCACCCTCTACTTGACTGGTCCGCTCATTGATCCTTCACACAAGTACTTGCCAAATCTTTCCACAGGTGACTTGTTCTCCATAGGGTATTCCCATATTTTCTCTTTTGGCCCATGGGCACCCGATTTCCATAAACACTAGAGACAATAGAACAACCCCGAAACTGATTTTCTCTCATGTGCATGCTTATTCAATGATAGTCTTCATGATGTAACTGGAGATGTTGTAAATCACTCCCTATGACATCTTCTTCGTAATGTGTAGCCACATTGTGTTTACTTGTGACCATCTTTCTTGGTCATTCAACTTTTTCACTAAGTGTGTAGCTACTTGTATGATTGGGTACTTCTTTAATTTATCAATGTCCATGTCACGCGGACCCTTGGTATACCCCAAATCCTTCCTTGTCTCTAGGATTACGGCCTTATCAGTTAAATCACCATTTAGATCTACCCATGTGCCTTTCAACCTGTTACTATTGAGATCAACGCGGCTGTGATCCTTACCCTACATCCTACAAAGTAAAAGAAATCTTCATGTACCCTACTCATCAACCATCGATACAATGGTTCATACTTTCCAAAGTATGACAAATCATACAACTAGTAGACTCTAATTTTCTTTAATAACTTATCACTAGCATCATCATACATTGGCATGTCTTCTATTGTGTGCTTATTCATCTTTGTGTTTAATAACGCATCCAACTCCTTATTTTTAGTTGTATGATGGTTGTACTCACTGATCTTGCTCTTCCGGATGTGGGAATCCCATTCCTAACCCACAATCACACCCTCCAGATACTACATTTATGAGAAATTACTCTCAAGAGTCATTTCAACCTCCACTTTGACCTTCTTCTTCCCTTTTACTCCTATCTGGGTGCTTTCTTTGGTGTCATCTATAACCTACAATCTTCTCACTTCAAATACTTGTCTTTTATCTCCTGCAACATGCAAACCCAAACCCTAGCTTGATTCAACATGCCCTAGTTGAAATTACATGCCCTAGCTCTTTTGTAACACCTTGCTTCACTCAAACCCTTCGCAACTAGGGATGCAAGCTTCCTCTATGCACAAATCTTCTCGTCACGTCTCGATTCACACTCTTTGCACCTAAATACTCTTCTTGCATCTTGGTTGCACTTGGCTCTTTCAAATTATTGTGATTGCAATGGTAAGAATGAACTCGCATCCCATCCTTATATAGATTTTCAAAAATTTAGTGCATTTATTGCTCCTTCACCTACCAACAATCCTCTCATTAATCGACCATTTTTATTTTTTTCTATGTGGTACATCTTCGCACCCAAGATATAACCTTCTAGTGCGCCCTCCTACCTTTTAGCTACAGACTTCTCTTCAACACGCTTCCATGTGCCCCAAGTACCTCACCACTATGCCTTTAATTGGTATTTACCATGGCCTCTACTTACCTCGCATTATACTTGTTTCTTCATTCATCTCCACCTATGGTCCTCATTTCTAGAAGAAACTCTCTTTTTTTCAATTCTCCAACTTGAATAGCACCCATAGCAGTTTTTTCCTTTCATGTGGACTTATTTTCAACAGTCATGTACCTAGATATCAATAACCTACCCCACACTAAGGGTATGTGCAGTCCTCTGCGCATAAAAATACTTCAAATAGTAATTAGCTTCAGTGCGTAAATGCGCTTATTACACAAAAACACCAACTAAATTGACAAAGCATAGCGACGAAGAAGGAAATACATTAAGGAAATGTAAAATTGGAAACCTAATCTAAATGGAAACACTACCTTATTACAAACACTAAGAAGACTTATTTATAGTAGGGCTTCAACCTACTCCCATTGAAGTATCTAGGTAACTATATTCCATCAAGCGCCTCTAATTGAAAAGCACTTGTTTCAAGTATGTGAGTGATAACATATGAACCCAACTAATGTACCTTGAGTTTGACTAGATGGCGTAAAAATTTAGAATAAGAAAGGAGCACCATTTGTCCAATCTTGAACTTTTTATCGCTGATGTGCTGTCATGCGATGCTTTTTGCCCGGAAATTTTTTTACTCCAACGTGCTATTTTCATCGTCGCTCATCTAGCTTAATTAACTTTTTAATCTATTTTTCCAATGCTTTCTCATTAGCTAGGCCTACAGTAGCACAATACACAAATATGGTAACATGAATTCCATAGGAAGAGATGCTTTTGCACCAAACATTAATTGAAAGGATGTGGATTTGTTCAAATTTTTATATGTTTTTCAATAAGCCCAAAGTACTGAAGATACTTTATTATCCAAATCCTTTCTTTCAACATCACAATTTTTTGTCAATGTCTAGCTCAAAATTTTGTTGAAAGCCTTAGCAGTCCCATTTTCCTAAGGATGTTATGGTGTAGTCATATGGTGTGTAATCATAAATTCATCTAATAAAATTTAGATGGTCTCATTAACAAAATGTGTGCCCCTATCACTGGTCAAACTTAAAGGACATCCATACCTTGTAATAATATTTTCCCATAAAAACCTGGATTGTTATAGATGTTGTGCAATCCTTTCAGTAGGTGTTGCTTTCACCCACCTTATCGATAGTCTCATGTAAGTGATGATATAGTGCAATCCACCCTACGTGTGGCTGGTGAAATAGGACCCACAAAATGTATAACCCATTTCTCAAATGGTTCTACAATAGTAATAGGTCTTAAAGGCATTTCATCTCATTGACCTAGTTTCCCAAGATGCTAACAAAGTGATCACAAGACTTGCGTAATAATCCTTACAATCTTTATTGTGGTCTCCCACCATAATCTAGAGAGTAAAATCTTGTGAGAAGTGGCATCACTTGCATAGTGCTTCACCGCAATACCACTATGAGCTTCTTCCACTATATTGGTGTGCTCATGTTCCAATACACAATGACACAATACTTCATCCGACTTCGATTTATACATGTCACCACAAACCAACATATAGGGTGCCATGCATATAACAAGTTATTTCTTCTCCAAGGATTCCATTCCTTCTGGTGCCATAACTATTCATAGAAAGAAAACAATGTCCTCTAATTTGATGGTGTGCATTATAACTTGTATAACTGCATGGCATTAGGAATGGTATCTTCAATGTCATGTGCTTCTTCTCCTAACTATATTCTGGATAAATGGTCTGGTCTAGAATTACTTTTCCCTGGTTTTACCACAATTGTGAAATCAAATTCTTGAAATAAGAGTACCCATCTGCATATGTGCCCTTGTAAAATAGGATTTTTTACCAAATACTTCAATGCCATGTGATCTGTATAAAAGACAAATGGTGTAGCTAGTAGGTACTTATCAGAATTTATGTAGTGCATAGATCATTGACAAAGCTTCGTGCTCTATAGTGGTGTAATTCTACTCTACAGGAGTCAAATTTCTACTAGAAAAACAAATTGGATTATCTTCAATACCTTCTCCAGAAAGTTTGAGTCAATAACGCCCCAATGGTCATTCCAGAGGCATCCACTATACATGAAATGGTTGGTCCATGAAGGAAAACACATAATAAGCATGATAAAAAAGTTTCTCTTTAATATCTTCAATGCACGCACTTTGTAGTTATCCCCAATAAAATGTACCCTTTCCTTTCGCAACTCCTCCAAAGGTGTGGCAACCTTGGCATATCCTCGTATGAAGTTTATATAATACCCCATGTGACCCAAGAATTTGTGCACCTCACTCGACCGATAGGATCTTTTAGGATGATAATGAATGAAACCTTAGTTGGACCAACCAAGTAAACCTTCTTACAGATGATGTGTCCTAAAAATATTCCAAATGGTGTAGAAAATAAGCACTTCTTGATGTTCAAAAGATACTCAACTCGTTGACATCTTTCAAACATTAAGCAAAAATTGTCACAATGATCTTTAACTAATCGATACACCATTTAATCATCTAAATAAACTTGCAAGAATTTGTGAATAAATTCCTTGAACACTTGAACAATTATGCGTGAAAATATAATGTGCATTTTTCAAACCAAAAGGCATCAAAGTATAGGCGAAGAAACCCCATTCAGTATTAAAAGTAGTCTTTTCTGATCCTCTCGAGAAATCCTAACCTAATGATACCCAGAGAACCCATCTGTAAACAAATAGATTTCACACCTGCAATTCCTTCTAGTATTTCCTTAGTGAATGGCATAGGAAAGGGATTAGTCACACATGCAACATTCAGCTCCTTGTATTCCACACAAATCCTAATCTGTCCATCCTTCTTGATACTAATCACCATTGGACTAACCCATTCTAACTCATCTAGGGCTAGATGATTCCATACTTCAACATCTTATCAATATCTTCCTCGACATTTTTTGCGCAAGTTGGGGTTCATCCAATAGGGTCTATTTCTAATCGGGAGTGCACCCTCTTTAAGATTTATTCTCATCTCCCCTAATGATTCATGCACGCCTTTAAGCTCATGGTACCCCCGAGGTAATAAGTCCTGAAAATCCCATAAGAACTCCGATTTTTTCCATCGCAAAGTGTGACCAATAATTTCCAATTATGGCCTCCTTAGGCTCAATATCTGATCCAATATTCACTTTTATTTCTTCATAGGTTCATGATAGGCATGCATGGTCTTATCTGCACTATCCAACACCTCACACCTACTTGTTGAATGGTTTACATCCAAATTTTCTACTTCTTCATCATCCACTAAGTAGACCATTTTTCCTTTTTCTTTCTCAAGGAAAGCGCACTAAAGTAGTGTGGCATCGACCTCTATTTCTTCAAAAACATGCTCCTGAGTTTCCTTCATCAAATAACTCTTGAATGAGTTCTTTAGCCTTGACACTATCTCCCATAGTTAAGTGCCTTATGAATTTTAATGATTCTTCCACCAGAGGTTTGGTAGAGAAGAAGTGAAATGTCTAGGACATTCCCGTAATCAAATCCTACCAATTTATAGTCTCTCTATAGAGTTATGCATATACATACCAAGCACTCACACAACCTTGTAAAGTGGAATAAAACTTGTGCATCTAGAGGGAAGGTGGTAAAGCTTCCACCCCTCAGAGTATAGAGTCTCTCACACTTTTGAATGTGGTGCTAAATAGGTTGATTACCATGATAAGTGTATATTTTTGTAGTGCATTACTTTGAAGAATCTAGTGGAAAGAGAAATCCTAATTTCATTCTATCCTATAAGATTATCCTTGTGGGCCACCCACCAAGGCTTGTTTATTGTCCCGTGTATGGTATATGCTAGCATATTCTTTCTCTCAATGGGACTATCCACTGTTCTTCTATGGTGCATAGGAATATAATAGAATCTCCTTCTTTGGTGTAACAAGGTACCGAGTTGTTACCTATTCTCTTGATATAACACGGTTTGCAATCCCTAGCGAATAGACTCTTTACTTCGTGCCCCACCAACTCATAAGTGTTATGAGCCCAATTATCACAAGCAACACTTGTAGTATCACTGATAGACTATGCATCCTCCCACTAAATGATTCCTTATTTGCATGGATCAAGCACCTTTGGATCCCAAATAGTGCGTACATAAATCCTATTCAAGTCTTCTTCACTCAAGGGCTCAACATAGGGAACATATTTTCCATCTATTAAAGGGATAATAACTCTTTCCTCCTTGTTTTCAAAAATGATATAACCATTGATGAACCATGCAGATCAACATTATTTACATAGCACCAAGGACACCCCATTAGAGCTAGGAAGCTATCTGACCATGCCATTGCTAAAACCTCTTAATCTCAAGTGCACTTGGCTCCTTGTATGGTAATGGATGCATTTTTCAAAACTCGATGGGATTAGCCTTAGTCTAATTAGGCATGAACAATACATTAGAGGATGGATGTAATGGGGGTCTCCCCATAATGCAACCTAGAATTTACTAGATAACACCCTAGTCATGCTGGCACATCACTCAACCTAGACTGAGTGCTCACTCAAAGCGCAAAGGTACTAGGTCCCTCTTTAGGGTTGTTGTAGTAGGATGTTAGCGTGATGAAGGAAGAAACATATAGATCCATAACTAATCCATCATTCTATAATGCATGCCATATTCAGATCTAGGAAAGAACAAGTTTAAACAATAATCATGATTGAATCAAGAACATGCACTACTCAATTACACACAGGAATGACACTTAGATTCAACCAATATCTTCCATCTATTAATAAACACAGAATCTCCTTACAATAATGGCAATCTATACCGATGCACACATGGATCTGATATAGTAATCCAGTCATATGCACATATCTCTTTATGCTTACCTCTTACGCTCTGCATATACCTATATCTCATCTCATCTCTCTTCTCTTAGGTAATTCACTACATATATATAGGGTGGGGAATTTCCCTTCACCGCTTATCTATTCCAAAATAGGTTGCATGCTACTAATAGCCATATGTCATTTACATGCATAGCCACACATACAAGTGTGCTATCTATATACCTCTTACACTTAACTAAAGTAACAATCCTATTATTAGCTCATCTCCGTAAAATTCTTCGATCCAATCCTCTAAAGATAGACAATGTGTCGTATACACATATTTTCCTTGTTTATGTGCTCTGCATGCCATCTTCTAAAAATAGGGCTCCATGCTCAAAATTGGCTAATTCTCGAAAGTGAACTTGCCCTCCATGTACGGATTCTTCCCGTACCTTCACACCCCCGATCTTGGCCTTCTCTCCCGTGTGGACTTCTTATGTGATCTCTAACAAGTATTCTTTGATCAACATTACCCCACACTAATCTCATTATCGTCCCGACAATGGTTATCTCCAAAACTAAAGTAAATAATGTTGAATGGAAAGAATAAGAAAGAATGTAGATGAATAAAGAATGTTTTATGAGGTAACCTCCTCTGTATCAGTTTGAAGGATCAACTCGGGTACCCTCCTTTATCGTAGCCTTCAAGGCTTGTCACCCAAGAATGCTTTCTACCTGCTCTGGTATGTCCACATAATAGACTCCAGTTCATCTTGGGTAACTTCACCTTTTTCATTCTACAATACCAACATAATGTTGGACATTGCAGTATGTTTTCCTTCCAGCACATCCATATTTTGTGCATGAGTTTCCCAAGCTCATCTAATCGCTCTTTCAGTATGGCTCTCTTTGTGCCGCTTTTGTGGCCTCGTGATTTTTCTTTATGAGTGTTAACCGCTATATGTGGCCCAAGGTATCATCCTTCATAGCCTTCTGGACTGCATTATCTTCTTCCAGAGTATTTACCTTGATCAACACCTCTGGAGTTGTGCATATATTTAAGGCATGATCTACCTTTTTCAATTCTTCTTGGAGCACTTGCAGTAGGCCTTCGTATGATGTAATATTTTACTACTGCAGCCTTAGCCCTTTCTCGCCTCTTCTTCAGATTCTTTGGTTTTGGCATTCTGATTATGTCCTCTTCCAATACCAAGTCCACCAAAGCTCTAACATAATGCATTGCCGAGGGGAATTGTTCTGGTACCTTAGATTTTAGATGTGGGTGCACTTTCATCACATGATCTCCAATGGCCTCTACCATGCCAATTAACACACTATTCTTTTCTAATCCAAGTCTTTCTTTTGGGTCAAGCGCGCTATCACTACATCCTTCATCTTCAAATCCTTGCACAATGCTTTGATTGTTGTGACATTGTCCATGGTTCTTCTTGCAAACCTCCATAGTAAAACCTTTACCAAAGGTATCGCTAACCTATTCATCCGATATAACGTGAGTTTCAACTATTATGTGCCGGCTTGAGGTGTCTTCTTCATTCATCTTGAAACACATGACTCCTCGCATACATCAAAATCAGGATCATCCATGTGGGTGTGCATTGACCATGAGAGTTGCTTTCTAGTGCAAATGGTTACCATATCCCCATCCATTAATTCCCAACCAAATAAATCCTTTTGTTCTACAGTTCTTTGGAAATGGGCATAGATGATTTTTTTGGTGTCCTTTCAGATATCCCATGAGTGGTGCACTATGTTCCCCACTCATCCTCTTTGATCTAGGACCCTTGGGAATTGTAGCTTCAAGGTTAGGAGTCTATCCTGTTACACCTTGAGCAGTCACATGCGTGGATCTAGAGGTTTCCTTCTCTCTTTCTTCTCCATCCTTCATCTCTTCATATTTTTTTCTCTTCCTCGTTCTGTGGCTCATCTTCTTGCTCAAATGGGGTAGGAGATGCACACTCGTTCTCTCCCCTGATTCCTCCACTTCTTCATCCAACTTCAAATTTCTTCTCCTCTTTGGTTTAGCGGTCTCCTTGTGTGGAGAGAGACAAGGTGATTTCCTTACCATGTGTGGGTTTGTTGGTCCGAAAACCGCTTGCCGGTTAGGTAGGTCATGGGGAAACATGCCAACAATGTGTAGGGCATAGCCCCTCTTTGAGACAGCAAAGTGAAACTAGTTTATTGCTAATCTATCAAGCAAGAATCTGTGCAAATCTACACTATTCTAACTTCAGGGGGTTTGGGATCTCATCCTCAGTAGAGGTAGTTCCAAAAATGAACAGAAGGTGGGAAGGAAGGAATGGAGGAGGATAGATCTGAAGGAAGAAAAGAAATGAATTCCAAGATGGAAAGGTTAGAAGGTTTATGCTTTGAGCCATTAGTAAGAATGGTGAGAGCCAAACTTACTTGCATAAATAATTAAAGCAATATGGAAATTGATGAACATATGACAATAGTAGGAATGAATCCACAGAATAAAAACATAAATCTAACTTAAGAAAGATCTCGATGCAAATAACACATACATTAAGGACAAAGTCTCGAACATATGTATTGATATTTCTTGTTACAAGAAAACACAAAAGTTTTTCTCTCCTCACTTCTCTTTTCATACAAAATATCCACCTAGAATACAACAAGTATTCTAGTATTTATAGAGAAGGAGAGAGGAGGAAGAAGACAAAAAGCCAACCCACTACTACAAAATATCTAAAAAGTCAACAGTTGACTTGGGAAAGTTTTGGATGACAACATCCCATGGTGCAACATGGATGAGGTCATCATGTATGCCAACATGCTTTTTAAATATTTTACAAAAATGATCAACGCATCAGAGAGGAGAAACTACTCCTCATCATCCCTCTGCTCAAACTTGGTGTCTTGCTTTTGATCAGGAGAGTCGATGTGACACTACGCTCGATATTCTGTAAACTTGTTGATCATTACTTGAAGTTGATCATGGTTGGGACCATTAAAATGGTCGCGAATGACCTGTGCAGGTTCTTTCTCATTCTTGAGCTTTTTAGGTAACTTGGTGAAAGTTTCGCATGCATCGATTAAAAATCCAATGAAATTACGAAAGCCAAGAGGTTATTGATTGAATCTTGGTCAAAAGTGACCTCTAGTGCCAAACCTTGAGTGACGATAGCCTTGAAATGCTGGAATGTATCATCTACTTCCCTCAAGTTATACGATTCACTGAGCATCCTTGGAGCCATTTTTGTAACTGTCTACTCCATGTTGTATCATGCTTCCAGGGCTTCATCTTTGATTTTATCGATTCTCTCCAGGATATATTCCATCTAGTCAACTCAGTAATCTAATGCAATGAGAGATTTATTATGTGCATGTGGGTGATTGATAATGCTAACCTTCAATAGGTCATTAGTTGAGCAGTTAACCATTACTTAGAACGTTTCATGCTACAACCTGGCAGTTATCCAATTCTTCGGATAGGGAACTTGCTACTGCTTGTAGCTCCTTATTTGCTTGAGTTATATCCTGATAGAGCAATGTGAATTTCCCAATCATTTCTTCACTATCTCTGAGGATCTGCTTGATCTAGGATGATATTGCTGCACCTTGTTCACCAATCTTAACATATTCATTTATTTTCTCCTAACTGAGAACTTGAATGGGTTTAGCGGCAGTCACAGGAGGAGCATTTCCCATTTTCTGCAATGCTTGTAGGAGATGTTTGTTTTGTTCTTTGAGTATCATTTTCTCCTCTTTTTCCTCTTGGAGCTTCTTATAGAGAGCATCCACAGTAGACAAGGCTTCCCCTTGCAGGCTTTCAGATGAGGTCCCCATTGTGACTTGAGTCACCGTGAAGTCTGTGGGAGACAGATCTTCTTTTCTCTTGGTGGGATCCGGGTAAGCTATCTCCATGACTCTCTCCCCCAAAGTGCCTTTAGAAAAGTGAGTTATCACTTTCTGCTTCTTGGTTCCCTTCTTCGGAATAATAGAGAAATCCATGGCCGCAATGGGAACTTTCCTCTTATGCTGACTCAGATGGTTAGAAATCCAACTAGGACTTATGGGAGTGGGAGTGGAGGAAGAAGAAGAAATGGGAGTGAGAGGGGGAGCAATCTGTAGAGGCCTCAAGGAAGTGTGTTGAAACACTTAGTGGTGGCATTGATAAGGAGTCCAACACACTGATGCTTGTGGGGCCTGGAGTTACTAACGGGGAGGAGAAGGATGTGGAAATAGAAGGGATCATCATTAGGATTGAGGAAACATTGGGTGACAGATCCACAAGAGAGGAGAAGATGGAAGAGGTGGGAGATGGAAGGGAGGAAGGGAGAGGAGAAGACACATCCATAGGGATAGATGCTTGAATGATAGGAGGAGGAGAAGAAATGGAAGAAGGAACGCTGGGTACCTCTGTAGTTGTAGTTGTGATAACATCCTGGGTGGATGTATCCATTGAAACCTCTATTGTTTCTTCTTTACCTAGAGACACCAGGTCGACTACTTGCTTCTCAGAAGTAGGAGGAAGGCCTTCAGGAGTTTCTTCTTGTCTACTTGGTTCACCCTCCTTGTCCTTCCCTTTTCCTTTTCGGCACATGGTCTAGCCTTGGAGGTGCACTGCCTGAAGGAGAAGTAGTGAAGTCAACTCTGAGGTATGTAAGGCCATTCTGATTGCACCAATGTTCGGTGCACTGCAATGTGGGTTTAACCCTTTCTTGAATGGTCTTTGGCACTTTAGCTCTATCGATCTCCGTGAATGGCTACATTGTCCCCATCTGTGTCAATGTAAACTGATCAATTTCTTGATCAGTCTCTTTGAATTTCTTTGGGACAATGACAATGCCATAGTGGATGATCTCTTCCAGAGCCAACCGGAGTGATCCTTCCACCTAATGTCTATCTCATGAGTTAGGTCTATCCAAATGTCCTCGATCTCGGGAACATGGATGGGATCAATTTTTGCCTTTGGGAGGAAACTCCAAGTCGAAGGTTGGCCTTGCTAGGAAGTTGTGCTTTTAAATTCAGTAGTTTCAAATTTCGACATACATCTCCCATGCTTTGGTAAGTGTAGGGTAGGTGTATCAGCCAACTATAAGGGGGAATGGAGTTCCTCCTTTCTTTCTCTTCATGCACTTTTCATGATAAGTGATTAACTACCTTGAAAGTTCCAGGAGGACCAACTTTGGGCCCACAAACCTTGGCAGCTTCGTTGGTTCTCCCTTGAAATTCACAACTCTGAGGTATGTGAATGTGGGGAATTGTGTGAACAACGCTCCCCATTTCTTTGTAGCAGCAATCACACTACCTGGTTCAAATTTGTCTCATGTTTGGTCTCAACAGATAGAATACCTCATAGAAGAAGGCATCATTTATTTTGGAGAACTGGGAGATGCTAGCTTCGAGCCTTAGCTCTAGGTAGAACTCGTATATCTTGACTTGGGGCCATACCCCATTTTGAGCTAACCCTGAAATCTCTTTCTAACATAACAGTGTATACAACGTAGGAATTCATGTAGAACTTCCCAGTTGTTAGAACTTGTTGAAGTTGCTGGGAGATGGTGTCACTGATGATTTCACCCTAGTCAAGTGTTGATCAGGTGCATTCTTTCTCATGTTCTCCAGGTATCTCAACATCCATTTATGGAAATGATGGGCATCAGGGAGCCTGAATACTCTACTCAAGAATGTGATTGTATCACTCAATTCTTCATTAAAATCACTTCGGTGGATGGTTTGTGGCCATCTGGACACCGATTCTTGTTCTTTAGATAGAGTTCATTCATCATCTGCATGCACTTATCTTCATTATCATCCCATGCTTTCTTGCAGTCTTCAATACTTATTTCCACATATTGCCTGTGATGAGGAATGCCCAGGATCATCTCAAAGTGATGAGCTGTGAGGTTTATGATGTTCCTGTTGTTCTTTATTTTTGACACATCTAGTGTCTTTGTTATAACATCAAGCAACCAACATGATAAACTCATTATTTACGACACTCACTAGAAGCCCAGCTGCAAAGTGCAATCCACTGCCTACTAATTTGTTCATCCATGGGCCACTGCTTGCCTTGGTGGTCCTTGCTAGAAATCATCCATGTCAATATGACCCAGCTCAGAGTCTCTGATGTCAAGGTCACTCTCTGCATATGAGTCAGGCATTCTGACTCTTTGGTACTTGTACTTCATTTCTTGCTCTGATTGTTTAGCTTTAGCTTTAGCTAGTTTCTTGCTTGATGAAGACATATGTGAGCTTGAGGATGGATGTTGTTGTTCTACAAGAAGAATCAAGAAGGTCCAACATAGAAGAGCCATGTCAACTATCATGTTATCCATAATGAAAGTTTGAAGAATAACATAACACCTTAGAATGTGTGAGAAAATAGTTAGGTTTAGCTTGCAGAAGGAAGAACGAGCAATTTTAAGCCTCAGGTGCAAGGCAAGATTACAAAGAGTTACATGGGATTTTATTGCTAGTGCACTTTTTGGGGTGTCAGCATGCAAATTATTACACTAAGCACATTCAAGAAAGTGTTAACATGAGGAAAATTACGCTTGGTGTTGACCTGGGAAAAGTTGTGCCAAGTTGGAAAGGGCGCAATTTGGAGAGGTGTTACATGACAAAATGCACAAAGGGTAAAGTGCAGGGCGCGGATCTGAAGCATACAACATGTCATGTCGATGTTGTGGAAGTTACACTGTGCCTCATGAAAATATGCTAAGTGCCCTTTTGGCTAGGCATGGAAAAAGGTCGTGTTACATGGGTTTAAAGTGTGCCACAACGTAACTTTGGAAAATGTAACATGAAAAAATAGTGCGCAAGGAGTTTGATTTATTGACGATTTTGGCAATTTTTCTTGATTTCCACTACTTCTCTCTTTTTGGATTTATCAGATGGCCAGGAAGAGAGGTTTTCTGGCGAAAGGCAACAAGAAAATATAGATGGTTTTTTGGTTTACTAGAGTGGAGAGCCCTTCCGTGCATTTTGTTGTAGATCTGGAAGGAGAGGAAAAGAGGGTTTCAGTTGGGAAGTTGTGGATTTTGAATGGGTTTTTTAGATTTTAATTATTTGATATAAGCCCTAACATTCAACACAACAAAATGAAAACCAAAAATGGGAGAGGAGCCACTCACCCGGATTTATAAAAGATGACGAAAGATGCGGGGTCCACAAGCTCGAAACGGCATGTGAGGGGCCGACAGGATGGGTCGATACATGCAAAGAAAATACCTTTCACAATTTTCAATTCATGAAAATGACATGTGGTAGGTTCATATTTATAGAAAAATTGGCATTTATGACCTCACCAACCACTTTGGCATGCTTTTGAGAGTGTCGACACAAGGAAAAGTGCACCCATGAAAATGTATGGCACTAGTTGTTGGATGTCAACATAAAGATCTCAATGCAAAAGGATTTAATGGGGCACAAAATTCTCGATGTCGACATGAATGAAATTACACCGATTGTAAAATGGGTGCTGCTCTTTGGTGATGTTCACATGTGAAATTTTTTCACTTAAGGATTTTAAAGTGGGCGCAATTTTTGGGATGTCGACATGAATGAAATGGCGCCTAGTTCAAAAAGGTGCATTTTTTTTGGATTGTTGACACACAAAAATATGTGCTAAAGGATAAGCTAAAAATGGCTAAGTTCTGAAACAACTTGATTTTCGAAAGGGATTTTTGGGCCATTTTGAACGTTATCAAACTTCTCGAGGGGGTAAAATAGAAATATTTTGGTATATTTACCTGCAAATTGCCCTTGTCAATTTCGCAGATAATGTGGTTCCACCTTGATTCCTTGTGCGTCTGAATACTTTCTTAAATATGTGCTCCCCTGCTCAACCTCTCGTATCTTCCTCTTCATCTTGTCCCTGAGGTGGAGTGGTCACACGTTGTGACTCTTCTCTATCATATGGTTTCTTTCTTCTACGCTCCAAGCCTCCACTATCTTCATGCTCCTCTTCTTCATCCTCTACTTCAACAGTTTCTGTGGGCCTTTGCTAGTATGTTTTCCATTGTGTGCTTACCCTTCGGTGGCCCTGGGAGCATGAATTCATTCTCCACATACTTATTGTTCTCCATCTTGGGATTTAGCTAAAGATATACTAATGTTTCCCCTACATCTGCTACAGCCTAGACTTATTGGCTTAATATTCAACACCTCTCGAAAAGAGCTCTCGACATAGGAACTTCTTCCTGGATACACATACTTCTTCCTCAATGTGTGGTAGTCACAGTCTACCTTATCTGCATTGAATACCAGTCGAGTGCGTGTCTGTGAATTTGTGAACAAATGCTTGGAAATACCTTGCAGTGAATGCGTAAGGAAATTTACACCAAGGGCTCCAGACTCCATCTCTCATTGGGAAGCGTGTGATGTAGAAATGTTGATATACAACAAACTAGACTTGTTTCCCCACTACTGAGGGTAGGTCCTTCAAGATGCGCCACTCTTCTCCAAATGTTACGCGGAGCCTATTGTACCATTTCTCCACCCTTTGCTGACATCATCTCACATGGGCCCTTTACATGAGTACTTGTCACAACCTTTTAGCAAATTGGTGACTTATTCTCCATGGGGTATTCCCATACCTTTTCCTTCAGCCCATCTGGTACTCCAATTTCCATGAATACCAGTGATAATAGAACAGCCCCAAAGTTGATCTTCCCTCCTATGTATACTTCCTTGACTATTTTCTCTACAATGTAGCCTACAATATTGTAGACTACTCCTTCACGACATCTTGTGCGTAACGTGTAACCACATAGTATTTACTTGTGACCACTACTCTTGATCGTTCAAATTTGTAACAAAGGTGTCGCCGCTTGTATAACTGTGACGCTTCTTCAATTTTTCTATATCCATACCACACAGACCCTTCAGGTACCCCAACTCTTGTCTGGTCTTTAAGATCATGGCTTTATCTATGAGATCATTCTTTATATCCTCTCGTGGCCTTCAAACTTGTCACCAATGAGATAAGTGCGGATGAGATTCTAACTCTACATCCTACAAAGTAGAAGAAGTCCTCATGCACTCTGCTCATGAGCCACTGGTACAAGGGCTCATACTTCCCAAAATATGGAAGCTCATATAATTGGTAGACCCCAATTCTCTTCAGAATCTTCTCACCTACATCATCATAAACCGACATGTCATCTGTCGTACGTTTTTTCATCCTCGTAGTGAGAAAGGAATCAAGCTCCTTCTTGTTCTCACGAGGTCTGTGATTGTATTCACTTACTTTTCTCTTTCTGATGTGTGAATCCCATTCCTGGCCAACGATGACTCCTACTGGATATTGCATTTCTGAAAAATTGCTTTCGGGTGCCATCTCTTCCTCCTCGATGACCACCTTCTTCTTTCCTTTTCTCCTGCTACAAATTCCTTCTTGGGTGCCATTTTTACCTTACAATTATCTCCTCTTTAACTCTGTAATTTGTGAATCAAACCCTAGCTTGATTCAATCGTGCCCTAGGTGGAAACTTCATGCCCTAACTCAGTAACATTCCCATTTTAAGACTTTAGAAACAAGGGATTTTTTTAACATAATGTTCTCTGTTCTAAATAAAACATAATTTAGAACACACATTCCATGCCAATCAATCTCATAATAGATAACCATATGCAGCTGTAAATGACTTAGTGAATTACCAATCTCTCATTACATGACTCGGTCTCTAACCAATCTCTCATGTTTGTCTTTAAGTATTGAATACTTTTACGTATACTACATATACTTGGTTTTCTTACCCTAATCTAGGTATTGAGTGACCTATTTAAAGAACCTATCTGAATATTTGTTACCAATATTCATCTGAAATCACGTTCCTTAAACTAGGTGACATAAGACAACACAACCAAGTAATTTGTGATACTTTGGCCAAAGATTTCCAACATACTGTTCATGTTACTATTCCTAGATGACATATTCATCAAATCAGAATACATCCTTCACCTCACTCTTCTGTTATCTAGAATGGTCTTCATTGACTTCTATCAGTCCACTTGCCCAAGGTTTGACCCTAACCTAGGTTAGCGACATAATTTGTTATAGGGAGACACTCATGATGACTTAGGGTATATGGGCATACTCAACCGACCTAATTCGATTAAATGTGCCTAGGTACCCTGAGTCATAGAAAGCTACTTCCTATTCCAATTCATACTGCTAGCTTGACCTAGAGAGAAACTAAGTTCAAGTCCAGATGTGTGTAGATCTAGATGAACTAATGCGAGAAGGGTGTTGCAACATGTCAACTACAACATTGTATCCTCGAGAAGACCTTAGTCTTCTCAAAGGTACAGTTCTGCAGATGGCGTGTGCCAACATCCGACAAAACTACTTCATCATGATGTACATACCTCTAGGAGGTCATTAACACTTAATTAATTTTGGATTAAGATTCAAATTACAAGCAACCTTGCCAAACCCTAAATCCAACACCCCTTAAGTTCTTCATCCATATTTGATTTAATTAATATTAAAGAACTTCATTAACTCATGATTGCTTTTATGTTTGTTAACTTTGACTTTATTGAGTAGTTATCCAAAAACAGAACAACATACATCATAAGGTTAATTTAATGTAACTCAACTATTCAAATAAGGTGTAGCAACCATACAAAGTTCAACTAGAGTAGACTTCATAGAAAATGAAGTCTAAATGATTAACGATCATAAACACCATTCCTTTTACTTTACATTCTTTTGAGAGAGGAAGAGTCTTCCTCTACATGGTTAAGTGTTAGGGTTTATCATACCCTTTTTATCTTTCACACTTTCTATAGTTTAATTGTATATTCAATATACATCCCATTATCATAATATATTTATTTAGATAAAGAATGTCATCTTATGCAACTTAATAAGTTGCTTTCAAGTAAGAGAGAGATTGAACTATTTCCCTTCATCCAACTTATCAAATAACAACAGAAATAAGAATACAAACAGATATGAAAAATATCAACAAGATAGTAATCCAATTTCCTTCATAATGTACAAGAGAAATTACATAATAGTTTGAGGTAAACCTCCAAACTTTTCAATTCATCCTGAGTAGAAATACATAATTTACAGGACTATGCATTTCAGACATACTGCATGCCAAACAACATTAAGATCATAAAAGAATACAACTTTTCTTTTCAATACAACTCAAGAATGAATCTGAGTTCTTCTATAAAAAGAGCCAGACTTTAAATCAACCAAGACATCATAAAATTTATTGCCTTCCTTTATCACTTATAAATTCCATCTACAAAAATTGCTAGCACGGGTCAGTTCATTGAACTGAGCATGATAAGCACTAAGCATTAAAAGTGCCTTCAACTAATTGTTCCATTAAAACAACTCTGCTTTAATGAAACAATTAATGTAATCATTCGAATATAACATAAGTAATAATAATCATAAGAGAGGCACAAATAACCAATTAGGATTCACTCCTTTTTAAAAGAAAATATCATAATATAATCAGCAAACTACTGCCTTATATCAGATAAGTATTGTCCCAAACAATTACTTATTTATATCAAATAACAACTCCTAACATTAAATTATTTCATAATTCTTTCTGAATTTGAAATAAAATTTTAACTTCAATATATAAACAAAAAGAGTTACTTTCAGAATCAAAGACCTTCTTGTCATCTTTACCAAGTTTCCAGAAAACATGTAAAGACAAGTTCATTTCAGCATCGTTACGTTTTTAAGATGAATCAACCAACAACTTAAATAAATAAGAGATTCACAATTCAGATGTGACAGCCTAATTCTCGGTCAAATAAATATAACCTAGGTTCTTAGATTAGGCCTCTTATTAACAATAGAAAAGTATTTCCTAAAGAACAATGTTTCATTTCAATTAACTGAAACAATTATTATTTCCTTAAATATAATTTAAGTAGAGAAGTAATTAAGTTAACAACTACTAATCAATTACTTAATAAAAGTAATACAAATGATTCAATTAAACCTATGACAAGTTTTATATAAAGAAAGGAGAATGATCGAAGAGTAAATAATTTACAATTTCCTTTATCATTCGGTTAAATCGAATTATCATATGCATCTTCAGAAAAGAAGAGTCAACATCCTACCCAACAAAATAGTTATTAACTTACTTGCAACCTTAATGAATCTTTCTATATCCTTGCAGATTTTAGTCATTGATCCAAACCGTTTGTTCCATAAAAAAAGTAATACTATAAAAATATCACCCCTTAATCATGACCAAACAGAGAAGGAAGAAATCATCCATTGAGTGCACAAAGAAGATTCCATCTAAAAACAATTTCATAATGATGCATGACTCATCCATTGAAAAACAATCAGTCAAGAAATGGTTAAGTTTTCCTTTCTACAGGACAAGCTCAAGTTGAACACATGCGTGAATCAAAAGACATTCGATTCCACACAAATAAACAAAGATCAATAAAGCTTATAAATTGGAATGGTTTGGTTGGTTCTATATACAAAAATAACAGTCCAAAAGTTGATTATACATTCAACGATTCCCATGAACGTACACAATTAGATCATAACATCCTAGTTAACAAACTACAAAGAATTTTCCAATTATGGCGAGTAAGTTTTCATCACCTCAACCAAGCCAAAAATAGACAGGAAATCAAACTTAAGAAATTAAAATAGACTTAAGAAGATAATCAAACAAAACTTCAACCAAAGAAAACCATCTCATCTTCTAGATTTCAATAAACCAGTAATCACCTTACAGAGTTTCGGAGAAGATAATTCCAGTAACAAACAACCAAAGTATAAGACAACTTTCATTCTTATCTCCTCACGAGCTCAACTATGTAATAATTCCAAATAACAAAACTTACCCAAATCCCATCGAATTATGATTCAAAGCAGTGGAGATTTAAACAAAGTATAAAATAAGAACAAGATATTTCTTCAAAGATCTTAGAACAATTGAAGTACAGAACACAAAAATTCCATAAACCTCAAACACCCATTAACCATTTTTCTCACGAGTTCAATATCTCACTGAAGGGCATAGTATACAAATACTGATCCTGAAAAAGAAGTATTAAAACTTCATAAAAAAGATATAGTTTAGAAGGGTATTCATCTACCATTCAAAAATAATCCAAGACAATCATTTGAATAACAAAGGTTTACCCAGATTAAATTAGAGGCAATATATCCATTCCACGTTATCACGTCGGGTTCATGTTCTTTGCAATGTGTTAAATATATACCCATACTGATGCAAGAAGAGTATTATAACTTTTAAAAACTCAAGGATGTATCGAGAAAATTACCCATTTACATTCTAATTTCAAAAGAGACTTCCGGTTCAAGTCTGAAAACAAAATAACTTACTCAAACTCTTTTTTGAGTAGGTAGTCTGGAATACATATTTCAATCAAAACACAAAAGCCTCAATAGTTCTAAATGCATTACATCATTTAACTCACTTAGAGAGAACACCCAAGAAAAACATTAACATGCAAGGGTTTCATAACAAAAATTATAGAGATTCTTTCAACAAAAAACAAATAACCAAAACCAATGTAGAAACCCAATTATCTCATGAGAGAAGAATTGTTTTAGTGAAACATTTTGAGAAAAGCAAGAGATCTTAATGGATAGAGCCTATCATGCTTGATAGTGCTTCATCGATTTGAAAATACTTCCGATTGAGACTCAACACTTCTTCTTTTCCAAGCAAGATCAAAAACCAAAATCTCTTTCCCCAATGCCTCATATACTTCCCTTGAATCGAAAATAGATCAAGGAACTCAAAAATAGCCATAAACTAAAAAAGCAACTGTTGGTTCAAAGAACCGAGATAGCTCCATGTAGAGAAAAAAATTAGAAAGCTTGAATTCCTAAACAATGTCAAAAAATCCACCCACATGGTTTCCAAGGTGGTTTTTCACCAAAAAATGAGGCTCATTAATGCCATTAACTCTCAAATTCCTGCCTATCTCTCTTCGCCACCACCATCCAAAATTGGTGAGACCCAATTCAACTTCTGCATGCATCACTAAACCTTAGTGATGACTCCACATAGACTCCCACCAAACTTCATGCTTCTACCTAAACTAGTAGTATGTTGTCCAATTAATTCAAAAATCAAATCACATTTATAGCTTAGGAACCGTCACCAAGCTTACCACTTTCCATACGACCCTTAGGTCCCCTTTCCACATTTCATTAGTTTAGGATAGATACCATTAGCTTCGGTTAAGACCATAGGATAGTTTAGAAGTATTTACCTTAGGTTATAAACATTACTAGAGGTAAATTGCCCTCTTAGGTTAGGTCATAGCTCATAGCCATTTAGTATTAGATATCAGGTTAGAAATAATCCTAGCATCACCTTAGGTTATTCCCCCACATCCCAATTTAGAACATGCAACCTAGGTTAGGATGCTATCCTGAATGAAATAGGCATAGATAAAAGATAGGTACATTTACCTTAGTTTAGAATCCCGTTAGGATAGATATCATAGGCCTAGGACTTAGTTTTTATTTTTCCTCCATAGTCTTGAAGTAGGCCTCATACCACTTGATGACATTAGCATCCTCGAAGAGATCAATCAAGAAGATATGAGAACATAACATACAACGGAATGCAGGCACGATCTTACAAGAAAATAAAAGAATTTGTAAACATACAAAATTTCAGTCCATTATGTCCTTCAACCTCTGAATGTCAGTTTACCATTCAGATCAGGTAAGAATATTTAAAACATACCTTGGATCAATGGAATTGATCCAAGGATGTGTTAATTAAATAGAGATAAGTTTGCAACATCATTACCAGATTACAACTCATCTATCGAAATGAAAAGGGATTCTTTGCAAGCTACAACATTTCAGCCTAATGAAATCAAGAGCAGAAATGACTTATCCATGGCAAGCATGATTTTTGACAATCAAGGGAACACACCTTATCAAGAAAATCACATGTCAACACTTGCAATGCAAAAGAGGAAAGATAAAAATTTGTCAAAGGTGTTACATAACTCCTCTCTGTTGCCTTGCTTCTCTCAAGCCCTTCACCACTGGGACGCAGACTTCTTTTTGCATAAATATTTTTATCACACTTGGTTTCACACCCTTCGCACCTTAACCCGATCACTCAGCTCTTTGCACTTAGCTCTTTCCTCAAATACTCTTAGTCGCAATGGTAAAAATGAATTCACATCCCATCCTTATATAGTTTTTTAAATTTTGATGCATTTATTGCTCCTTCACCTACCAAATATCCTCTCATTCATTGACCAAATTCATTCATTCTGCGTGGTACATCTTTGTGCCCCAGCTATAACCTTCTAGTACACCTTCCTACCCTCTGGTCATAGAATTCTCTTCAGCTCGCGCCTTACGCAAGAGTACCTCATCACCGTGCCTTCTCCGGTAGTTATCATGGCCTTTTTACCTCGCATTATATTTTCCTTTCATTCATCTCCATCCTTTGTAAATTTTTAGAAGCAATCTTCTTTGACTTAAAGCACACTGTAGTACTTATTCCTTTCACCTTTCAATTCCCATAGTCTTTTACTTGGATAACTACAACCACCCCACAATAAAATTATGTGTAGTCCTCTGCGCATAAACATTCTTCACATAGTAATTAGCTTCATGTGCATAAATGTTCTTATTACACAAGAACAACTAAATTGAAAAATCATAACGACAATGAAGGAAATATAGAATTGAAAAACCTAATCTAAATGGTAATATGACCATTACAAATAGCAAGAAGATTTATTTATAGTATGGCTACGAGTCTAATCTCGTTGAAGTAACTCAGGTAGTTGTATTCCATCTAGTTCTTCTAACTGAAAACACCTATTTCAAGGATGTAAGTAATAACATACGACCCTAACCAATGTACCTTAAGTTTTCCTGGATGGTGCAAGAACTTAGATTCATAAAGAAGTACCATTTGTCCAATCTCAAAATTCTTATCCCTTATGTTTCTGTCATGCCACACTTTCTTCCGGCTTTTTCCTACTTTCAATCCATCGTGTTATGGCTCGTTGCTCATCTAGTTGAATCATCTTCTCAATACACTCTTCTAAAGCTTTCTCATCATCTAGACCTCTAGCGTGCACAATGTGCAAAGAAGGTAACATAAATTATATAGGGAGAAATATGTCAAACACCAACTGAAATGGTGTGGATTTGTTCAATCTCTTGTAAGTTGTTCTATATGCCCAAAGAACAACTGACACTTTATCATCCCAATCCTTTCTTCCAACATCACAAATTTTTGTCAATTTCTAGCTCAAAATATTGTTGAAATCCTCAACAGTTCCATTTTCCTAAGGATGATAGGGTGTAGTCTTATGGTGTGCAACCATAAACTCATCTAATAGGATCCTGATTGTTTCATTCAAAAAGTGTGTACCCCTATCACTTGTAAATATTAAAGGACATGCATATCTTGTAAGAATATTCTCCCATAGAAACCTAGCTATTGTAGGTGTTGTACATTCCTTTGTAGGTTTTGCTTCTACCCACCGTGTGAGATAATATGTGCAAGTAATGATATAGCGTGACTCAATCCTACAAAGTTGATGGCCCATTTATCAAATGGTTCGGCACTCATAATTGGTCACAAAGGTATCTCATCTCTTTGCCCCTGGTTTACATAGACCTTGATAATGGTCACACGCTTTTTGCAATATGCTTTATAATCTTTATACAAAGGTGTCTCCCACCATAATCCATCAAATAGAATCTTTTGGCAAAGTGGCATCACCTACATAGTTCCCCCCGTAATACCACCATGAGATTCTTCCATAATATCCTTACACGCATGCTCTAATACACAATAGCAATATACTTCATCTCTCCGCATAACTTGTAGAGGTCACCACCGATTAACATAACAAGGCTGCGTGTATAGCAAGTTGTTTCTTTTTGAATTCTTTCATTCCTACCGGTGCCACACCATTCCATAGAAAGATAGCAATGTCTTATAATTTTGATGGCACTCATTATAACCTTTATATAATGCAGCGTGCATATGGCATGGTTTCTTCAATTGTCTTTGCTTCTTCTCCTGAGTGAATTCTAGACAAGCAAAGATGGTCTAGAGTAACTTTTCCCCGACTTCACCAAAACTATAAAGTCAAACTCTTGAAATAGGAGTACCCATCTACATATGTGCCCTTTCAATACTAGTTTGTTCACCAAAAATTCAATTTTATGTGATCTCGTATAAAACAAAAATGGTGTTGCTAATAAGTACTATTGAAACTTGTGTAATGCATAGATCATTGATAAAGCTTTGCACTCTGTAGTTGTATAATTTTGTTCAACAGGAGTCAGCTTCCTACTAGAAAAACAAATTGGATGATCTACAATACCTTCTCCAAGTTGAGCTAACACAACGCCAATGGCCATGCCAGAGGCATCCACATGCACATGAAATGGTTTATCCCATGAGGGAAAACATAGAATGGGTGTGGTAGTAAGTTTCTCTTTTAATATCTCAAATGCACACTTGCTGCGGTTCTCCCTAATAAAATGTACCTTTCCTTTTAGTAATTCTTCCAAGGGTTCGAAACTTTGGCATACCCTTTGATGAACTTCCGATAATATCCTGTGTGACCCAAAAATCCACGCACCTCACTTTGACTGGTAGGTGCTTCTAGGCCTAGAATGACTACAACCTTAGTTGGATCAACCAACAAACCTTCCTTGCAGATTATATGTCCTAATAGTATTCCAAAAGGTGTAGCAAATATGCACTTCTTGATGTTCAAAGAGATACTCAATTGTCTGCACCATTCAAACATTAAGTGTAGATTGTCACAATGATCTTTCACAAGCCCATATACTATCCAATCATCTAGATAAACCTGTAAGAAGTTATGAATAAAATATTTGAATGCCTGAACAACTATCTCGTGAGAATACAAAATGAACATTTTCAGTCCAAAAGGCATCATAGTATAGGAAAAACTACCCCATTCAGTAGTAAAATTTGTCTTTTCTTGATCCTCATCAGCAATCCTAACTTGATGATACCGGAAAACCCATCTGTGAAGGAATATATTTCGCGCCCTACAACTCCTAGTATTTCCTCAGTAAATGGCGTAGGGAATGGATCTGTTACACATGCAACATTCAGCTCCCTGTAGTCCACACATATTCTAATTCATCCATCCTTCTTGATATTGATCACCATTAGACTAACCCATTCTGAATCATCAAGGGGATTGATAATTCCATATTTCAACATGTTATCAATCTCTTCTTTGACCTTTTCACACAAATTGGGGTTCATTCTATAAGGCCTCTTTCTAACTAGGTGTGCACTATCCTTAAGCTTTATCTTCATTTCCCCAAGTGATTCATGCACGCCTTTAAGTTCATGATACCCTCGAGGGAATAAGTCTTGATAATCCTTGAGTAACTCAATGATCTTTTCCACTTCGATTCTAACCAATAGTCTCTAATTATGGCCTCCTTAGGCTCATCCTCCGATCCTATATTGACCTTCTTTGTCTTCATGGATTCATGATAGGTGCTCGTATCCTTATGTCTCCATGCACTTGCACAAGACCTCACACACCCATTGTGAATGTTCAATATCTAGGTTCTCAACTTCCTCATCATCCACGATGTAAACCATATTCCCTTTCTCTTTCTCAAGGAAAGTGCATTCAAGTAGTATGGAGTCCATTTCTTCTTCCTTTTCAAAATGTGCTCCAGAATCTGTCTCACCAAATAATTCTTGAATATGCTCTTCTACCTTTGCACTATCTCCCATAGTTAAGCGCTTGACAAATTTTAATGCTTCTTCGACTGGAGGTTTAGTTGAGAAGTAGTCAAAGGTATGGATCATTCCTGTAGTCAAATTCTACCAATTCCCAGTCTCTTGATGTAGTTTTACATATACATATCAGGGGTGTGTGCATAACCTTATAGAGTAGAGTACAATCTATGCACCCAGAGTGAAGGTGGTAATGCTTCATGTCCCGCTATCTAAAGTCTCTCACACTATTGAATGTGATGCTGAATAGGTTGATCACCATTATAAGTGTAGATCTACGTAGGTGCATTACTCCTTAAAAACCTAGTAGATAGGGTGATTCCAATCTCCTCCCATTCTATAAGATTATCTCTGTGGACTACCCACTAGCACGTTGTTGTCCCACGTAAGGTATACACTAACATATCTCTTCTCTTAATTTGATCTGTCCAATGTGCTTCCATGGATTTAAAAAATACAGGAAGATATTTTGCCCTGTATACCAAGGTATTGCGCTACCTATGTGATGAAAAAAGGAATTGAATTCTTGCGTGCAATCACACTTTTCACCTCGTGCCCTACTAGTTCATATGTACCATGAGCCCAATTTTCACAAGAAATACTTGTAGTATCACTAATAGAATGAGAATCCTCCCACTGTAGGATGCCTTCCTTTGATGGCTCATTGACCTCTGGGTCCTAAATAGCACATACATAGATTCTATTTAATTCCTCCTCACTTAGAGGCTCAATATATGGCACATAATTCTCATCTCACAAAGGTATTACAACCATTTCCTCCTTGTTCTCAAAGTTGATATACCCCTTATTGAATCTCAAGTCAACATTATTTGCATAACACGAAGGGCATCCAAGAAAGGATAAAAATTGTCTTCTTCTCGCACATGCTAATACCTAAAAATACCTAGTGAACTTGGCCCCTTGTATGGTTATAGATGCATCCTTCAAAATCTTATGGGAGTGGCCTTAGTCCTGGTTTGCCATTAACAACACATTAGATGATGGCTGTAATGGGTTCCTACCTATTTGTGCCCATTTACTTCGCACCTCTATTAATCAATATGTTTCCCACCATCCATCCACAACATCATATAGAGTAATTTCCTTGTCATAGTCAATGCTATCAGGGGGAACATTTGCATGCAGGATCTATCATCCGGTCTCAATACTTATGCACTGCAGTGTTCCCTTTTAACCATATCCCTAATCGTGGAATGATGTTCTCTTGGCACAACATTTTGCACACTTCTCTCAAATCATCGATATCAGTTTGGATTGTCTCGATGCTTTCTTACGCTTTTTTAAGTATTGTATCTCATTCTAAAGATTCCTTAGCACTTCCATGATATCCTAATAAACATCATTCCGATAAGCAGGATCTCGGGTACCTTACATGCAAAACCTCCTCCTTGGTGATCGTAGGCTTCGGTGGAATGACTCTCTTGTGCGCACCACTTCAGCTCATGTAGTAATCCTCACCATTAATGCCTCGAGCCCAAAGTGCTATATTAGGCATCCACTAATCTTCTACCACATGCTAGATTATAACCATCCTGATGCCTTTGTTTTCTTGCTTATGTTTCTTACTCAGATGCTCATATAAGTCCCAGGCACTCTTCATAGTTCTCGGGGTTCTTTCTGCAGAAAGAACATGTAATATTCTGAGGACATTCATGCCTATAGTGGTCAGGATATCTGCACGTATAACATGTTCCATGAGTGAACTCAACTCTTCCTCCACCATGGCCTCGTCCTCCATATCCACCGTGATATCCATGTCCTCTTCCATGACCTCCTTCAAAATGCCCCTCATTCCTATCATAGCATTTTTATTATGATCCTAATCCTGGTGCTCATTCTTGTTCTTAGAGTTATTTTTACACTTATCTATCATACCCCAATGTCTATAGCATCATGGATCTGACCAATTAATAAAAAATCCTCAGTATCATGGGTTGTGGACCTACAAATCTTACAAAATCAGGATACATTCTTCCTTATCGTGCACTATAACAAAGGACAGTGGCTAGCATCATGATTCAAATGACATATTTCACAGTCTAACAATAATGAACATATAGATTTGTGAGGGAAACTATCCTTGGTGTGACCTTCCACTTCACAATCTGTACACCAAATCCTTGAGTGCATTTCATGAGCTAAATTTGCGATAATTTTTCTAGTTTTTTTCATAGCTGCAATCTATGCCTCTAAGAATGGACTAACACAGTGTCAATGCTCCCAACTTCCTCATAACATAAATCTACTTCCAGTGCTTCACGCAGATCAATGTATGTATTATGTGACACGATCTTCTAAATGGTGTAATCAATCCTCTAACAAACCATTGTGCATGTTGGCTAGCGTGAATATCATAAGACAACTTAGATATAAGTGTCTTAAAGCGGGCATCATACTCATGTACACTCTTAGTAGTTCCTTGCTTGATATCCTTGAGCACACTTATACTCTTCTGCTCAAACTCGGGATATAGAACTCTTTTAAGAAAGCATCCTTCAATGCTGCATAATCCACACAAGTTTGATCAGGGTCAAACTTCTTATACCAGCTATGTGCACGTCCTGTAATGTAGTAGAAAATTGGCTTGCCTTACGCTCAGAATCTATGATCCCTTTTGCATGCCATAATATTTCACACATATGCACATGCTCAGTAGCATCCTCTATGTCTCTATACTCCGAGAGATGAAGAGACATCTCCATATAGATATTATTTGGTTCTTTGTGAGCCTTGACCACACGATTTAGAACCTCATGTGTTTCCCCTGCCTCCGAACCACCAGATCCACCGGAACTAGAACCACTTATTCCTCTTGATCCTCCACCTATAGCTAGAATAGGACCTGTAGATGTACTCCCCTATGCTCCGATAGTGGTACTATACTAAACCCCTACAGTCTGTGTGGTAGTTCCACTTCTAGAGGTGAATCCAACATTCGGTGCACTTACATTTTGTGTAGATGATGCACCTGAAAACATTCCTCCAAATAACATTGAAGCCGTATGTCTTGCCATTGATGTTTTTTTCTGAATTACTCTAGTTCTCCTGTTTCCCAAATCCACTTGTTGATTACTTATCATACTAGATACTAGAAAACCAAGCGTAAGGGCTAGGTCACCAAGTGGATTAAGATGTGCACCCATGGCCCAAGTAGTCTCTACTAGTACACTTCTATGTGAAGCCAAGGGGGGATCTCTGTCATGCTTTCCAAGATGGGGGAGTTCCTGATGCTCTGGCTCCATGTCTTCTACGTGAGCTTCAAATCCTTCACGAGCCATCTCTCTCCTCAATACCATACTTTTTGTAATGGAACGTTGTGTTAGGTTGTGGAGCCTATTTTCATGTGTAAAAGTGTTGAAGACTATACACTAAGAGTACTATATAGTTTTTCATGTATCCTCACCGTAAAAATTTTGGGCCTTAAAATGTGCCGATATATCGGGGAAAAGTGATTTTCTCATAGGAAGGGATTTTGACCCATACGTTTATGGGATGGTTTTTTCCCATGGTTTTGATACCCATGGTTTTGTAAAATTGCTTAAGTAGTTGTCTATTTATATGGTTTTATGCATATGATAGATGTATGAAAAACATTACAGATGTGCTTTGAATTCGGGTGTGAATTCTATAGAGTTTGTTGAGCATAGCTCCAAACAAATCTGGGTATTATATTGAGAGAGTGGTGGCTTGTAATAAAATCTAAGCAAGTGATTCTTGGTGGATGTAGCCCAAATTGGGTGAACCACATTAAATATTGTCTCTTTGTGTTGTGTTATTTTATTTTGCACTTTTATTTGAGATCTTTAATATTTTACGCATATCGGTCTCTCTTGTTGATTACGTGAGGGATTATTCCACATATTTTATCCCTTTTTCCTAACAATTAGTATCAGAGTTTGGTTTGGTTTCTTGAAGTGTTGAATCATAGGGAAATTTTTATCTTGAGTGGGAGCTATGGTAGATGATAGAAGATCTAGGGTTGATAAATTCAACAGGCAGAATTTTAGTCTTTGGAAGATGCAAATGGAAGATTTCCTTTATTCGAAGGATATTTATACTCCAATGTGCCAAGAAGGTGAACAAACCCTCGAGCATGACATATGTAAAATGGGATTTTATGGATAGGAAGGCACTTGGGACAATCCGATTGTGTCTTACATCTTTAGTATTATTTAATGTTTCAAAGGAAAATACTATAAAAGAACTGATGGATGCATTAGGGAAGTTGTATGAAAAACCCTCTGCCTCTAATAAGATATTTTTAATGAAAATTTTGTTTAATATGAAGATGTATGAGAATGGTTCAGTAGTAGATCATCTAAATGATTTTAATACGGTTGTAAATATGCTAGATTTGGTTACAATAGAATTTGATGAAGAAGTTAGGGCTTTATTAGTTCTGTGCTCTTTACCTGAGAGTTGGAATAGCTTGGTAATGGCGGTAAGAAACTCGGTTCCAGATAACTCAAAGTTGAAGTTTGAGGATGTTGTAGGGGTGATTTTAAGTGAGGAAATGTGAAGAAAAATCTCTGGTGAATCTTCTACTTTAGGGAATGCTTTGACAAAGTGGAAACTAGAGGGAGACATAAGAATAGAGGAAGCCATTCGAAAATCAAAGGATCGTGCAAGGTCAAAATCCAAAAGAAAGATAGTATCTTTGGCCTTTGTTGAAAGTATGGGCATGCAAAGGATTGTTGGGAGCTTCGGGATAAGAAGAAACAACAAGAAAAACAAGGAGGAAAATGTGGCAACGGGTAATGTATGTCAGGATGCTTTGATTCTTTCTTTGCACAATATTACTGAATCTTGGGTTTTAGATTCAAGGGATTCTTTCCATGCTTCTCCACATAGGCATTATTTTGTTGATTATGTTCAAGGAGATTTTGGGCATGTTTTTCTTAGTGATGATGAGCCTTGCAACATAGTTGGAAAAGGTTCTGTTTAGGTTAAGATGTAGAATGGGAATACTTGGCTATTGAAGGATGTCAGACATGTGCCTACATTAAGACAAAATTTGATATTGGTAGGGTAGTTGGGAAGTGATGGTTGTACTGTGATATTTTACGAGGACTCTTGGAAGGTTACCAAGGGTTCTCTTGTGGTGGCAAGAGGTAAGAAGGTTGGAACCTTGTATTTAACCAATTATAACACTAATGTTTGTAATATTGTGGCTTGTAATAAATACAACATTGTGGCACTATAGGCTCGATCATATGATCCATAAGGGCATGGAGATCATAAAGAAGGATTTGCCTAGATATATAGAAACAAGTTTGGAGTTATGTGAGGACTACATATATGGGAAACAAAAGTGAGTAAGGTTTCTCAAGGTTGGACCTACAAAGAAAGAGAGTAAGTTAGAGCTGGTGCATTTTGATGTGTGGGGCTAGCTCAGGTATCATCTCTTGGGGGTTCAAGTTATTATGTTACTTTTATTGATGATACAACAAGGAAATTTTGGTTTTATTGTATTAGAAAAAATCTGATGTATTTGATCTTATTAAATGGAAAACCTTAGTAGAGAATGAAACAGTCTTAATCTAAAATGTCTCAGTCGAGATAATGGAGGGGAGTATCGTAGCAATGAATTTGATGATTACTATTCTAAGAATGGAATCGTAGGAAAAGATGAGTTCGGGAACTCCGAGTAGAATGGGGTATTAGAAAGGATGAACAGAACAATAATAGAACGTCCTAGAGCATGAGGTTACATGCGGGATGCCTCTTTATTTTTGGGCAGAAGCGGTGAGCATAGCTATGTACTTGATAAACAAAGGACCCTCAAGTGCCTTGGATGGAGGCATACACGAGGACACTTGGTATGGTAAGAAATTTGATTATTCATTTCTTAGTCTTTAGATGTGAGGTGTTTTTTCATATACACAAGGATGATAGGACCAAGCTAGAGGCTAATTCATAAAAATGTACTTTCATTGGTTATGGTGGTGATGACTTTGGATATAAATGTTGGAGTATTAAGGATAAGAAAATCATTCGATCTAAGGATGTGGTCTTTAATGAGAAATTCATGTATAAAGCGGCGGTTGCGGGAAAACAGGAATAACCCAAGAAAGAATATGCAAAGTGGTAGAGGATCTTCCGGATGAAAAAGTGACACATGAATTAGTTGGGAACCTCCTCAACAGAACCCCAAACTCCTATATTGAGGAGGTATTCTAGAGTAAGAAGAGAACTTGAACATTTTCTCCTTCTCTTTATTATTTATTACTCACCTGATAGTGAGAACCAAAGATCTTTAATGAAGAAATGCAAGTAGATGCCAAGAAGAGGTGGGAGCAAGCCATGGCCGAGGAGCATCGAGGCTCTCATGGAGAACCGGACATGGGATTTGTTAAACCTACTGAAGGAAAAGAGTATTACAAAACAAATGGGTGATCGAGAATGAAAGAGGAAGGAGGCAAGAAAAGATACAAGGCCTGGTTGGAGGTCGAGGGTTTGCATGTAAAAAAGGTATAGATTTTGATGAGATTTTTTTCTCCGTAGTAAAAATGACTTCTATTAGAACTGTTCTAGGAATAGTTGTAGTAGAAGACTTGCACTTAGAATAGCTTGATGTAAAGAGTGCATTTCTCCATGGTGATTTGGAGGAGGAACTATATATGCAACAGCCAGAGGGCTATGAGGTAAAAGGTAAAAAGGAGATGGTGTGCAAACTAAAGAAGAGCTAGTATGGCTTGAAACAAGCTCCACATTAATGGTATAAGAAATTTTATAGCTTCATGATGGATAAAGGTTATATCAGATGTCATTCGACCATTGCATGTATATAAATTTTTTTTGAGGATGGTAGCTATATTATCATTTGACCTGTATGTGGATGACATGTTGGTTGCGAGGTAAAAACATGCAGGAAATAAAAGAAATCGAAGAAGCTAAGTGAATCCTTTGCTATGAAGGATTTTGGGGGCAGCCAAACAAATCCTTGGTATGAGGATGTCCCGAGATAGGAAGGACGAAAGTTGACTTTATCTCGGGAAGAGTACATTAAGAAGGTCTTGAGAGGTCTAATATGTAGGATGCTAAATCGGTTGGGACTCCTTTGGCAGTGTGCCATTTCAAGTTATCAAAAGAACAGTGTCCTAAGACAGTAGGAGAGAGAAACCCGGATGTCCAAGGTACTTTACTCATCGGTGGTTGGTAGTTTGATGTATGCCATGGTGTGCACTAGGCACGATATTGACCATGCGTTGGGAGTGGTGAGTAGATTTATGAGTGATCCGGTAGAGATCACTAGCGAGACATTAAAGTGGATCCTTTGGTATTTGAGAGGGACCATGGGGACAGGTTTTGTGCTCTGAGTGGATCAAACGTCACTTTGTGTGGTTATGTAGATTCAGATATGGCTGGAGATGTAGATAGTAGGAGGAGCACAATAGGTTATGTTTACACTGTAGGTGGAACAATAGTAAGATAGATTTCACGACTATAGAAGTTGGTGGCTTTGTCAACCATGGAGGCTGAGTATGTTGCTGCCACAGAGGCAAGCAAGGAAATGATTTGGTTACAACAATTACTTGAGGAGTTGGGGCATAAGCAGGAGGAAGGAAAGTTGCATAGTGATAGTCAGAGTGCTATACACCTAGCTAAGAACTCTACTTTCCACTCTAGGACGAAGCATATACAATTAAGGTACCATTTCATCAAGACAACTTTGGAGGAAGAGAAGTTGAAGCTGGAGAAGATTCATACCAGTTAGAATCCTACAGACATGATGACCAAGGTGGTCACAAGGGAAAAATTGAAGTTGTGTTCAACTTTGGTTAGTCTTCACGAAACTAGTGAAGGGTTGAGAAGCTTGCTCAAGGGAAAACTAGTCTCAAGTGTGAGATTGTTAGGTTGTGGACCCTATTTTCATGTGTGAAAGTGTTGAAGACTATACACTAAGAGTATTGTACACTTTTCATGTATCCTCGCTTGGGATTGGGAAGGGCCAAGCCTCGAGCGAGGGTCTAGGGCGGCATCCCGATAGCTTGAGGGGTTCGTTCAGGCGCAACCCCCAAAAAAATTGGGCCTTAAAACTTGCTTGATATATCAGGAAACATTATTTTCTCATAGGGTGGGATTTTGGTTTTTTCCTATGGTTTTGATACCCACGGTTTTGTAAAACTGCTTAAGCAGTTGTCTATTTATATGGTTTTATGCATATGATAGATGGATGAAAAACATTGTAGATGTGCTTTGAATTCGGGTGTGAATTCTGTAGAGTTTGTTGAGCATAGCTCCAAATAGATCTAGGTATTGTATTGAGAGAGTGGTGGCTTGTAATAAAATATGAGCAAGTGATTCTTGGTGGACGTAGCCCAAATTGGGTGAACCATGTTAAATATTGTCTCTTTGTGTTGTGTTATTTTATTCTGCACTTTTATTTGAGATCTTTAATATTTTCTACATATTAGTCTCTACTATTGCGATTCTGTGAGGGATTATTCTACATATTTTATCCCTTATTTCCTAACACACCGCTTCTCTATCTCCCTCTCGCATGCCTCATTATACTTAAGTCACCTTTCTCTCTCTGACTTTCTGCCACTAGGTCTGCCATCTTTCACCAAACTGTTCCTTCCCTCACGCGTGGTGAGGTTTAGTTAGCCATTGGTTTACTCTCCAGGTTCAAAGTTACCATCAAGATCTTGATTACCAGTGGAATACCTTGCAGATATGCTCCTCTAGGATACCACAAAAACTAGAATTCAGCTACCTCCAGAAAGAATACATCGAAATTGAATATTCCAAAATATAATTGTTTAGAACACCATAAAACCATGTATCCACAACGCGAGTCAGATTAGATCAACATCATAAAGGGCCTAAAATTCTTCATGTGTCCAAATAAGTGTGTGATACCTCCAATTCCACTTAGATGCATAAGCAATCAGCCACTCATATAATTCTACTGGAAAGATAGTGAAAAATCTCTCATATAAGCTATCATATATATTTTGTTCTACCCAAGTGCATGCATTAAACTTAGATCCAATGTTGAACCATTGTGCATATTCTTCCTCTAGATCATGTATCCACTCTTCAATACTTGCTAGAGTTAACCTGGTATGTCTTCATCATGAATCATCCTAAAAACAAATGAAAAATAGGTCTTGGCAATGGAACCAATGATGCAGCCTAGAATTTACTAGATAACACCCTAGTCACGCTAGCACATCACTCAACCTAGACTGAGTGCTCACTCGAAGTGCGTAAAGGTACCAGGTCCCTCTTTAGGGTTTTTGTAGTAGGATGTTAGTGTGATGAAGGAAGAAACATATAGATCCATAACTAATCCATCATTCTACAATGCATGCCATATTCAGATCTAGGAAAGAACAAGTTTAAACAATAATCATGATTGAATCAAGAACATGCACTACTCAATTACACATAGGAATGACACTTAGATTCAGCCAATATCTTCCATCTATTAATAAACACAGAAGATCCTTACAATAATGGCAATCTATACCGATGCACGCATGGATCTGATATAGTAATCTAGTCATATGCACATATCTCTTTATGCTTACCTCTTATGCTCTGCATATACCTATATCTCATCTCATCTCTCTTCTCTCAAGTAATTCACTACATATATAGGGTGGGACTTGCCCTTCACCACTTATCTATTCCAAAAATAGGTCGCATGCTACTAATAGCCACGTGTATTTACAAGCATAGCCACACATGTAAGTGTGTTATCTATAGACCTCTTATAGTTAATCAAGTGGAAATCCTATTCTTAGTTCATCTCCATGAAAAATGCTTTGATTTGATCCTTCTAAAGATAGACAGTGTGTGGTGTGCACGTCTCTACCTCGTTTATGTGCTCTGCACGCCATCTTCTAAAAATAGGTCTTCATGCTCAAAATCGGCTAAGTCCCGAAAGCTAAACTTGCCCTCCACGTGTGGGTTCTTCCTATCCCTTCGTGCCCCTGATCCTAGCCTTCTCTCCCACACGGAATTCTTGTGTGATCTCTAACAAGTATTCTCTAATCAACACCCCATTTGTACCCATGCATGTAAGGTAAGAACATTTACTTCCGCACATGTATCAATCAATATATTACTCAATAACCACCCATCCATACTAGCATTGAGTGATTTCCTTGTCATAATCTAGGCTATGAGGGGAAGATTTGCATGTAGGATCTACCGTCTAGTCACAGTGCTTGCACGTGAATTATTTCCTTTTAACCAATTACCTAATATTCGATAATATTCTCCCCGGAGTAACATTTTCCACACTTCTCTCAAGTCATCCATATCAATTTGGATGCGTCTCGATGCTTTATTTTTCTCCATCTTTTGTGATTGTTACTTTAAATATTGTATTTCACCTTGAAGATTCCTGAGTACCTCCATGGTTTCCTGATAAACCTCCTTCTGATGGGAAGGATCTAGGTACCGTGCATGTAGAACCTCCTCCTTAGTGATGGTAGGCTTCTACTAAAATACTTCTATGGCACATGCCACTTCGGTGTGGGTAGTGATCCTTACTTGCAACGCCTCGTGATTCTACTTCCAACTTGGGCATCCACTGATTTTCCACATGCCCATTGTATCAGATTAACCATCCTCACGTATTTGTTTTCTTGTTTATGCTACTTGCTAAGATGTTCATAAAAGTCCTGGGAATTCCTCATAACTATTACTATTTCCAAAATAACATGCAATATTTTAAGGACATTCGCTTTGTAGTGGTTAGGAGATCCACATGTATAACATGTTCCATGAGGGAACTCACCTCTTCCACCACCACATCCTCATCCTCTGAATCCACCATGGTATCCTTAACCTCTACTCGAACTCCTTCAAAACGCCCTTCATTTCAATCATAGTGTGAATGATTATGATCCCGATCCACGATGCTTGTTGTTTCCTTTAGAGTTATCTAAAACTCCTATTTGTCATACACCAATATCTATCACATCTTGGATCGACCAATCAGGTGGCATCTTTCATGTCATGAGTTGTGGACTCGCAAATCTTGGTAAAAAAAAGATGTTCTTCCTTATCACGCATTGTAGTAATGGGCAATGGCTAACATCATGGTTTAAATGGCATATCTCAAAGTCCAACAATAACAACCATACCGATCTACAGGACAACTATCCTTTATGTGAGCTTCCACTTCGCAACTCATGCACTAAATCCCCATGCGCATCTCGTGTGCTAAATTTTTGATAGTTTCTCTAACTATTTTTTCATAGTTGTAATCTATGCTTCTAAAAATGGGCTCACCCTAGTGTCTATGCTTCCAAATACCTTAGCATGTAAGCTTGCTTCAAGTTCTTTACATGGATCGAGTGTATGTATTATGTGATAATGCCCTCCTAAAAGGGGTAATCAGGCCTCCAATGAACCATTGTGCATGTTGGATTGTGTGAATATCATAAGAAAGCTTAGATAACAAGTGTTTTAAAATGGGCATCATACTCTCTGATACTTTCATTAGTGCCTTGATTAATATCCTTGAGCACACTTATACTCTTTTTCTCAAACTTAGGGATGTGAAACTCTTTAAGGAATGCATATTTTAATGTTGTATATTCTATGCAAGTCTGATCAGGGTCAAAAATTTTATACCAGTTGTGTGCGTGCCCTTATAATGTAGTAGAAAATTGAATTTCCCTATGCTGGAGAATGTATGACTCCTTTGCGCATGCCAAAGTATTTCACACGTGTACATGTTCAAAAGCATATTGTATGCCCCTATACTCTAGAAGACGAAGAGACATCTCCATGTAAATATTCTGGGGTTGGTGTGGACCTTGCCCACCTGATCCAGAACCTCTTGTGTTTCCTCTACCTCCAGAACCACCAAATCTACCAAAACTAGAGCCACCTATGCCTCCTGATCCCGAACCTATAAATGGGTCATACGAGAGGATGTACTTCCTTGTGTTCTAATAGTAGTACTAAAGCTGTACCACTGACGGTCCATGAAGTGTTACTACTCCCATAAGAGAGTCCAAAATCTATGCGCTTGAATTCTGCGTTGATGATACACCTAAAAAGGTACTCCCATATAACAAAAAAATCTGTTTGCACTACCATCATTGTGCCTCTCATAAGACTCACTCCTACTCTCCCACTACTTGAATTAGCTTGTTGACTGTTTGTTGTACTAGATGCTAGAAAACCAAGCGCAAGGGAAAGGTTTCAAGTGGATTCAGATGTGCACCCATGGCCCAAGTTGTCTTTGTTGGCATGCTTCACACGTGAGGCCGAGGAGGGTTCCCTATCATGCTTTCCCAAATGGGGGAGTTCTTGATGCTTGGGTTCCACGTCTTCTACGTGAACTTCAAATCCTTCCCAAACTATCTTTCTCCACAACACCATTTTCTCTGCAACCTCCCGCATTGCTTCTCTACCTCCCTCTCACACGCCTCATTATACTTAAGCCACATATGCTCTCTCTACCTTTCGCCTCTAGGTCTGCCGTCATCTTTCATCAAGCTTCGATCCTTCCCCACATGTGGTGGGGTTTAGTTCACCATCGGTTTGTTCTCCAAATTTAGGGTTACCATCAAAATCTTGATTGCCATTGGAATGCCTTGCAGGTAAGTTCCTCCTGGGATATTGTAAAAGCGGAATTCATCTACCTATGGGTACAAATAAGTGGAAATTGAGTACTCCAAGATATAACTATTCAAAACACCATGGAACCACATATCCACAAGCATGAGTCCAAATCAAATCAGCATCATAAAGGGCCTGAAATTCTTCCTGCGTCAAACAAGTGTGTGATACCTCTAATTCCATTTAGATGCATAAGCAATCAACCACTCATACAATTCTACTAGAAAGATAGTGAAGAAGCTCTCATATAAATTTTCATACAAATTTTGTTCCACCCACATGCATGCATTAAAATTAGATCTACGGTGGTGAACATTCATGCATATTCTTCTTCCGTGTCGTGTATCCACTCCTCAACACTTGTTAGGGTTGATCGATATGTCTTCATCACAAACCATCCTAAAAACAAGTGAAAAGAGGTCGACAAGCGAACTAATGATGCAACCTAGAATTTACCAAGTAAAATCCTAGGCATCTTTGGCACATCACTCAACCTAGACATCGAGAACTCACTCGAAGAGTGCAAAGGTACTAGGCCCTCTTTGCGATTGTTGTTTTAGGATGTTAGCATGATGAATACTTGATGCATTGAGAACCATAACTAACATATCATTCTACATTGAATAGTCAAATCTATATTTTAAAGTATCATAAATCAAACAATAATCATAAGCAAAACCATTTATATTGTAATAAACTATAACTATGATTAACACCTTAATTCAGCCAATAATCCCATTATATTAAATGCAAAGAATACATATAATCTTATTACAATAATGACATCATATGCTCATGCGTGTATGGATCTAATCTCACAATAATCCAATCCTTACATACTATCTTTGTATATCTATGCTACATAGTTCACTACATATTTATAAGGGTTGGGACTTGCCCTTCACCACTTATCTAGTCCCAAAATAGGTCACATGATATTATTAGCCACGCGTTGTTATAATAATAGTCACACATGCAAGTACACTAACAATAGAATTCTTCTAGTTAACTGTCAGTAGTAAATCTATTCTCAACCTATATCCATGTAAATCACTTCGTAGTCGGCCCTCTAAAAATAGCCGAAGTGTGTTGCACAAGTCTCTAACTGGTTTTTGTGTTCGGCATGCTATCTCCAAAATATCTCATCATCGTGAAAACAACTAAGCCTCAAATATGTCTCTTTTCCTAGCATGTGATTCCTTCCTGATCCTCTTGAAATTTTGAATGTGCTCTTTTATTCCATGTTAACCTTACGTATGTTCTTCGCTAAGTGCCATATTTTGACTAACCAACATCACTCGAATACTCATGATCAAAAAGGTAGAAATGAACCCGCATCACATCTTTATATAGATTTGGGAAAATTTATTACATTTATTTCTCCTTTACCTACCACCAATCCTCTCATTAATTGACCATTTTCCCAATTTCCATGTGATACACCTACGCACCACAGTTATAACCTTCTAGCACACCTTCCTACCTTTTGGCTACAAACACCGTAACATTCCCATTTTAAGACTTTAGAAACAAGGGAATTTTTTTATTTTTTTAATAATGTTCTTTGTTCTAAATAATCATAATTTAGAACACACATTCCAAGCCAATCAATCTCATAATAGAAAACCATATGCAACTGTAAATGACTCGGTGGAACACTAATCTCTCATTTCATGACTTAGTATCATACCGATCTCTCATGTTAACTTAACGATTTTTATACTAAGTATACTTGGTTCTCTTACCATTTTCGATGTGTTAAGTGTTTTTTTAAGAGGCCTATCCGAATATCTCGTTACAATATTCATCTGAAATCCCACTTCTTAAACTAGGTGACATAGGACAATGTAACCAACAACTTGCGATACTTTGGCCAAATATTTTCAACATACTATTCATGTTTATATTCCTAGATGACATACTCATCGAATGGAATATGTCCTTCACCCCACTTGATCTGTTATCTAGAATGGTCTTCACTAACTCCCTCGTTCATTTGTTTAAGGTTTAACCCAATTAAAGTTAGTAACATAGTCTAGTGTAGAGGATCGCACACAATGACTAAGGGTACATAGACATACTTAATCGGCCTTAGTCGATTGCATGTGTCTAGTTATCCTAAGTCATTGTGAGATGTCCCAACACTAGATCATGCCTCTAACTTAACCTAGGGAAGAACTATGATCAAGTCTAGAGTTTATGTAGATCTAGGTGATTAAACTCTGAAGGGTGTTGCAACATGTCAACTGCAACACAATATCCTCATGAAGACCCAAGTCTTCCCAAAGGTATTGTACTGCAGTTGGCATGTGCCAACATCCAACCAAGTTCTCCTCATCTGGATGAACATACCTTAGAAATAATTTAATGACTTAATAATTTTTCCTTATTAAAGGTTAATTGTAGTAGCCCTACTGGACAACTTGGTTCATTTACCATTAGGGTTATAAGTTAAAACTACAATAGGAATGGGTATGCAGATACATCTGCCCCAACAATTCATAAGTTATGTTATAATTCCATTAACATACTGATTTATGTTTCTCATAACAAATTCAACATACTTAATCAATGATGATAACTTAATTTACTTATCCAAGTCTTAGCTTGCTTAAGTTCTGAATCGATCTTTTTGTAATAGGATTCATTGGGATGAAGTCTAATCCTATATGTTTTCTTTTCATTGGTCTTATTCGATTAAGGAATTAATCAAGAGGAAGCACACCTTCCTCTATCCAAGATAACATTAGGATTTAATTCCAAAAAGGTCTTAAAACAGACTATTTATCATTGCAGAAAAGTTGCCTTCCCTTTTCTTATTAAGAATTAAGGTTCATTTATAACCCCATATTATTTTACAAGTTATCATCATGATTTAATTTACCCACTAATCATTTTTTAGTAAAGCCATAGTGATTTAGTTGAATGTCCAATCACGAATGCCAACTTTAATAAGTTGCATTTAAATAAGAGGGTAGTATATCTAGTACCCTTAACCTCTAATTCATTTTAAACCAACCCGAGAGGGTATATTACATATATATATAAAATAAATAGAGATAAGCTTATCATTTCCATTCACAGAATATTAAAAAGATGACACATCAAGTACAGATAAACCCACAACTTTTCATTCATCAAAATGGGATTCATACATGATAAGTTCAAACACTTCAGACATATCTAGTGTCAAACAACAAAAACAAGATCAATTACAAGGACAAATTTATTTTCCAACTATTACATTTCAATAATGATCCATATTTCATCATAAAATATCTAGTCTCTTTGGTAAACAAAATTAACATCCTAAAAGATCTTTTCTCCTCTCATCACTTACGAATTCCATCTGCAAAATTTCTAGCATGGGTCAGTTCATTGAACTGAGCATGATAAGCACTAAGCATTAAAATGATGTGCTTTTAACTAACTATTTCATAAAGAGAAATCTACTTTTATGAAATAGTTAAAGCATTACAGAAAGACATACCATAAAGAAATACCAGTCACAAAAGAGAGGGAGAGGTAATGTGATAAACCATATCATCATTAAGAATAGATCATGATATAATCAGATTCAACTTTCAACTAATGATTACATAAAAATAATTAAAGCATTAATCTAGATAAATAATATTTCACCAAAATCACAATTGCTTTTCATATACTGATTTACATGATTCACTTCTTAATTAATTCCATCTAATCTGAGAAGATACTAACACTACTATCTCTTAGGAATAGATTTGCATTAGATGGAACAATTGTACATTCATTTCAACATTATCTCACTTAATTTCATCCTAAAATATAAGATGCCAAGTTCAATCAAACATTAGGATAAATTTAGGATGAACCAACAACATATTTAGTAAAGAGTTTCTTATTTAAGAATTCTATATCCTAAATTCAAAGTCAAAAACTAACCTAAGTTTAGGATCGTGACATCAAACAAATTTTGACAAAGGATGAAATCAATTTGACATGTAATTGGAACTAATCACACAATCACAAATGAGGTACATCATTACCAATGTAAAAGTCAAAGAGAAGAATGGAGGAATTTAACAATCAACTACAGATCTTGTAATCCTTCAAATATATTTTCACCCCATAAGAGACTTACTCAGGATTTTCCAACCTAACATAACAATTCTTTAGAGTAACCTTTGCTTCAGCTATCCTATTCTAACACAATTGGGCTTAATTCTTCAAGAAATTCCTAAAGTGGAGGTATAATGATACAAACCAAACTGGTCATCTCCCTCTTCAGGAGTGATACAGGTGAAAGATGAAAGGAAAGAGAGAAAGAGATTGTTCACTCTAGATCCAAGAAAGGATATTATAGACAAGTCCGGTCTACTATCCTCAACCAAAAACCCAACAGAGGTTAGATCAAGGCTCAAATTAGATGATAGCTGTCCCAAGGTAGAAAGAACAAAGAACAACATTCATTTACCTTTTAGAATTCAAGGAGGATAGTATTATAAATACCTTAATTCCCCAAACTGCAAGTAACCATCTCCTAACATATACAAAGGAAAAGGAATAGTATAGCCAAGGAGTAAGTCTTCCTAGTCTTCCTAACTCAGAATAGAAAGAGGAGATATCATCGAATAATGGTATAGATGAGGCCTCAAATACACATTCCTTAAACAGAGGTACCCTTGCCTAAGATCAAAAAATACCGAAGACAAATTTGATGGCCCAAGGCCAAGAAAAAAATTAACCCCAAAACTATGAATCCAATGAACTATTCAAACTTACAATCAATAACAATGACTGTAACACAATAAGCTACAAACTAAAAATGATTTTCCCTTCTAAATAGTAATTGCATCAATTTCAAGAATTATCCCAATTTCCCAAAGAATAGAAGATAAAATAACACTTCTTTAATTTACCCTTTTTGAAAGCAACGATTTCATTTTTAAGGAGATAACACGGTAAGCTTACCCATCCTTTTTGGTGAATGAAAAAGTGATAACAAGTCTTAATAGATAAAAAATTCCTTTCAAATCCAAAATTAGAACAATGCATCATCCTTAATAACCATTGAAATAGAAAACTGAAACAGGAAGGATAAAACCCAACCTAGATTCATAACCATAGAGAGAGATAAAATAAACGTCGGCATGATCCCAAGTCTTGTGCACAAAATCAAACTCAAAAGATATGCTAAACCCGGAAATGCAAAAGGTCTATTTCCTTCAAGGATTCATTCAAGCTTAGACAAGAGTTGAGTTACTCTACAATTTACATACTGAAGTATTCTCATGAAGTGTTACAAGATCCCATCAAACAAGTTCCATAATTAAAGAAAAATGAGTTACACATGAGCTCAACAAAAGTGTAAGCAGTTACAACTTCTTCCCAATGCAAACAAAAGTTAAACATATCTTTGAAATTTCTAAACAAGGAATTTAAAAACCCAGAATAGATCTTCCATAATAATAGTGGAATCAAACAGAAAAACACAGTGAATAATACAAGCATCGAAAGCAAGATCATAACATTCATCAACAACCCATTCATTTCCCAAGAGAAGAGTTCTTTTAATGAAACATTTAAGTAAAAGCAAAACAACTTAATGGGTAGAGCCTATCATGCCTGATAATGCTTCTCCTTGATTTGCAAAATATTTCCAAGTAGAGCTCTAACAGATTTCTTCTTCACCATTCTGGAGAAGATCTCTAAGAAACTTCAATACCTTCTTCTTTGCCATGAATGTCAATAGAACCCTCAATACTTTCCCATTCCTTCTTCTTATAGTTTTACAGAGTCCAAAAATAGCTCAATGCAATGCAAAAATAACCAGTCATGCAAGAATAGATCTGGCGGTTCGAAGGATAGAAAAACATCATGCAAAGCTCGAGCTCAAAAATAGACCGAAGAAAAAAACAACCATGAAAAACCCTCATGCATTCTCCTAGGTATTTTTTTTCCAAATTCAAAAACATTAAATGCAAAGGACAGATATTTCCTTCTTTTTCCATGCCACCGCCATCTCCATTTTTGGCAAAGTCTAACTTCAAATTGCATGCTACCAATTCCGATGGAGATGCCAACTAAGATTTCCCCTAATTTTCCAATGCCCATGCCAAAGTTGGTGGTAGGGAAGGATAATAATGCATTAAACCTCATTAATTACCTTGAAACCGATGCCACCGACCTCCCAATGTTCATATGTCCCATAGGCCCCCTTTAGGTTAGCCACACTTTAGTTAGGTTAACATAAGTTTAGGATATCAACATAGGTCTAAAGTAGGTTTCTAGGTTAAGTCCTAACATCTTAATTCAAAAGATCAAAGAGACATAGGTTAGGCTTAGTTCTAGGACATAATCCTTTAGCATTAAACCTATAGTTAAAAATGAGTTATCATTCAAGCAAGCATCGAAATCCATTAAATGAAGAACCAACCATGACATCAGTATCCAACATACTGCAGGGTCTGAAGACCTTATTAATTCTCTAACACAATCAGAATCCATTGATCAACTGATCAAACAAACTTGGTTGTTATGACCACAAAAATTATGAATTGAAAGCATACCTTGGATCAATGGAATTGATCCAAGGTAATGTTGTTCGAAATAGGAAGAGTTTATAAAAATTGAACCAGATTTCTCATTTAAGCAATGAACTTATTCTACATAAGGAGGTGGGTTGTTCCTATTAAATACAATAAACATGACAACATGAACATGTACAAAGGATGGATTATTTTCTACTACAAACATGATTTCCATAGTCACAAGAGTACACCGTCTTAAGACCAAATCACATGTCAATGTTTGCATCTTCTAGGTAGAAGTCATCTTAGGTACTTGTCATGCTAGAGGTGTTACGGACCTCCTTACGTGAGCTTCCATGCACCAAAGTACCTTGCCATTGTGCCTTCCTCTAGTAGTTTTTACAGCCACAACTTACCTCATGTTATCCGTGAATTCATTTGTTTCAAACTATTGTCTTCTTTTAGAGATTTTTTTTTCTAGCGCAAAGACCTTTTCATATCTCGCACTTCTTAACAAGAGAAATCACCTATATGATTATTTTCTTATGTGTACCCATGTTTGAATGACAACCACACCACACCAAGGGTATGTGCATTCCTTTGTGCATAAAAACACTTTAGATTGTGATCAGCTTCTAGCGTGCAAACGTGCTTATTACACAAAACACTGAACTAAATTGACAAAGCATAGTGACAAAGAAGGAAAAACATTAAAGGAAATACAGTAAGGGAAATCTATACTAAATGGAAATACTGCCTTATTACAAACACCAAGAAGGATTATTTATAGTAGGGCTTCAACCTACTCCCATTGAAGTAATTGGGTAACCGTGTTCCATCAAGTGCCTCTAACTGAATAGCAAGTTCCCTGATTCAAGTATGTGAGTGATAACATATGGTCCCAACCAATGCACCTTAAGATTTCTTGGGTGGCATAGAAACTTTGAATCATAAAGAAGCACCATCTTCCCAACCTCAAGCTTCTTATCCTTGATGTGTCTGTCATGCCATGCCTTCTATCTAGCCTTTTCCTACTTTTGACTCCAACGTGCTATGGTGTGCCTCTCATCCAGTTGTATCAATTTTCAATTATTTCTTCCAATGCTTTCTCATCAACTAGACCTCCCACATGTGCACGATACACAAAGAAGGTAACATAAATTCTATGGGAAGAAATGATTCTATGCCAAACACCAACTAAAAGGGTGTGGCCTTATTCAACCTTTTGTAGGTTTTTCTATATGCCCAAAGTACAATAGAAACTTTATCATCCCAATCTTTCCTTCCAACATCACAATTTTTTGTCAAGGTCTAGCTCAATATCTTGTTGAAATCCTCAGCAATCCCATTTTCTTGAGGGTGATAAGGTGTGGTCTTATGGTGCACAACCATAAATTCATCCAATAATATCCTGATTGTCTCATTCAAGAAATGTGTACCTGTCGACACTAAAATTTTCCTCCATAATTTCTATTTCATTAATGTATGTATTAGGAATAGGATGTTGTTAAGTATAATTAGTAAGTAGTAGCGTCGATGAAGATAACGGCACCGCCGTCGATGCGGTCTTGCCTTGCCAATAATGTGGAGTATGGTAGCGAGTCAAAGTACACTTGGAATGTTGTAAAAAAAGTAAATATTTATCGTAAGTGGTCAGTAATGTTAAAATGTCAAAGTTTGGGTAATTAGAGAAGTAGGGTCTACATGATTAGGAATTAGAAATATTATATTGGTAATAAGGACAAGGAGTGAGGTCATAAATATTTTGTGTATTTTATTTGTAAAAAGCCTAAAAATGTGGAACCCATGTAAAATGATAAGGTTTATCTTATCTTAGAAGATAAGCTTACATGTATGAGATAAGAGTTAAGGTATGGAATATGATTCGTCAGTGGATTTCTTATCCTATCTTAGAGATAAGATCGATAAGCACGGAAGTTCTATAAATAGAGAGGCTACCCCCTCATTTAGCATAGAAGGAAGTAGTGAGAAATATTTTAGGAAGTGTGCGAAGGAAGCCATCAGTTTAAAGGTGTGTTGAAGAAGCCATTAAGAGGTGTAATTGTAAAGTTTCTCCCATAGTCTTGGTGAAAGGCAAGTGAAGTCAATAACACTTGAAGTACATCATGGGTGAGATTGTACAATATGATTTCATGTTAATATTATAATTTATTTTGATATTTCAGATTTGTCATCATTTTGTCTTATCATAGTCGATGGTATTCTTGTGTTATGTTGTTGTTTTGTTTCAGATTACATCCACCAAACTAAAGGCTGTGCATTAGTAAATAATCATAGCACGAGGAGTTCGGTGAATAATTATCATAGTGCCGGATTGGTGATGACATTTTGGTTCCGTTGCCGGGACCATTCCTCGTTGGTGGATTTTCTGGAGAGATATTCCCACTTAGTCAAAAATCAATTAGAGGGTAACCTTGTTTTTACTGTGCATAGTAGTTACCATGGTAAAGTCATTTTTGCCATGAATAGTAGTTACCATGGTAAAGTCATTTTTGTTGGAATAGTATTTACTGCAGTAAAGTCACTTTTTACCGTGAATAGTATTTACCGCAGTAACTTCACTTTTTACCGTGAATAGTGTTTACCACAGTAAAGTCAGTTTTACTGCAGTAAGTCAAGTTTTACCATAGTTTACCGTGGTCATTTCTATTTTACTGTAGAAAGGTGTAAAGTCACTTTCTAGTATAGTGATTCCAATTATTTGTGCACATAAGTCTTGTTGATTATACTTGTGGGTTGGTATTTCACGGTGGTTACTTTTGAAAATGGGAAAGATTCCTATTTTTTCAGCTCAATCTAATGAAGATGCTTCTTCTTTCATTCAAGAGTTTAAACGATCTTGTATTTGTAATGGCCTTATAAGAAGGAGCAATGGACTGAATTTTTTTCCTACCTTTTTGGATGGTTCCGCACTTAGGTGGTTTGAAACACTAGGTGATAATGTGAAAAATTCATGGGATTTATTAAGCTGAAAGTTTTCTTGAAGAATTTGGTGAACAACGGAAATATATGCAGATCTCATGATCGAGATCACAAAACTATCCCAAGGAGAGAAGGAGAAGATAAGGGATTATTATGCTCGTGTTCTAGAGCTAAGGAGGAAGCTCGATGCCCAGATCCGGAAGGAAGGATTAGCGGATGGGTTGATGAATGGCGTGGATAATCTCCTCTGTAAGCACTTCATTCTTGGGATGAAGCCAGAGATCAGACAACGAGTGAAGTATGACCGCCCAGCTACCATTGAACAAGCAAAGGAGATTGCAAGAAGGCAAGAAGAAAGCATGGAAGAGGAGCCCAAAGAAATTTTTGCTAAAGTAGAGCCTACACCAACACCTTTGGTCCAGAATCCACAACCACTCCCGGTGAGCACAAATATTTCTCCTAGTACATCTACTGAGTATGAAGATCTGCTCAAAAAGATGGGTCAGTTAACTATTAATCTTCTTGAGGAAAGGAATTTAGTTCTCGGGGGAGGAGATAGAGGTCCAAAAAGAAATATTTCTGAAGTTGTTTGTTATGGTTGTTATAAAAGGGTCATTATAAGTATAATTGTCCGAGATAGAGGTTCTACATCTAGTAAAGGAGATAATGATAAAGGAAAAGCACTGTGAATTCTTTTGATGTAATAGATAAGAGAAGAAATAATGAAGTAGATGTGTTTGTAACAAAAAAAAGAAAGAAAAAGATAATCACGATGGAAATGATCCTAAGAAGATGAAAGAAAAAAACTAGTAAGAAACATAAGAGAAGAAAGTTGGGTGTGCAGGATTTTCGATTTCACACGGGGCAAGGACCATACTCCATCTTGGAAGATTTGTCCAAAACGCTGCAAATATTACATATGGTCAACTCTTGGCTATGTCTTCTGAGAAGAGGCGGGAGTTGCAAGGTGGACTCAATGCTCGAAGAAGGAAGGAGGTTGAGGTCCCTGTTTTGGAGGTAGAGGCAGATCCCTATGCTCCACAAGCTGAGGTATTATGTAATGGTATTTCAATTCATGATGTCTTAGTTGATGGAGGTGCTGCAGTTAATGTAATGACCGAGTCTGTAATGAATATGTTGGGTTTAAAAATTGATCACCCTTCAACACTTATGTTAAGGTCATTAAATAAAGGAAAAACTAAACCAGAAGGTGTAGTTTCAAATGTGGCAATATCTGTTATGGGTGTGGTATGTGTGGTAGACTTTCAGGTGATGAAAAATGGTACTGCGTTGCATACCCAATCTTTGCTTTGGGAAGACCATGGCTCGGGGAGAGTTCATGCGAGAAACTCTTTGGAATGAAGGTTTCATGACACTTGGACGTGGTAGAGAGAGGGTGAAGATAAATGTGATCCTCGACATCATAAAGCGAGAACTCGTGGATTAAAGTGATGGCCGATGATTGGACATCCTCTCGATTACTCTAGTACCGGTGAAGTGGACACTGAAGATGAAGAAAGTGAGGTGGATGTTTCAGTCATGGATATCCTTCCAGTCACACCAACTCATGACCCCATAAAATTATCTGAAGAAGAAGTTGATGATCATCTCCAACAAATAAAGATTGGTGATGCTGTGATGGAGAGTGAGAAGGAATCCTACCTCCAGCTCTTTCGAAGGTACATACACCTATTCACTTTTGATTACAAGGAACTCCATCAAGTAAGTTGGGTAGAACATTGTATTGAGCTAGTAGATGGTGCTAAGCCCATAAAGCAAATGCCATATAGAATGAATCCTAATTTTTCCAAGACTGTAAAAGAAGAAATAGATAAGTTGCTTAATGCAGGATTCATATTTGTTGTGGAGAATTCAGAATGGGTTTCTCCCATTGTGATCTCAATAAAAAAGAATGGGAAGCTACGCATTTGTGTTGATTACAAGAAGCTCAATAAGGCAACAAAGAAGGATCATTACCCTCTTCCATTTTAGATCAGATCTTGGACGAAGTGGTGGCAGAGTGCTTATAGTTTTCTTTGATGGATATAGCGGCTACAACCAAGTTCGTATAGTAGAGAAAGATCAGCTGAAGACCACGTTCACCACTCCTTGGGGAATGTTTGCTTATAGAGTTATGCCTTTTGGGTTGTGTAATGCTCCAGCAACATTCTAGCGTTTGATGAATAGGGTGTTCGAACCCTACATTGGGACCTTCATCAGAGTATTTCTGGATGATTTTTGCATCTATGGGAGCAAGTTGGACCACCTGCACCAAATGGAGACAACATTTCAAAGGTTAGATGAAGCACAAGCCTCACTAAACCCTACAAAGTGTGTCTTTGGATGTTCTAAAGGTGTTTTGTTAGGGCATGTTGTATCCGAGAGATGGTATTGGTGCGATCACGATAAAGTTTCAAAATCAAAGATTTACCATTCCTATGAATAGAAGTAAGTTGGGATCATTTTTAGGCCATGTGGGTTACTATAGAAGGTTCATCAAGAATTTCTCAAAGATTGCACAGCCACTAACCCAATTCTTGAAGAAGGATGTTACTTATGAACCAGGAAATAAGGCGCATGAAGCTTTTGGACAACTGAAGGAAGCCCTGGTGTCTTCACCTGTTTTGAAGAATCCAGATTGGAGCAAGCCATTCATTGTGTACACTGATGCCTCAGATGCAAGCACTAGGAAGTACTTTGAGCCAAAAGGATGAAAATGGGAATGAACATCAATTTACTTTGGGAGCGGAACAAATGAGCGTCTTTGAGGTAAATTATCTTCATGAATCGAAAAAGAGGCTCTGGCTATCATTTTTGCTGTAAAGAAGTTTAGAAATTACTTGCTAGGGAAAAAATTTCTAGTTGTAACAGATCATCAGGCTCTAAAATATATTGTAAATAAGCCTAACCCATCAGGGAGGATAGCAAGATGGATAATTTTGCTACAAGAATTTGAATTTGATATTATAGATAGGCCAGGAAAGAAGCATGTCAATGCAGATGCACTCTCTCAAGCCTATGATGGTTTAGGATCATCTTGTGATGATGATGATTTCCCCGATGCAGCATTATTATCCCTTGACACAATCCCTAGTGAATACATAGATATTTGGAATTATCTGAATGAATTCAAGTTTCTTAATGGTGCCAATGCAAAGACTAAGAGAAAGATTACTCAAGCCAGTCGTCCATATTCTATTCTGCATGGAGTATTATTTCGAATAGGACCTGATGGACAGTACAAGAGGGCAATTGGACGTGATCAAGGGAAGGAACTACTAGAAGAATTCCACAATGGTACATGTGGAGGGCACTTCTCTGGACAACTTACAACAAGAAGGATCTTGGATGCAAGGTTATCACTGGCCCCTCTTTTTAAAGATTGTTATAATTATTGTAAGACATGTGATATTTGTCAAACACATGGTAACCGTAAGACTTCATCAACTCCATTATGTCTTATTCTTCCCCTTGGTCCCTTTGAAAAGTGGGGAATAGACATTGTAGGTCCACTTCAACTACATCATGCCAAAATAAGTATATTGTAGTTGCCACAGATTATTTAACCAAGTGGGTTGAAGCTAGGCCATTGAAAATAGCTTCCATGGATGAAGTGGCAAGGTTCATGTATGAACGCATTGTCACCAGATTTGGTTGCCCATTAGAAATTGTAACAGATCAAGGAAGCCACTTCATTAATGAGGTGGTAGAAGCCCTAGTCAATAAGTTTTCTATTAAGCACAGGAAGGAAACAACATACAAGCCAAGCACAAATGGACAGGTGGAACGAAAAAATTTTGTGTTGTGTCAAATTCTAGCAAAAGATGCAGCCTTGCAGGTACATAAATGGGATAAAAGGATTCATGCAGCATTGTGGGCATATAGGGCAACATCAAAGTTAGCAACAGGATACTCCCCATTTCAGTTGGCCTATGGCATTGATCCAGTTCTTCCTATTGAGTTTGATATTCCCACTGTGAGAGTTATGAAAAATGAAAGGATGGATGAAAGTGATTCAGTAAAAGAAAGGTTGGTACATCTTCATTTGCTGGAGGAAATGAGAGAAATAGCAAAGGATACAAGCCATAAGAAGAAAATGAAGCAGAAGGAATACTTTGATCAAAAGATCCGGTGGTCTCCATTTCATGTGAATGACTTGGTTCTAGTATATGATTCCAGATACAAAAAAAGAAGACAGAGAAAATTTCTTCCAAAATGGATGGGGCCCTACAAAATAGCAGTTGTGCATGAAAATGGTATGTACCGACTGGAGGAATTGGATGGCACTCCCATTACAAAATGGGTCAACCATGACAAGTTGAAGATTTTCCAAGCACCAGAAGAGTCTACTCCGAGGACGGAGTAGAAGCTAGGAAGGGGGAAGATGTCGACACTAAAATTTTCCTCCGTAATTTCTATTTCATTAATGTATGTATTAGGAATAGGATTTTGTTAAGTATAATTAGTAGTAGTCGATAGAAGATAACGGCGCGCAAAGCATGATCGCCGCCATGATAATGTGGAGTATGGTAACAGTCAAAGTACAATAGGAATGTTGTAAAAAGTAAATATTTGTCGTAAGTGGTCCGGTAATGTTAAAATGTCAAAGTTTGGGTAATTAGAGAAGTAGGGTCTACGTGATTAGGAATTAGAAATATTATATTGGTAATAAGGACAAGGAGTGAGGTCATAAATATTTTGTGTATTTTATTTGTAAAAAGTCTAAAAATGTGGAACCCATGTAAAATGATAAGGTTTATCTTATCTTAGAAGATAAGCTTACATGTACAAATAAGAGTTAAGGTATGGAATATGATTCGTCAGAGTGGATTTCTTATCCTATCTTAGAGATAAGATGGATAAGCCTGGAAGTTCTATAAATAGAGAGGCCCCCTCATTTAGCATAGAAGGAAGTAGTGAGAAATATTGTAGGAAGTGTGCGAAGGAAGCCATTAGTTTAAAGGTGTGTTGAAGAAGCCATTAAGAGGTGTAATTGTAAAGTTTCTCCCATAGTCTTGGTGAAAGGCAAGTGAAGTCAATAACACTTGAAGTACCTCATGGGTGAGATTGTATGTGATTTCATGTTAATATTATAATTTATTTTGATATTTCAGATTTGTCATCATTTTGTCTTATCATAGTCGATGGTATTCTTGTGTTATGTTGTTGTTTTGTTTCAGTTGATTACATCCACCAAACTAGAAGTGTGCATTAGTAAATAATCATAGACGAGGAGTTCCAGGTGAAGAATTATCATAGTGCGGATTGGTGATGATAGTACCCCTATCACTTTTTAAACTCAACGAGACATCCATAACTATTAAGAATATTTTCCCATAAGAATTGTCTTGGTATAACCACTTTATAATCCTTTGTAGGTGTTTCTTCTACCCAAATTGTAAGATAAGCTATACAAGTGATAATGTAGGGTGACCCATTTCTACATACAATTGGGAAATATGACCCACAAATCTGTTGCCCAATTTTCAAATGGATCTACACTAGTAATAAACCTTAAATAAATTTCATCTCTTTACCTAGGTTTTCCAAGGTGTTGATAGTGATCACACGCCTTACTAATACTCCTTGTAATCCTTGTACAAGGTTTCCCACCATAAACCAGCAAGTAGAATCTTGTGCGCGGTGGCGTCACCTACATAGTGTCCACCTATAATACCACCATAAAATTCTTCCATGATTGTCATTTGTTCATGCTCTAGTACACACCGACACAATACTTCATCTCGTCCTAGTTTGTATAGGTCACCACTGATCAACATGAAAGGTGTGACACAAATTGCAAGTGCTCTTTTCAAGGCTTTCATTCCTTTTGATGCCATACTTGTGCATAAAAGTACAACAATATCCTCCACTCGAAGGCACGTGGTGTAACCTATACAATGGGCCTCTGGCATTATATCTTCCATTGTCTGTGCATCCTCTCTTGATTGAATTCTTGAAAAGTGGTTAGGACCAGATTTTCTTTTTCTGGCATTACCCAAACTCTTGGAATAATACACCCCATTCACATATACACCCCTATAGAATGGGCTTATTTACCAAGTATTTCAATTTCATGTGATCTGTATAGAATACAAAAGGTGTTGCTAGCAATTACTATCTAAACTTACATAGCATGTAAATCATTGATAAGGCCTCACACTCTATAGTTGTATAATTCTGCATTTCTACGAGAGTCTACTTTCTACTAGCAAAAAAATAGGATGATTTATAATACCTTCTCTAATTTGAGCTAGTCTTGTGCTAATGGCCATGCTAGAGGCATCCACATGTACGTGAAATGGTTTGTTCCATGAGGGAAAGCACAAAATAGGCACCGTAGTAAGCCTCTCCTTCAACACTTCAAATGCGCGATGCAATTCTCCCCAATAGAATGTCCCTTTACCTTTTAATAACTCATCCAAGGGTGTGACAATCTTAGCATATCCTTTGATAAATTTTTGTAATACCCTGTGTGGCCCAAGAATCCACACCTCACTCTAACTAGTAGGCTCCTCCAGGCCTAAGATGACTGCAACCTTGGCTGGATCTACTAACAAACCCTCCTTGCAGATGATATGCCCTAGCAAAGTTCTAAAAGGTGTAGAAAATACACACTTCTTGATGTTTAAAGAGATTCTTAACTATTTGCACCTCTCAAACATTAATAAAAATTATCACAATGATCCTTGACAAGCCCATATACTATCCAATCATCTAAGTAAACCTGCAAGAATTTTTGAATAAAATCCTAGAATGCTTGAACCAAAATGCGTGAAAATACTACAGTGTGTTCTTCAGTCCAAAGGGCATCACCGTGTATGCAAAACTTCCCCATTCAAGTGGTGAAATTTGTTTTCTTGTGATCCTCCTTTTGCAATTCTTACTGATGATGCCTAGAGAATCCATCTGTAAAAGAGTAAATTTCACACCATACGCAATGCCTTCTAATATTTCCTCGGTAAAGGTGTAGGAAAATGATCAATCACACATGCAACATTTAGCTCCATGTAGTCCACACAAATCCTAATCCGACCATATTTCTTTATTGATTACCATGGGGAAAACCCACTCTAATTCTTTTTTAGAGGCTTAATGATGCGATTTCAACATCTTGTCAATTTCTTCTTTAAATTTCATGCACATCTTAAGATTCATCTTGTAACATGCCTTCTAAACCAGGCACACACATTCCTTTAACTTAATCTTCATCTTTCCCAAATACTCATACACTCCCTTTAACTCATGGTAGCCCCGGAAATAAGTCCTAGAAATCTTGTAGTAACTCAATTATCTTATCCACCTCAGAATCAGACCAATAGTCTCCAATTATGGCCTCCTTAGGTTCAACATCCGTGCCAATTTTCACTTTCTTGGTCTTCATAGGTTTATGATAGTTGCACACCTTATCCACATTGTCTAAAACCTCGCGCGTACCCTCTTAATGATCTATATCAAAATATTCTTCTTATTCCTCATCCACTATGCATATCATATTTCCTTTATGATTCTCAAATGAAATTGTGCTCAAGTAGTTCGACATCTGTCTCATCTACTTCATTAAAATGTGCTCTAGGTCTTCCTCACAAAATAGCTCCTGAATGAGTTCTTGACCTTTTCACTATCTACCATAGTCATCTCGCTTCATAATTCGTAATGCCTCTTTCACTTTGGAGGTTTAGTGGAGAAGTATTCAAAAGTCACGGATCATTCCTGTAGCCAAGTCTTGCAAATTTCAGGTCTCCTATGCAGTTCTGCATAAACATATAAGCGCGTGCTCAACCTCACAAGGTGAAATAAAGTTTTTGCACCCACAGTGAAGGTGGTAAAGCTTCTTGCCCCTCTATCTAGAGTCTCTCACACTACTGAACATGGTGTTGAATAGGATGATTACCATGATATGTGCATATTTGAGTAGGCACATTGCTCTGAGACACGAGTTGTTAGAGAAATTCTCACTTCATTCCATTCTATGAGATTATCCTTGTGAACCATCCACCAACATGTTGTTGTCCCGCGTAGGGTATACACTAACATATTTCTTTTGTCCACTTGATCCTTCCACTATTCTTCCATGGCACATAGGAATACCTCAGGGTTTCCTTCGCTAGTGTACCGGGGTACATATTTTTTCCTAATCTCCTAACACAACACAACACGCTTTACATGCATAGATTCACTTCTTACTTCGGCGCTCAACCATATCGTAAGTTCTATGTGCCCATTTATCAAAGGAAAAATTTTAGTATCACTAATGGACTTTGCATCATCCCACTAGAAGATTCCTTCCTTATATGGCTCAAGTAATTTCGTATCTCTAATGATGGGCACATAAATTTGCATTCAAGTATTCATCACTCAAAGGTTCAACATAAGCTACAGATTTCCCATCTATCAAAGGGATAATAACTCATTATTCATTTTTCTCAAAACTTATATACCCCTCGTTGAACCATAAATTGACATTATTTGCATAACACCAAGGGTGCCCAAGTAGATCTGGGAAGTTGTGCGCTTACGCAAGTGCTAAAACCTTAGAGTCCCTAGTAAAATTGGCCCCTTGTATAAGTAACGGATATATCCTTTAAAACTCCTATTGGAGTGGCCTTAGTTATTTTTTCCATAAACAATACATTAGAGGATGGCTGTAATGGAGGTCTTCCCATCTACACCCATGCATATAAAGTAAGCAAATTAACTTCCATGCCTGTGTCAATCAATATATTTCTCGAAGCCACCCATCCACAAAAACATTCATGGTGATCTCCTCATCATAATCAATACCGCACATGGAGTTTTTCCCTTAACCAATTCCCTAGTAATGGAATAATATTCTCATGTTGCGAAAGATCTTGCATACCTCTTTCGAGATCATCAAAATATGACTGGAGCATCTATGCTACCATCTTTTGATCCAACTCTCGCGACTCTTCCTTTAAACAATGTATTTCACCCGAAGATTTTGAGCACCTCTATGGTTTCCTAATAAACCTCCTTCTGATGTGTAGGATCTGGGTATCTTGCATGTAAGACCTCCTCCCTAGTAATGGTAGGATTTTTGCAATTCTTCTTTCGTAAGTGCGCTCTTCGTGTGTGTATTAATTTTCACAGTACTACCTTAGGTTGGTGCCAACATTGGAATCCATTATTTTTCCATGGCATATTCTATTATAACCATCCATGCACCCTTATTCTCCTATTTATGTTACTTTCTAATATGCTCATATAATTCTAGGCACTCCTCATAGCTATTATTATTTCTATAAAAAGAAAAAGTAATATTTTTAGGACATTCATGCAGTAATGGTTAGGATATCCACACGTATAACATGTCCCAAGATGAAACTCACCTTGTACACCACCACGGCCTCAACCCTTAAATCCACCACAATATCCTCGGCCTCTACCATGACCTTCTTCAAAGTGCCCTTCGTTCTAATCATAGTGCCCTTGAGTGTGATCATAATCATGGTGCTCACTTTTACCTTTAGAGACATTCAAAACTCTTGTCTCTCATATGAAAATATCAATGACATCATGGATCTGATCAATCAACCTACAATCTTCGGTATTGTGAGTTGTGGGTGTAAATATTACGATAACAAGATTCTTTCTTCCTTATCGTGTCTTTATGTAATAATGGGAAATGGCTTACATCATGGTCTAAATGACATATCTCATAGTCTAGTAATAATGAACACATGCGACTGTGGGGAAAACTATCCTTAGTGTGCCCCTCCACTTCACAATCTATACACCAAATCCTAGTGCGTGTCTCATGTATAGAATTGGTTGATAGTTTATCCAATGTCTTTTCAATAGTTGTGCAATCTGTTCTTCTAGGAATGGGCTCACTAAAATGTCTATACTTTTGACTACCTCGAGTGCACAACACTAATTCAAGAGATTTGTATGGATCTATAGATGTCTTATGTGACAGCGCGCTCCTACTGAGTGTGATCAAACCTCCGACTAACCACTTTGTGCATTCGGCTTGCATGGATATCATAGGAAATTTTACATAACAAAATTTTGAAATTGGAATCGTATTCTGAACACTCTTAGTAGTTCCCTGCTTAATATCCTTGAGTGCACTTATACTCTTCTGCTCGAACTCAGGGATATAAAATTCCTTAAGGAAAGCATCCTATAATACTACATAATCTACACAATTCTGATCAGGGTTAAACTTCTGTACTAATTGTGTGTACATCCCTAATAATGTAGTTGTAAACTAACTTTCCTTTTGATCAAAAATCATGATACCTTTTTCATGCCACAATATCTCACACATGTGCACATTCTTAGCAACATCTTCTATTCCCCTATACTCTAGAAGATGAAGTGACATCTCCATGTAAATATTCTAGGGTTGGTGAGGACCATGCCCACTGGATCCAGAACCTCTTATGTTACCTCACCCCTAGATCCACTAGATCCTTCCGATCCCAAGCCACATGTTCCTCCTGATCCTCCACTTATAGTAGGAATTGAACCAGAGGATGCACTACCCTATGTCCCAATAGTGGTGTTAAACTAAACTCCTACCATCTGTGAGGTGGTACTATTCCCAGAGGTGAGTCCAAAGTTCTATGCGCCTAAGTTTTGTGCAAACATCGTGCCCGAAAAGCAACCTCCAAATAATAAGGAAAACATCTTCCGTCCATAGATGTACTTGTTATTTGATTCAATCCTATTATTCTACTTGCCCAAACTAGCTTCGACTACTCATTATACTAGAAAATGGAAAACAAGCACAAGGGCTAGGTTTCAAGGTAGATTCGAGATGGGCACCCACGGCCCAAATTGTCTCTCTTGGAACACTCTCATAAGAGGTCGATGAGGGTTCCCTATCATACTTTCCTAAATGGGGAGTTCCAAATTCTTTGGCTCCACATCCTCTGCGTGAGCTCCAAATCCTTCATGAGCCATCTCTCTCCTCAATGCCATTCATTTTGAAATCTCACATTATTTTCCTAAATCCCTCTCACATGCCTCATACTTAAGTTTCATTTCTTTTCTTTTCCTCTCTGTCACCAGTGCCATCTTTAACCAAACTTACTCCTACCCCCGCGCATGGTGGGATTTAGCTAGCCATCAGCTTATCTTTTAAATTCAGGGGTTACCATCAAGATTTTGATCACCACTAGAATCCCTTTCGAGATAGGTTCCCCAGGATAATGTAAAAACTGAAACTCAGCCCACCTTTGGGTAAGAATAAGTGGAAATTGAGTACTCCAAAATATAGCTATTCAAAACACCATGGAACCAAGTGTCCATAATGCGTGTCCAAATCAGATCAGCATCATATAGGGCCTAAATTATTCCGCATCTAGACAAGTGTGTGAAAAATCCAATTCCTTTTAGACACATAAGCAACCAGCCACTCATATAGCTCTATCGGAAAGATAGAAAAGAAACTCTCATTACAAGTTTTGTTCTACCCACGTACGCACATCAAACTCAAATCTAGTGTTGAATCTCGAGTGTATTATTCTTCCAGATCTACTATCCACTCCTCAACACTTGATAAGGTCAACTAATACGTCTTCATCACGAAACATCCTAAAAAATAGCTGAAAAAGAGGTCCCAACAACGGAACCAATGATGCAGCCTAGAATTTACTTGTGAACAACCCAGGCACGCTGACACATCACTCAACCTAAGCTGAGCACTCACCGAAGCACACAAAGGCACTAGGTCCCTCTTTAGAGTTTCTTGTACAGAATGTTAACATGATGATACTTAAACATATTCAGATTCATAATTAGTAGTAAACTACCCACAATGCATAAACCAAATCTAGATCTTAGATTGTATGAAAGATGAACTAAACAATAACTATGATAATATTAACCATATAAGAACCAAATTCAGTTATGTCTAATGCCATTATCCAACCAATATAATCCATTGCATTAAATATTGTAAAACACATAAGCTTCTTACACTTATACCAGTATCTCCATGAGTCATGTGGACGTCAAAACCAACAGCATAACTCTACAATAATTCACGACACTAACCTACACAAATAAATGCATATTTATAAGGGTGGGAAATTTTCCTTCACCACCCATGCACTCCAAAAATAGGTCACATGCTGAAAATAGTAATGCACGTTTACAATAGTATGCATAGAATGCAAGTGCTCTAATAATAGATTTCCTAGAGTTAAATCCAAGTAGAAATCATATTATTAGCTTAAACTATGCATGGCGCTTATCATCACTTGTTTCCAAAAATACCATTGTGTGTAGCGCAAGTCTTCATCTCTATGTGTTCTCCGCATGTTATCTCCAAAAATAATCCTTATCCACAAAAATGGCTAAGTCCTGATCCAAAGTGTTCTGGCATGTGTTTCCTTTCCTATCTTCCCACGCCTTCAAATGTGCCTTGTTCCCACATGTGCATCCTTCATGTGTCTTCTCCTTAGAGGAACATTTTGTCTAATTAACATCACTTCTAGTATCAACACTCCAAACCACCTCAAAGTACACGGGGATTCTTCCAAACCCTCAGTGAATCACTAAAGTATACATCTTATGAGATAGAGATCTACAAAATGGAGTCAAAAATCCTCCAATAAACCACTATGCATGCTGACTTTGATGAATTTCATAAGATAATTTTCATGGTAAAGTCTTAAAACATGCTTCATATTTCCTCACGCTTTGAGATAATCCCTACTTGATATCCTTGAGCACATTGATGCTCTACTACTCAAACTTTGGAATGTGAAACTCCACCAAAAACATAGTGCAAAAAATATTATAATCCACATCATTCAAATGTGGATCATACTTATCAGTACTAACTATGTGCACACCCTTGAAGAGTAGTAGAAAATTAACTTTCCTTCCTATACGAAGCTATAATTCCTTTAGCAAGCTATATTAGCTTGCACTTGTGCACATGATCTCGATGTATCTTCAATACCTCTATATTCTAGAAAGTGGAGGGAAATCTCAAGGAAGAAATTAGGTGTCTATTGTGGTTAAAAAGGTTATTGAGGTGGTTGTTGTGGATGAGCACCCTATCCACTAGATAAAAACTAGAACTTCTTGTAGTATTTCCTCCTCCTAATCCTCTTGATCCTCTCGTGCCCCCTTCATGGCAGGCTGCAGACTAGTTGATGTACTCCATTATTTCTAGTTGTAGTACCTCAAATGTACACCCATGACCGCATGGTTTCCGCACCACATAAGTGCTCCTAATGTTTTATGCACCAACATTCTACTATGATGATGCACGGAAACAACCTTACAATCAAACTCCAAAACAACATGACCTACTAGGCTTCATAGGTGTGTTTGTTGTCCCTAGAGCATGAGCCTGCCATGTCCTTCACTCATGCTTAATTAAACTTGAGTCATCTTTCTTCTCTCTTTGTTTTATCACCATGTTTGCCATCTTCAGCACACTGATCCTTCCCAATGTGCGGTGGAGATTTATCTATCCATAGGAGGACCTATAAATCCAATTCTATTATCAAGATTTTAATCACTAAGGAAATAGTGCACAAATACGATCCTCTAGTCTCATGCAAGAATCTAAACTCATCTTCCTCCAGAACATATAAGTAGAAATAACGAACTCGCATTGTATAACTACACAACACACCAACCCACCAAAGATATATAGCTCTAGTACACTCCAAATCAACATCAAACAAAGTCTTGTAGTCCTCATGTGTCCAAAGCTTCAGCCTTAGGACCTCAATGCTTCCCTTGTGCATATGCTACTAGCCACTCATACAATTATACTAGAAAGAATCTAAATAATGTCTCATAGAGATAATGATAAATATTATCTTCCCCTACCATCATGCATTCAAATCAGGTATCTCTAGCCCAGAAAATTATCACAACCCGTCCTTCTACCCAAATTGAAATGCTCTCAAGAGTCAATTAATATGCCATTTGGATACAACATCCTCAAGGTAAAGTTTGTAAAGAGGTCCCAAAGAACAAAGCAAAATTTAGTCTTTTATTTCCACTCAACTGTTGTGTGTGTTCAAACCTCATTCGACAAATCTGAATGCTCATCGAAGTGCTAAAAGCTACCAAGTCCCTCCTTTGTGCTATCTTGTCAAGATGTTAGCATACATATCCATGATATCCAATATCAAAGCATACATTTAAGTGCAGATCATTACAAACATCATATCATGAGCTTAGAATGGAAACACATGTAATAAGGAAACATAATAGATTAGTTAACAAATAAGATAAATTTCACTTCGTAATCACCATATTCAAACACATCAATTACCATAATCCATCATCTATAATCCATTATAATAAAAGTATTACATCTCCGGAAGATGAATATATAAAAATCAATACCAATGACCACATAGGCATGCACATTAGTACAACAACATAACCCTAATACATCATAGGATCTCTTATAGATGGTTTTTTCTCACACACATGATACCTAGAAAAATTATATACAACATATATATTGGGATGGGGACTTTCCTTCACCACTCATGAATTCTCAAAATAGATTGCATGCTCAAAATAGCCATGCGTACATCTAGAAACCATCCATAAGGTGTGCATGATTTTCTATCAATCCTAATAATAGATTAATCCTATAAATAAACTCTTCTTTAATCCTATTATTAAATCACCTCGCCTATGGTCTACACATGTGATTTTACATAAAAATAGAATTTCCTTGGCCACCAAGTCTCCTTGGTTTTCTTTTGATATGAATCATTTCTTATTGACACTCTAACTATTTATTTTTTTAATTTTACCTTGTGGTACAAAAAAAATTGGCTAAGTCCCAAAGGTTAATTTTTCTTAGGTGTGAGCCTTTGCATGCTATCTATTCTTCTCTTGCATGCCCCTTCACACTTGTATTGTACACATCTTAGATCCTCATGTGCAACATGTACTTAGTAAGTTTATCTTCTCAACATTACCCCACACTAATTTGAAATTTCTTCCTTTGCAATGATTGTGTCCAACTTGGTACTCCAGAGAATGTATGAATACTCAATAAAAGAATAAATAATTCAATTCACAAAAAAGAATCATTTCACCTGTTCAAGGATTATATCAAGCCTCAAGATTTTGAAGAATCTTTGGGAACTCAGTATTCAACTCACCCTCTAATTTATTCCACTCATTGAGTTCTTTCAATGCTTTCCCAGCGCTCTAAACTTCACGGTACTTGGTCACACACAAAATCTTCAACTCTACTCTTGAGCTCTTGGATAACCACATTTAATTATGAAAAAACTCCTTCAATTACATCCATGTTCTCAATACTATATTCTAAAATTGTTTGACTCGATCTCCAACTTATCCTTCTTGGATTTAATTACCTCTTTCTATTTTGATGTCTTTTCCATAACCTTAGTGCACTATATCTTATTAGTGGGTGTATTTTCTTGGATAGCCTTGAGTGCTTCTTCTTCATCACTTATATGCACATTAAGGATCAGGTCACACTTGTGGCACCTATTAGAATGTAATTTGGGATTACTACTCACCTCCTTGAGGTGCACAAATAATTCCTCAAGATTAGTAATCCTTTCCACAACAACTACCTTATTTTATTCCTTTTACTTATCTATTTCTTTAGCTATTTTCCCTACACCGCTCTTAATGTTTACAAGAAGAATTTAAACTAGGTCTTGAAAATATTCTATCTCATCATTATAATCACTTCCAACCTGACTCACCAAGGATGAGAATTGACCTAAAATTTTCTTCACTAATGTGCTTTCCCTGTCATATGCTTCAATGGTCCACTTCTTCTCCCTTAATATATTTCTTCAAGATGTCAATTTATCTTTCTTTCTTATTCTTATTTTCCATAATCACCCTCATTGTATCCCCCGACATCCAAATTTTAGCACATCATATCCGTGGCCAATATGTTCAAAGCATTACATGCCTCATCATGTGTTAACTAAATGAGTTCCAAAGTCTTGTACTTCTTCTCTTCCTCATTCTTACATTCTATGATAGTAAGAGAATTATTACTTCAAACCGGAGGATCCTCCATGTTTGTATGCAAGTTCTAGGAAAACCTCTTCCTCGTACATACGAGACTCCTCCATATTTATCCATAAGATACCATACATATAATTTATCTATGGTCATCATGTTTTGGAACCACTCCTCGTAACCTTCTTAGGGTCATCTACAAATTCCATTTGTGGTGATATGGGAGTCCACCACTTCCTCACCACATTCACCTTCATTTGTTATTTATTGGGAGTGAAAACTCTTGTTATGGTTCCACATTCTACACCCTTATATTCTATGTTTACATAAGTATCATCAGTCTATTTCTCCTTATACACCTCCTCATGCCCATGTGGTTTATAATTAGGTGGAATTTTACTCTTTTCCACCTCTTTAGTTCGAGACTATTTCTTATCCTTAGATTTCTTCTTTACCAATTTTTCAGCCCATTCACACTCAAGCTCCTCCAAAAAAGCTTCATATTTTTATTTTTCACAAGAATCCTCTTCACAAGAAACCACATGCACTCCACCACACTTGACCTTGGTCTCTTCGTGTCGTCATTGGGTGGCTAAGAAGTTACCGCACCATCATCACTCTTCCTTCTTGTATATTACATTTTATATATTCATGAGTGGTAAAGCCCACCTTACTCCTCTTCTCCCCCTAAGGAGTATCTTCATGCATTATCTTAAGAGGTGGTACAAGAATTATCCCAGGATATGAAAGACAAGTATCTTTGACTACCATTTCTACTCCACCTTGTGTTTTCGGACTCAAGATGAAAAAAAACCTTGCATATCATCCCCTTTATTGTGACATTCAACTGGGGATGAAATTCTAATGTATTTGGCTCTAACATATCCACATATGCAGGCTTGAATTCATACCTATAGGTGGCCTACACTATATACAAGTAAAAATCCACCAAATCAGCAACAAAATCCATCTCCTACGCATCCTTAATCCTATTCACCATGCATTTTAAATATTAAGCGGTGAATGTAAATGACAGGCTTGCACCATGGACCCATCTCCCCATCCCTGCATTCTGAAATGTGCAAGATTGTAATGTTGAATTACTCGTAGTGTTTTCTTATTCTCCAACCTCTGCTTTAGTTATTCATGTGAAATTCTCCATTCATTCTCAAATTTTCGTGTAACTTGTTGTACCACTTGTCTATTATGGCCTTGTATACATTCGTGATTGTGCCATCATAAGTGTAACCAAGTGAATTGATTTTGGAGGGGACTTGTTCACTAGTTGGTAAATAAACATATCCTCATTTGGACCATTTGAAAACCCCATTTCCCAAAAGAAAATAAGTAGGAGGATCGATACCCAAGTTATCTTTTCTCCTTAATTTTGTTCCTTGGCATCCTCTATAATCCCATTTGTGATGTATTGCGTGATATTGTATTACGTTTTATGTGCCATATGTGTGAAATATACATAAATTTATTATTTGAAAATATCCACCTTTCCAAGGCTCCCACTTTATAAATTACTATTTTGGCTATAACCCGGTGTAAAGGACAAGTCGGTGAGATAATAAATTCTCATAGCCCTTCCTCCTTTCTCATACCGAAGCTTGATGGCCAATTCGTCCAATCTTCGCATCAAAACATAAATCCAATTCCATGTCCTCCATTTTACCTCTCAATTTACTTCAGAACCCATTCAATGATATGGGTTGTAATTCTCATCCTTTGTCCCGCAAAATAGAAGTCATCCTCATAAACCCTACACATGAGCCACTAGAACAAGTTTGTGGGATTTGCGAAGAAGGGTAGCTAGAAAAATTGAGGACCCCCTACCTTCTAGAAATTCCTCCTTAATAAATCATCTACCATAACTTTCTCTTCTTCATTATTCTCAAGTAGCTCCTGTAACATGTCCTCCTTCAATGTTTCTTCATGGCATGTAGCCCTATGGTTGTACTTGTTGATCTTACACTTCGTGAGTGTGAATTCCTTGTATGGACCCTAAATACTTCAGGAGGGTACCAAATTTTTGAATACAAATCCTCTAATGGATATTTTACTTAGACCTTGACTCTCTTTATGTGGGGTTTTCTCTTTTTGTTCTTTAGTGCCATTAATCCTACAAAAGTTTTCCACTGGGTAATTTTTTACAACATTGTCTTGCTTCAATATCTAAGTACTATGAATCCTAGCTGTTCATTTTTTTACTAACTCTTTTTCTCATTCCCTAGTGTTGCATTCAATTGTTGGCTCAAACTTATCTATTCAAAAGGAGTTGTACATAACTTCTTACGCACAATGCCCTAATTTTTGCATCTCTCTTTTTCTCTGTCACCCAAATTACTCGGTGACTCAATTTCTCAAGTTATCTCAAATGCAAGGTAAGAAATAACTTGATTTCCCCTTTTTTTATAACCTTTTCATACTATTTCGACTTAGATTTCCACTTTTAACATGATTTTTCTCACTTTGACTCTTTAACAATAATTTCGTTAAATATGGACATTTTACTAAGAATCTAGATTTATAGTATTATCATTTCTGGTTTTATAATTGTTGAAATTGGATTCCTAAATTTCCATTATTGATTTTTATCTAGTGTGATATCGGATTCCAATATGTTTATTATTGGAATTTAATTAGTGTAATATCGATTCCAAGTTTTACACTATGCCATACAAGTATGTTCCTAATTTATATTGAGTTTATGAGAATGGGAATATGCCCATTCTCAACACACTCATAGTACAACTATGTTCCTAATTCTTTTTATGTGTATCTGCTTTATTTCAATTCTTTTTTCTATGATTTCTATATGAGGCATTTTTATCCCTTTTTGAAAATTAAAAATTGTGATATGGGTACATGTTATCTGGAAATAAGAACCAACTATTGAGTCTATGAGAATGGACATATGCCCATTCTCATCACACTCATGGTACCAATATGCTCCTAATTATTTTTATGTGTATTAAATTTATATTTATTTTTCTTCTATATTCATATATGAGTGATTTTGACCTAGTTTGAAAATTAATATCTTGGCGCAAGTATAATAGGTTAAGTCACCGAGAATTTCCAAACACTCTTCGTTGAGATCACCAAATAATATATCTAGGCATTGTAAATACTATAGTTTTGCATTCAAGAATTAGGGGGATTATAGGCATATAATTTATTATCTACACTTCATAAATGTTTACATTTTATAAATATTTAGCACAATTAAATAATAAGTTATGTAGACTTATGGACATAGATTTAAGAAAAGTCCATATAATTTTTTGGTCAGTAATGAATGTATAAATCAATTCATTACATACATGAATTTTGAAATGAGTTCCTTGTAAATCACATCCATGTTCCTTTAAATCACAAGATCCAACTCCTTGTAAACTTAGAGCATAATTAAGGATTTTTTTCAAATTATATTAATTGCATGGTGGAATTTATATTATTAATAATACATTAATAAGATGCAAGAGTTCCATAAGCAACACAATGTTATATAGAATTATATTATGGAAAAATCTTCCAAAGTAATATAATACTCAGTCTTTCATTTAATTATCAAATAATAGTACAACTATAAATTTTTATAGGACCAAGGTTTGGAATAATGTTTTTAAAAACCCACATCCTGGGCCAAGATGATTTCACATATAAATTTATAAACTTCAATAGTTTCTCCAAGTCAACATTTCTTATCCTATTCAAGTATTTCAAGGTATGATTTAATGGCCACATGTCCTTTATCGAGGTATCTTTATGTATCCACTTTTCCTTTTTTATTTGGTGTCCATGCCCGATGATGTTATCCACATCGATATCTACTTTAGGTTTGTCTAAGATGGTCCATGTTTTATTTAGCTTTAAAAATCCTGATACAATGTTGCACCTTCTCCTCTCCCTACAAGGTTTCCAATATTGACCTCTCAAAGCATTTTATTTACATCCTTTTGCTTCCTATCAAGGAAAATATTCCCATCTTCTCTCGCCATCCATATCTTTTCATTATCATTTCCTGGTCATATAAGCAAGCATTTCCCCGACAAAAATCCTTCAATGATTGAATTCTTGGTTAGATCTTCCAAAAACAAGACCAATGTAAATATCTAGTTGATCACTATATACAAAAAGTGCGGACCATCCGAGCTTAAGAAATCCTTGCTTAATCATATGGAAACTTCTTTTCAAAGGTGAAAATAAAATGTTTTATGGCAAACTATTGATTTATTAGGTTGTATAAATTACGATCAATCAAAACACATATTTACCACATTTTCTATCCATTTACCAAAATTCAAAGGACCAACCTCTCTCCATTAGTTTCTTGAACTTACTATCACATGAGTTATATAACCCATGGCTAGCATGTCATCATCTCTCAGTACAAGATTTCAGTGTTTGATAAATGAAATTGTCGTGAAAAAATATCTTATATCTTTAGAATCAGATTGATGATTTTTTTAATGTCATCACTACAATTTATGTCACTCTCTACATTATAATCCTCGAACCACTAATTTTTTTTTCACTTCCCAAACTAGGGAATGGATGAATTTGCATGCTTTAACACTTCACTCTCTTCCCAATCAATGTAGTATCCTCTATTCCGACATCTTCCAACGCTTCAAGCAATACGTAACTGAACAAGC
>CM031236.1:690928146-691035372 GCA_018340775.1 Taxus wallichiana var. yunnanensis | reverse complement strand
AAAACTTTTGGTTTCTTTTTTATTATTCCTCTTTCTTTGTGAATGGTTTCTTCTCATTGATGTAAGTGAAGTGTTGATTTTAATGCAATGAACTCGATATGCTATTCATTTATTAAAATCTATTTTATTTTTCCCTCTCCTATCCACCTCACTAGGAAATTTTCCTCCTTGTAGTCCATATAAGAAATTACCACAGGTTTAGGGAAGTATTCCTATGTGATCCTCGATCTTCGGGCCACCCCATAAATTAGTTTGGATTGTTTTCATTTCCCTACTTTCAAAAATGGAGATTCCCATTCAAGAAGAGAGACTCGATCCCACACACTTTTGGTGAGAACCCAATAATTTTCCCACTTGAAAATTTATTTTTCCAACAATTTTTGGTGCCCATCGTGGGGGTAGATTTAGCATATTTGCACCCAATATTGATTCCAAAAATCCAATATATATTCCAAACAAAATTAAAATATATATAGAATTCAAAAAGTCATTGAGACTTATATCTTCCACTCAAGGATATTCTTGGTAATCCTCCAGTCCTAAGGCCTAAACTTTTATTTCATATCTAAGAAGATATTGCATCAAACTTGAGGGAAACCATTTGGCACAATAGAGAAAACTTATCTCATTACTTTTCTTCTACAAGAGTTATAGATTCTGAAAAAGAATGTGCAGAAGCCTTGGAAAGAGTGAGACAAGTTCAGAACCAACAGAGGAGAGCCTAGAATAATCTTGTTTGAATTGCACATTCAAGTTGGCTGACAGAAGGTATACAAGATCTTCAAGATCTAGTGGTTTGTTAGATCCTAATTTTGAAGAACAATTGCAAGATGATTTCAGACTTCCTATTATTTAAATTGCAAGAAGAACAGGTTGATGATACTTCCCATAATTTGATCCCTGATTCATCTCTTGTTTCCCCTATTGATAAAGTTATGATCTGAGCCTTTAAACTACGTTCCTCCATAAGAGGGTGTTGCTAAAGAATATCTTGAAAGAATCAAAGTCATTCTCAAAAGATTTGAAGAAGAAGAAGAAGAATCCAGGGAAGAAGAATCGCCAATGGCTCAACAAGAACCATGATGTAGAGAAAAATTGAATCCTTCATATAATCATTCAATCAAGAAGATTCAAAACATATACTTCAACAAATCTCTCGCATTTGAGGATCTTCACAAGCCCAAAATAGGTTAAAAATTGCTAGTTTTGATAAAATCACCTTAATTGGCTCCACTAATCACTCTACTATGTGCAATATGCAAAATTCAATGCCTTTTAATCTCCTATGAGGATCATAATTCAAGAATCTTCACTTTCTACTTACCTTTCACCAACTTATTCTTCACTCTTCTTGACTATCCCTTCACCCAAGATAAGAACTTTTGGATTTAAATCCCTCAATAGCGTTTGCAACCTATATACTTTGTCAATTCACCTCAAAAAATACTAGATCAACAATAAAATAGATGCAAAAAGGTTTAAAGCATAATCTTACACCTATCTTCCTCAAACTTGTAATTTTGTGTTCTCAAGACCAAGTAGCCTACTTAAGTCATGTTTGGGATTATTTAGGAATACCCATAAAAATGTGTAAACACCTTTAAATACCCTTTATGGCTAATAATGTTTTCTCCGAATTTCATATACAAATTCAACTTCCTCTTCTCTTTATCACTCTTTACCCTCAGGCTCACAACCTCTTTTTTTAGCCCTAGGGTAGTCTACTTTTAGACATATCTTCTTTATCATGAGGTTCCACAATAATACTAAGTGTTTTTAGTCACCCATTTTAGGGTTTTTGATTCCTATTAAGTTTCACTATAAAACTCCAAACATATCTCACACTTCCTTTGTTAATAGACTCTTCCCATTAGGCCTCTAGCTATGTTTAATCGCCCTAGATGAGGACTATCAAAATTATCTCCCATTTTAACCTACGAAACCTTGAAATTATTCTTGAATTTGATAGAAAACAAGGTCTAGGATATTTGCTCAAATTTCCAAAGAAATATGTCACGTTTTGAGGGTTTTATCACTCTTTTTCCTTTGAAACTCTAAATTACTTCACCGTACAAGCCCGAGAGGCTTTATGTTGTGATAAATTTCTTTCATTTCAACTTCAAAATGCCAAATATTTTCTATAGAACTGTTTTGACTCCATGCATATGATTTTCTTACCAAGAAGGATGAATATTGCCTAAGATCTAGAAAATTTACCCGATTCTCTCCTATCCTGGATGTGTAGGTCAGGTGAAGGTTGATAAGATTCCAATGCATGTAATCAAACTAAACAAGGTGCAACTTCCTTCATTGAACTCGTTATCAAACACATTAATCATATCTTCATGAGGGAATAAAAAAAAATCATATATATAAATATTTCTCCACAAGCTTTGACAATGATGTTATGCCAATACAGAGTTAAATGGTTGTTCAAGGCTTAAACAAGGTAACCAATCTCATAGAATCCATCTTAATAAGATGCAACATAAGTTGAGTATCACATTCCTGATCACAATCTCATTCATTAACCCTTCAAATAAATGATCATATCCAACATTAATCCCTGTATACATCATAGTCATTGTCCAAGTTTTGATTTTACCAAGTAAAAAGGTGTTAAAACAAAAAGACTTTTCCAAGGGCAGAGGATTCCTCTCTCAAGTTCTTCTTCACATTCACATTTGTAAAAACAACCTAAATATTCACTGAGAGTCATTCAATTACTAATTCATGATCATTTACCTTAAGAAAATAGTTAGGAGAAATGTATCAAAACAAAGTGCTTCATCTAAATATTGTATTTTCTTATAATATGCATGCTCCAACATGTCTTTCCTCCTTTCATCCGAAGGATTTCTCTCATTATTTTTCCTACCTCCTCTTGGAGGGAAACTAACTCCAATCCTTCAAATTATTCTTCCTTTTAACTCATATTTTTCTTTTTTTTCCTCAACCCTAACTAACTTTTAGATGAATCATTCATGTCTCTCATGTTCATACATTGCCAAGGTTGACATTACACATTATTTTTCACCATTTTATGTCTTATAACACCCTTAGGACTCATATTCACTCATCTAACCATTTACATACCTTTGACATGCCATATTGGACCATTACATGCTTTATAATTTGAATGACAAATGTTTGGAGGGAAAACGTTGTTTTTGAAATTTCACACTCTTGAACACCTACGACCCTCTCTTTCCTACTCAAATTGGCCTCATGAATATGATAGTTTGCATTGGTTGATGTATCTTGAAGATGCCCCTACATCATACTCCCAGGGTGGAGAAAATCCTTCATATAATTTGCTTTCTTGGTCATTTATTCATCATGTTCTCTTGTCTTTAGTCTTTCTCTCCTTGCTTCCACTATCATTAGCTTATTCATTTCCACTGGATCCCAAAAATTTCTTTTTGTTCTTCCATTTTCCTTGACTTTGCATCTTTTTCTATTGAACTTCATCTTCACTTTCATCATCTTTATGCCTCCATTATTTATACCTGCATAAAAAACACAATATCAATAAAAATACATTCTTCTTTATGTTTTATGATGCCCTCCATCTCTGTACACTTCATATCCAACTTGTATCCATCGGTAGTATTTTCAAAATATTCATATTGTTGTTCATTTTTTTCTCACTCATCTTATTCACCTTCATACCAAACTATTCTAACTCTGTATTTACATCTTCTTTTCCTTCATTTTGATCATTATATGCCCAAGAAATTGTTGCATTTTCATATACACCTACACTTTTATTTCCTTCATCCATCTCATCGAGAAAACCTTACAAAAGATCATATATATCATCCATACAAAACTGATTTTCATATTTTTGATTCTCTTCATTCTTCTCAAATGCATAATTAGAATCAATTTATTGTACAATTTCAAGGAATTCATCAATATCACCAACAAATCATCCATGTTGTTTACCTTGCCTACATGATTTGCTTTCTTCACTCCTTGATCTATGAAATCTGATTGTTTTCCAAGTGTCCATCATCTTCTTTCATCATTTCATCTTCATTTTTTTGTACCATACCGATTTTCTTCTTTTTCCAAATCATTCTTGATTTCTTTTGCATTGTTTATACCTTCATGAGACCTGATTTATTTCTATCTCCTTGTCCTTGTTCACTTCATTTTTCATTTTCTTGCTTTGGTTTATTCTTTCTTTGCATTTTGCTTCCTCATCCACATAGGTACTATGTAACCATGATTTTGGACCGGTTTCAAGAGCTCTACATGGCTCTTTTCTCCATACTATTATTTTCTTACCATTTTCTCTTTCTTTTCTTCTTTCCTTATCCTCTTTTCTTCACTTTTGATCTTCTTCTTCAACTGACATTTCTAATTTTTCCTCATAAGCTGCATGATAGGCCATCTTACCTTCTTTTCCATTAAAAATCAATCATGTAGCTTGGTTTCTTCATAAAATCTCTTAATTGAGTCTTTAGGTATTTCCTCAACTCTATCATTTATTTCTCTATCCATTCCTCTTGCTTTATCTATTCTTTTTTTCTTCTAGGCTTCATCTCTTTTTCTCTCTCTATCTCTTCTTGTCTTCTTTTATGGCTAAATAACTTCACTATCTCTCTTACCAAATCTTTGTAATCCATCTTCTCTCTCTAACAAGTCTTTTGTACCTTTCCTATTATCTACACCTCACCTTTACCTCACAAGGTCTATTAGTGTCTTATTTACTCTTATTTTCACTCCCACACTTCACTTCTCTTCACTCTTTATTTGTCACTTTCCACTACACACACTTACACAACATTGTTAGCCACAAAATAAAATAAAATTCATAAATTAAGAAACCTCAACTAATATCCTCAAGATTTGATACCTAATGATCCATAGAAAATTCAATCCTTCATACATTCATTCAATCAAGAAGATTCAAAACATCTACTTCAACAAATCTCTACATTTGAGGATCTTCACGACCCTAAAATGGCTTTAAAACTACTAGTTTTGATCAAATCACCTTAATTGGCTCCAATAATCACTCAACTATGTGAAATAATCTGCATTCAATGAATTTTTGTCTCTTATGAGGATCATAATTCATGAATCTTTACTTTCTAATTACCTTTCACTAAATTATTCTGCACTCTTCTAGACTAGCCCATTAACCAAGATAAGCAATTTTGGCTTTAAAGCCATCAATAGCCTCTACAACCTATATAACCTATTAATTCACTTAAAACAATACTAGTTCAGCAAAAAAAAAGATGTAAAAAGGTTCAAATCATAATCTTACACCTATCTTCCTCAAACTTACAATTTTGTGTTCTCAAGACAAGGTAGCATGCTTAAGTCATTTTTGGGATGATTTAGGAATACCCATAAAAGTGTGTAAAAAATTAAATACACTTAATGAAAAACCCTGTGTGCCCCAAATTTCATATAATAATTTACCTTCCTCTTCTCTCTATCACTCTTTTACCCTCTAGGCTCAAAACCTCATTTCTAGCCCTTGGATAGTCTACTGTTAGGAATATATTATTTCTCATGAGGTTCCACAATACTAAATAATCCTTTTTAAATACCCATTTCAGGGTTCTTAATTCCTATGAAGTTTTAATATCAAACTCTAAATATATCTCACACTTCCTTTTTTAAAGAACTCTTCCTATTAAGCCTCTAGTTGTGTTTAACTACCCTAGATGAGAATTGTCAGTATTATCTCCCTTTTTAACCCATGAAACCTCAAAATTATTTTTGAATCTAATAGAAAACAATGTCTAGGATATTTGTTCCACTTTTCAAAGCATGATGTCACGTTTTGAGGGTTTTATCACTCTTTTTCCTTTAAAACCCTCACTAACTTATTATACAAGCTTGAGAGGCTATCTTGTGATAAATTTCTTTAATTTCAACTTCAAGACACCAAATCTTATTGTCTATAATTTTTTTTTGACTCCATGCATATGATTTTCTTATTAGTAAGGATGAATATTGCCTAAGATCTTGAAAACTTACTTGATTCTCTCCTATCCTAACTATGCATGCTTTAGGTGAAGGTTGATAAGCTTCTAATGCATTTAATCAAACAAAACAATGCATCTTCATTCAATGAAATCATTAGAAAACATTTTAATCATCTCTTCATGAGAGAATGAATTATAAAATTCATATATATATAAATACTTCTCCACAAGCTTCCACAATGTTATTATGCCAATACACGCTTAAATGGCTATTTAAGGCTCAAACAGGGTAACCAATCTCATGGAATCCATCTTAATAACATGCAACACAAGTTAAGTATCACATTACAATCTCAGTCATTCATCCTTCAAATAAATTATCATCTCCAACATTAATCATGTATACATCATAATCATTGTCCAAGTTTTGATTTTACCAAGCAATAAGGTGCTAAAATAGGGTAAGGGATTTTCTAAGGGTAGATGATTTCTCTCTCAAGTTCTTATTCACATTCAAAATTTCAAAAATAGGTTAAATATCCACTAAGCATCATTTAATTACTAATTCATGATCATTTACCTTAAGAAAACAAGTTAGGAGAAATGTATTAAAATAGAGTGCTTCATCTAAATATTGTATTTTGTTACAAAGTGCATGCTCCAACATGTCTTTCCTCCTCTCATCCATAAAGAGTTCTCTCCTTATTCTTCCTACCTCATCTTAGAGGGAAACTAACTCCAATCCTTTGAATCATTCTTTCTTTTAACTCATCTTTTCTTGTTTTCCTAAACCCTAACTAACTTTTAGATGACTCATTCATGTCTCTCATGTTCATACATTACCAATCTTGGAATTATACTTTCTTTTTCACCATTTTTATGTCTTATAACACCCCTAGCACTCATATTCACTCATCTAACCACTTACATACCTTTAACAATCCATATTGGACCATTACATGCTTTATAATTTGAATGAAAATTTGGAGGGAAAACATCATTTTTGAAATTTCACACTCTTGAATTCCTAAGACCCTATCTCTCCTACCTAAATTAGCTTCATGACTATGATATTTGGCATTTTTATCTCTCTTGAATATTTTTCTGCTTCACATCGCTACCCTTGGGAAAAAATACAGGTCCCTTAGCTCTCACCCCACCTCTATATGATCTACCTGAGGCCGAGAAAGAAATTTCCTAAGTTCCATGGTGATGGAAAACAAGATTTGTATGAACACATCGTATCCTTCATCACTTCTTGTGGAGTGTTAAGATATGGATATGAAGATGTATCAGTCCACCTTTTCATATAATCTTTACAAGATGTAGTGGTGGACTGGTTCTACCACTTGCCAGCTAGATCTATAACTAACTGGAATGACATGAAGACTAAGTTTGAAACCAAATTCAAACTTACAAAATATTCTCATATACTTTTGGCCCAATGGTATCAACTAAATAAATAACCCTTCGAACCAATGAGAAATTTTGTGGCAAAGTTCAACAAGATTCTTTACAAGATAACTGAATTGGCCTGACCTATTAAAGAAAACAAGCTAAGATTCTTCACAAATGCCCAACTTCCTGAGGTGAGTTTTATGCTAAGAAGAACTCAACCAATGGATTTGGATGAAGCACAAAAGCTTGCAATTGAAGTGGAAGATGATCTGATCATATTGGGAAAGATAAAAAAGGGTCCAAGTAAGGAGAAAGGCCAAATCTCAAGTGTAGGTACCATAGATTCATTAGTCTAGAAATTGGCTAATGATGTCTTGTCTCTTAAGAATTAGTTGGCTCAATCTTTCATGAGCAGAGAGGAACCCAAGAATAACTTTCTAAATAGACAAATGATTGTCCCACCTCCTTGAAGACTTACTCTAGAGGCTCCTCTTGTTAATGCATCCTATGATACACAAGGTGATGATGAAGATGAGATTGTTGAACAAGATGATGATGAAGAAGAAGGGAATGGGATTGAAATTGAAGAAGTTTATGATGATGATATTAGGTACTTCAAGTACTCATTAGGAGATGAAAGTGGGAAAGATGACACACCAAGTTTTTCTTATGTAGTGTTCACCCGTTTTCAATCCCAAAATCAAATCTCTCCCACATCTACCCTAAAGAAGATGAAAGGTGTAGATTATCTAGTAAAAACTCCATCTAAAAAATAATAAACAGAGGATGCACTTTCACCTTCTATGGACTCGCTAAATAAAATACGAGATCTCATGGCAACCAAGAAGACCTCAGTTGAAACAAGTCTCCTAATTCTACCTCCATTAAATATTCTTATTCTAATACTTGTAATGGAACATCCAAAATAGTGAATATTTCTAGCAAAAATTTTGAGGTACCTAATGAGCCCACAATAACTTCCAAGCCTTCCTTTGTTTCCAAAGTAGCCCCTGTTGCTAAAGTAATTTCTTATTCACTTCTTAAAGCTTCCACCACATTAGAAACATATAATTCCTCCTCTTTTGATATCATATATAATTTTAAAAGGTCTAAGCGTAAATATCTTAATCAATATTTGTAAACCCATCGAGAACAATTTGATAAAATAGTCTGGTTTATCAAAGGTACTGTAAATGAGGAGATAAAATGACTTAGCTATTTTTAATTAATCCTAGAATGTGAAAAAGTGATGAACTAGAAAATACGAAGTGCGTTATTGTCATAATGAAACCCAAAGAATGCAGAGATGGAGAAATTTGTTGGACTAGTGTGCTTGGAGTGGGTTAGGGGTGCCTACAGTGCACTGCAGACTATTTACGGGTGCCTATGAATACCAAAACCTCAAGAAACTATATTTGAATACTTATAAGGTGTTCGCTTTCCTTCGCTTCTTGTCACTAGTATGTCATACAATGATTGTTGATGTTGTTGATAACTGCAATATAGAATTGACGTGAAAAACCCTCAAGAGTGAATCAATCCCAAAAAGAAAAGGATGCAAATGAATGTTCAAACTGCCCTCATTTGTCAAACGAGTGATCTTATGACTAAGCACTACATTACATTTAAGACCCAATGTAGTTCTATGTGTGTGTGAAGATATTGTTCCTAGGTGGCTCTTGTGCGTGTCGACTTGATAGCGAGCAATAGCTAGATGTAGAAGATTTAAGTAGATGGGTGCATGGAATAGAATTAACTTACCCTCCTATGAAGTATATGTAGAATAATGAAATCCCCTACCCTTGTGTGGATGCTAGATGGATGCTTGAATGCTCTTGTAAATTCCTTTGGATGCAACCTTAGGTGGTGATAGCTAATTATTAGTTCTTGGTCCCTTATTATTTCTACACCACTTCATATTTATATGATTCCCTTGCTTGAATTTCATAATTAACCACAAAAATAACGACTACCAAAAAGATAAGATTCCCAAATGACTAAAAAGGAACCAAAATATTTGAGTAAAGTGCAAAGAGCTTAGGGGCACCTAGAGGGGACGAGGGTGTTTGACACTAACATCTTGGATGGGTATTGGTGTCCATACTCAAATAAAATTAAGGGTCTAAGGTCAAACTAAGCAAGAAGTTGTACAAGACCAAAAGTGGTAACAATAAATCAAGCAAAAATGGCCAAAGATATGGGTTGATTAGTACTTTTATTGCTTAAGAATCATATGAATAGTAGAATGTGATCGGGACTAAATACCTAAAGTGTGTGATATTTTTTCTATCATATCGAACATGGAATTGAGAAGCAAGTTTAGTAACTTGAAGGAGATCCTTTTAAAGCATAAGCAATGGGTAAGACGTCAAATGTTGAGGTTGTATTAGGAATGAAGTATGAGGTTGTTGATTCAGTGATTCATAGTTTGTAAGATCAGATTAAGTGCATGGAGATAGAGCATGGTCAAGCCATCAAGGGTTTGGAATCTTAGGCGGAGAGTGTATTTAAAACCCTAAAGGATAAAGAAGAAACTTGTTCCAAGTATGAAGAAAGGCTAAAAAATTTGGAATCTGATTTCAAATATGCTTCTAATGGGTTGAATATGCATGAGAAGTTAGAGAAGAGTTATGAAGATCTTGATGGGATTTTGGAGAGAAAAAATATACAAATGATAAGACAGACCTATGTTTAAAGGATAAGAAGAAGGAGATTGGTGAAGAAGTTGGTCCAAGAACTCAATCAAACATGAAGGAGACCAAGAAGAATAATTTGAGAAGGTCTAACTCTGTTAGAAAACCTAATGCAGCTAGGTATGGTGCCTCTTTCAATGGTTATTTTTTTGTTTGTCATGATTTTGGTCATAGAGCTAGAGATTACAAAAGAAGGTTCTCTAGGAAATTTGAAACTCTTTTCAAAGGTGAATGTTACTCTTATTGTGGATATGGTCACTATTAGTTCGATTCTAAGAGTTTATGAGTCAAGAGAAAAGAATAATGAGTTTGTGTTTTTCAAATGTCACAAACAGGGACACATTGCTAGTTCTTTTCATCAAGGTGAATCTTAAAAGGATAACAACAATTTTCAAACACAAAATAGAAGATTATTCAGGAAGAAAATTAGTCTTATGAATGAATCCAACTTTTCATACTAGAGTGTAGGGATAATAATATGGTTGATCAAACAAGTATGGTCAAGAGAATTTTTCTAAGTCTAATATGCAGAGTATGAAGTTTTTCAAAGAGGATTATAGTTCCATAAAAATGGGAGACAAGTTCATAAAACCTAAGAAATATATAATAATCATGTTTTCTCTAGTTGAAGAAGATCATATGTGTCTCAATGCTTTAGTGCATGAGAAGTTGAAGAAGCTAGGTGTGTGGGACACTTCAAGGGTGATAATGTATGGCGTAAGATCTCTTCATATGTTTTTGAATCTTAGTTTATTATGGGTGTCTAAGCTTGTCGTGTTGTAATCTAAAAGTGAAGTTGAGTATGTGTTTCCATGGTTGTAGTCTATTAGGTCTTCCTTTGATCCTCCCGGGTATAGTTAAGATCCACATTTTGTTGTTCATGTAAGTAAAGTATCTTGGTTGTGTATGAAGTCTTGATAGTCTTATCTTGATAAAAATTTATGATCTAGTTGAAGGAAGTGCAAGTCTTTTGAGTTTAATGGTTAAAGTTTTTTTAAGATCCGAGGTACTCATTCCCGCAATGGACATGCCAATATTTATTCATGTAGTATTATATACATTTTATCACGCAATATATTTGTGTATTTGTTCAAAGAGAGTAATGTAAAATATTCTAGGTTCGAGTTAGTGTCTCAAGGCCAATATGTTGATGTAAATTTTCATCATTGTCTTTTTGAATTAATTCTAGAGGTATGGTTTTCTTAATAAACATGAAAGTGAGTTAGGTCTGTCAAAATATCTATGTATGCTCTCATTAAGGTCTTGCATCAAGAAATTGTGTGTCCTAAATTAGTGTTTCAAAGTTAAGAGATTCTAAAGCTTTGTAAGTTTGTATCACCATACATACTTGTCAAGAATGTGCTCTCAAGTCAAAGTGTAAATAGGTATCAATCATTCTTATAGTCATATTTCTCATGATGTTCTTAAGAGGTCTATGTGAGGTTGATTAAGGGTTTTGTAGTTCCAAGATATGTAAAGGTGTGAAGGATTTTATTAGTCTGAAGTTATTTGAAGGGTGGTTTAATCAAATTTGATATCAAAGGTGTGAGTAGTATGATGGTCTGTGTGCTCTTAAAAAGGATGAAATTTTGCATCAAGAAAGTATTTGAAGGATAAAATACTTATTTGTAAGGAAATAAAAGGTACTATTACATTCAAGTACAATATATTAAAACCTACAAGTCAGTTGATTCATGGAAACAAGTATGGGACAAGGTCTGTTGTAACTCCCTAGAATCATCTCCATAATATATTTACAAGGGAAGGTAAGTGTTCTTTATGATATTCAAAATATATGATGGCCTAAGGTATGGACAAATGAGTTTCTTTGACTTGAAGAATCAGGGTTTCATTGTGAGAATGCTATGACCTTTGTACAATAGGAGGAATAATATATTGCACCACATGAGGTTTGTGAAAGACTATGGGTAATGAGGAGATATAGGTCAGAATGGATCTAATGAGATTGTAATGATGTTTCACAACCTTGGAGACTGTAGAATGTCTTCAAGAATATGGTGTGCTCTTTCTCATAAGTATTGTATGCCCTAAGTTGTAAAATTACTAAGAGTTGAAATGGTATCATGTTAAGTCTATGTATGTTGCTTAAGATTCATGAATAATGATATGTATAGTGGTGTATGATAGTGTTCATGATTCTTATGTCTATAATGGCTTTAAACATTGAGAGAAATCCTCAAGAGTCTATGAATTCTTCTAGAAGGTGATTGAGTATAAAATCAAAAAGTTTTCTATAGTGATGGTCATAAATTTATTGTTAAAGTGGAACACAAGGTGAAATAAAAGGATGATTTAAGGAGTTTGTCAATTTTATAAGGTTTCCCAAGGTGGTCAACATGATTAGAGAGGTGTAGAAATGGTTGAGGATGGATTTTAATGACTGTGGAAAAAATTGTAAGCTATAGGTCTATTGGGTCTATTAAGGCTTCAAAGTAAAGGATGATAAGCTACAAGCTTCATGAAAGGTCAGATTAAGAAAGGGAATGCATCTTCACAAGTTGTAAGAGTATATAAGAATTTTATTGGTCCTTGGTTTAGGTTTGTAATGTATCATAAGCATCAAAGCTATAATCTCATAATAAGAGTCTTTTTCAGTCTCCATGAAAATGATACAGAGGTCTCTATGTGAAAGATGATCTTCTCAACTAGTCGAGGTACCTATAGAGCCCATCTGATTTGGGGGAGTCATGGATGAAATTGAAGCTATGTATTCTTGAAGGTAATATTTGTTCTTATAAATCTGATATTTCAAATTCATGAAAAGGAAAATATGTTTAGAAACAATAAAGGTATCAAAGCAAGTTGATCCATCAAAAGATTTTATGTCCTAAATTGAGAACACGTCAAAAGTTATTTAAGGAAAAATATTGAAGGACCTTGGAAGTATGAAATATCTATGTATTTTATAATTTCGATAAAGGAAATGCACATGTAAAAGGTCAAGCTTTATGGGTCTGCATATTAGAGTTATTTGTAGTGTAAGGTGTTTTGAAGTATTTTGATCATTGGTAAGCCATTTTTGCCTATAATGAAGCCTAATATCTTGGTGATGGTCCTCAAAGCTATAAAAACTAGGTTAATGCATCTTGGTTAATCCTAGATGTATGAAATAGAGTATTGAAGGTATGAACAATCTCAATGAGTTCGATAGTAATCTTAAAGGATGAAAGTTTGTTATCTCTAAGATGTTAAGTCCTTTAATAATATCAAGGTAAGTATACAAGCCTAGGAGAAAATGTTGATCTATAGGACTATAATAGGTCTGTGAAGTTCACTATGAAAGGTTAAGCATTCAAATGGTCATGTTTTCAAGAAAGAAACAAGGTATAGTCTATGACAAAATTTTGTGTGAACTAAGAAAGATGTGAAAAAGTGACCTACATGTCAAAGTAGATCTACTAAGAAAAGAGGGAGCCATTAAGGACTAATATCACATGTTCTAAGTGTCAAGAAAGGCTAATTAGGAAAATTAATTGGATTTTTATCATGAAATATTGCATGGAGGATGTGTTATAATCCTAAATAGGTATGATGTAATGAAAAGTGATTGAAAATAATGAAAATGCTTCAAGAAAAATGATAATTTGCTTGATCTATTTTTATGACATGAGAGCAAGGTAATTACTCAATTTGTTACATTATTAGTGAGTAATAGGGATATATGAACTGGGGGATACTTTGAGATTGTTTTGCATGATTAAGTTGAGTGTAGAGCTTAGAGAAGTTTGGTCAAGATACATTGAATGAATTAGAGGTCAATATTGAGGATTTTGGCCTAGATAGAGATATGTTTATGAGATAAAGACAAAATGAAGAGTATATCAGTTCAGGTGGAGATTTTTTGAGGCTCATATCAGGTGCATGGATCTTCATATGTTGTTGTTGAGATGACAAAGAAGAGATAATACAGTCCAGTGGGGAGTATTTGAGTCAAGTAAGTTGTGTTTTTGAAATTTTTCCATTGTGTTTATCCATGAGTTGCCTTTTCCATGTAGATTTTTAATTTTATCATATTTCATAGATGTCAAAAGGGGTGAGAAGCATCAGAAACATGGAAATAAGGTCATGTAGTGTGTGTTTGTCTTATGGTTGCCATCAATGTTTTTGAAGGTGGTTGCCATCAATGACAAAGGGGGAGATTGTTGGCCATTATGTGTTAGTGTTGTCATTAATGTTAATTACATTGATGGAAAAGGGTGTCATGAGGTCATGTGAGTCTCCATGATGTGTCAATCAAGGTCAAGTATGAAGGTTGATTAGTAGTGACCAAGTTTGGTGATGTTCTATGAGGTCTTAGTGCATGGTCTAGTGAGTTGAGTCATAGTTTGAGTTCTCCCAAGTTTATTGAGATGTTTTCATGAGGTCATACATGGTCCTATAGGTGTGTTATAAGTGTGTAAGAGTCTTCATGAGGTCATAAAGGTTAGTTCATGAGGTGTCATGGTTGAGTCAGGTCATTTCAGGCCTATTCATAGTCCTGTACATATAGAATGAGTTGAAAGTTTGAGTTTTGGAGCTGATAAGTATTTCAAAAGCATGGTAACAGCATGGTAATAGTGTATATGAGGTTTATGATGAGTTTTAGGTCATTTATCGAGGTTTGGAGGTGTTTCATGGTCCTTGGGAAGCAAGAAAGTGAGAAACAAACAAGATGACATAGGTAAGTCTTAATAGCTAGAGTGTTTCAGACCTATTTGGGTTATATGGTGAGTATTGAAAGTTAGAGGATGTTTTCATGATGTTTTATGACAATTTTCAGGTCATTTTGAATAAGGAATTGTAAGATATGTCAGTTTTGGAAAAATCGGGTAATCTAGAGTGTGTTTTTGAGGAAAAAGTTGACCTTTTGATGCTCGTTGTGAATTGTATGCTTTGCATGGGATCAAAATATTTTAGGGGATTTTTTTACATGTAAATAAGAAGGTTTATCAAAAATAATGAGGTGGTTTTATCATCACGTTTTTATGAATGATCGTTAAGAAGATAAGTTGTTTTGAAACCCTAGCTAAACCCTAGCTAAAAGAGACTTGGAGAAAAATAGGTATGATGAGTCTATTTATAAATTTGATTTTAAAAATATATGATTTGATGTTTTAGAGGACTCTTCAAGATTTTCCAGAAAGGTGTATTAGAGCATGTGATTGTATGTGGGCCCACCTGAAAAATTCTTGTTTCGAAGAATTTGAGTTTGAGGCAAGGTTATCCAAAGGATTCACAAAATAAATTGACATTGTTTTAATCCCTAGAGTTTTTATATATGTCCATGATATTTTCAGATCATGTTTGAGCTTATAAATAGAAAAGTGTGCCCTATTTATGAAAGGCTAGTTTTGGGGTAGTTTGGAGTAGCTTGTGGTAAAAGTGGAATTGCAGGAAATACATGTAGAGTAAGGTCTCCATTAAAGTTTTGTTCTAATCTGGCTCATAGATATTTTCAATGATATATCCAAACATATTTTTTTATATGGTATGAAGAAGTTATGACCTGTCTTTTGAGGGTCAAATCTGGAGGATGTTTGGTTTGGCATGGTGTGGAGTAGCTTCATGAGGTAAAGTGATAGTTATGAGTTTTTCATGCTTGTTTAAGGTTGTTGAGTTCTTATAAAACATTTATAAGGGTGTTCCATGATTTGATTAATATTTTAAATGATTTTTGAGTTGATGGAGTATGTTGAGCTCAAGCTTAGTTCTTGAGTCCTAGAAGTCTAAAGGAGTAGTTTTAGAGATGGACTTGGTTGAAGGAATTTAAATTGGATTTGGAATAAAATATAATATGTTATATAAATAGGAATAAGAGGGATTTTAATGGTATAATTTTTGTGTATTGATGATGTGTTTCCAAGGGTCAACCAACTCGGTTTGTGAAGAGAAGGTTGATGATTTTCAAGATAGGATTGCTCAGTGAAAGATTGAGTTAGAAGAGGCATGAAATCAATGATTTGATGCTTTATATCAGTTGAGAGTAAATATGTATGAATTTGGTTAATTTTTAATGCATTGGAGGTCTTGGAAGTGTTAGAAAGGGTGTAAAATAGTTAGTTTGTAAAACTCTTTTCTGGGTAGCTCAATTTGGTAAAGAGGAAAGTTAGTGTGGTTTTCACATATGAATGTTTTATGAGCTCTAACATGCATGAATGTGATAAAAAATTTCATGGGATTAAAATTAGTGGTTACATTCCATATTTGAGTTGTTATTGGGTGGTCTTGAGGCCCAAAGGTGAAGACAAGTTCCTAGAAATAGTTGTTTGGTGAAGGATATGAGCCTTTTTGGTTGTGTTATGAAAAATATGATTGGTGAAAGATAATTAATGACCATGGATGATATTTTAATGTCATATTTGAAATTTTGATGATTTTGGGAGCTTTAATAATATATTTTTTTGTATTTGGGGTTTATCTCACCCAAGTGATGGGGTTTTAAGTTAGTTTGGTGCATTTGGGCATGGTCGACCTATATGGGTCCACTTGATGAATGTTTATAAGTGATGTGATACATTTGTATTTTTTTTTGGTCGATATAATATGAAGTAGGACTAGCCTATGATTTTTAAAGAAGAAAGGCATATTTAAGTGTTTGTTTTGTTCATTTTTGAACTAGTTCTTTGAGAGAGAAAAATGTGACCTACCTAAGAGTGTGAAGGAGATTCTAATTCATCATTTCAGAGATGAAGATGATGGAAAATATTTGATAAAGGTTAGAGAGCATGTATGCAAGGATTGAAGACAAGACAAGTCCATGAAAGAAGAAGAAAGAGCGAGTTGAAGGAATGAGGGTTTGAAGGAAGTGTGTGAGCTGAATTTGTGATCTCCATCAGTTGTGGCAAGAAACAAAAATCATATATCTTCATATTCAGATGGTTGAGTTGGTTCTTGATCATCTTAGGGGGTTGTATCCTCCTTGTGGAGTGGGTTCTTCACTAAATTAGGGGTTGGTGCTCTTTATAGGATTGGTGCTCCTTGTGAAGTTGATGCTTCACTAAATATATTTTCTTTGTGTAATATAAGAAGAGTTTCAATGGGTTTTCTTCCCTTGAGGTTTCCCACTTATATTTTGTGTCTTGTGTACTCTCTCTCTCTCTCTCTCTATTGTGTTTTTTATTTTGAATGGTTAATGCACATCTAATATGCACATGTATGGTTATGAATGATGTATGGAAAACTCAATGATGAATGTATGGTTTTTTAAATGAAGTAAAAATTATAATCTGGGATGTTGAGTTCTAGGTGTTTTCATTGATGTAAAATATCATTAATGACAAAGAGGATTATGGAGTAGAGTCATAGTATTATCATTAGGATTATGACATGGAGTTTTAGGTGATGGCATGATGGGATAAGGTGTTTGATGATATTGACTTTGTTGAACAAGCCTAGTCAGGTGACCTAGCTAGCCTATATGATGGATATTAGAGGTTGGAGTTTCTTGGTGGCTTGAGGAGCTTATTAGGTATGGAGAGAATTTTTGGGAGTTTTTAGGCACTCACATGAGTTTCAGGGTACATGTACAGTACAAGTGGAAGACTCAGTTTTAAGTGCTCATATAGACCTAGTCTAGGTGCTTGGAGACACAAGGATGACTTTTAGGTACATGAGAGTTCATGGAAGCATGAATGGGTTTCATACATGTTTTTATAGGTATGTTATGACCTTTTGGAGAGGTTTCATGATGAGTTACACTGTTGTTGGTTCAAGTTGACCCTAGCTTAAACCATACAAAACCCCAAGGGCTAGTCATGCAAATGAGATAGGTTGATAAGATGGAGACCTATTTGAGAAATTATCATGATTTAATATGATGAAAAGATGTTTAATATATGTGTGAGTGAAATTTGGATTCATTTTGAAGAAATTTTTGTAAGATATTCTTTTTTGGTGAAACAGGTCAAGAGAGAGTGTTTTCTATCTCAAATTGCACCTTTTGATGCTCACCATAAATTGTGTGATTTACATGGGAACTTGTGGATTTCAAGGACTATTTTAAATTAAACTAATAATATTTAAAAAAATAATGAGGTCATTTCATCGTTAGGTTTTTATGAACGAATGTTAAGAAGGTAAACAATGTTTTGTGTGAGCTTAAAATCCTAGCTTGAAAGATTTGGATAAATTTTATTGGCAAGTTCCCATGATTTATTTGTTGTCATAATATGATTATTTTATTATTTATATGACTCCTTCATGTTTCCAAAAAGGTATGGTAGAGCATGTGGTGATGAGTGGACCCCACCTAAAAATGTAATTTTATGAAGAAGTTCATTTTGGGTACAAGATAGTCCAAAGGATTAGCAAAATAAATTGACATTGTTTTTAGTATGGGACTTTTAATTGATGTAAATTATGGTTAAGATAATTGTGGTGATCCTAAATGGAAAAGTGTATTCCTATTTACGAAGCCTAGTCATAAGGTAGTTTTGGGAGCGTCTGAGGCGGTTTTCAAAGATGGACTTGGTTGAAGACTTTCCACTTGGAATTGGAAGAAAATGTGACATGTTATGGAAATAGGATTAATAGGGATTTCCACTGGTATAAGTTTTGTCTCATGATGATTATATTTTATGGGTCATCCAACTTGATTTTGGAGAATAATATTGTTGGTTCTCAAAGGAAGGATTGCTCGGGATGAACGAATGAGGTAAATGAGACATGCGATTGATTATTTGATGATTGATATTAGTTCGAGAGTGAAGAGGGATGAATTTTTTTCCTAGTGAATTCCTTTTGAGGTCTTGAAAGTGGCATAAAGGGTGTAAATCAGTTGAGTTTGTAACAACTACTTTTGGAAAGCTCGGTTTGTGAAGAGGAAAGTTCATTTGGTTTGTACATATGGATGTTTCATGAGATATCACATGCATGGATGTGATATACATGTCTGATGATTCAATTGAATGTGTGGTTACATGTAATATTTGAGTTGTTATTTGGTGGTATTGAGGCCCAAAGGTAAAGACAGGGTGCTGGAAACAGTTGTTTGGTGAAGGATATGAGCCTTTTGGGTTGTGTTATGAATAATTTGATTGTTGCAAGAAAATGTATGACCATGGATGATGTTGATGTGTGATGAATTTTTGATCTTGAATAATCATGGTTTTGGGGTTTTGGTTTTAGCTCATCTAGGTGATGGGGTTTTGAGCTAGTTTTGTGCTTGTTTGGTGCATTTGGGCATGACCAACCTACATGGGCCCAATATGAATGTTTTATGAATGTGTTGGATTTTTTTTAAGTTATATTGGTAAAAATAAAGGAGGGATATCTAATTGATTTATGTTTTGGATATGATAATGGTATAAAGCAAGGGTTTGAGTTCAAATTTGAACTAGTTGAGTGAGAGGGAAAAGTGTGACCCATGTAATATTGTGTAACAAGTATGAAGGCATGGTTTGAGAGAGATGAGTGTGTGTGATAGGTGAATAATTTTTTAGAGTGTGTTTCAAGGGTTAGATGGAAAGTCAAGTGAAAAAAAGAAAGAAAAATAATGAGGTAGGTGAATGAGGGTTTGAAGGTTGTGAGTTGAATAGGTGATCTCCATCAGTTTTTGGAGGAAAAATACATTATATATCTTCATCTAAAGGTTGTTTAATTTGTTTGTGATCATTTTAGGGGGTTTAGCCTCCTTGTGGAGTTGGTGCTTCACTAAACTAGGGGTTGGTGCTCATTGTAGGGTTGGTGCTCTACTAAACTAGGGTTTGGTGCTCCTTGTGAAGTTGGTGCTTCACTAAATACTTTTTATTTGTGTAATATAATCAGATTTTTCAGTGGATTTTCTTCCCCTTGAGGGTTTCCCACTTATATCTTATGTTATGTTGTCTCTTTCATGGTTGTGTTAATTTAATTGAATTTTATGCACATATTAATGAATGGTTGAATGGTTTATGGTTTAAGTAATCAAATACAAAATTGATTAAATTTTGTAAGGACTAATTGAATCCCCTCAGTCCATTGTGCTTCTAACAATTGGTATCAGAATAGGTCCTTTTAGATAAGTTTTATCACTTGAAAGGAGATCCTTGAAGCAAAAAATGGCGAGTTAGCAGAGTGGATCTTCTACCAATAAGGCACCATTGTTTGATGGAGTGAACTATGATTTTGGAGTTTGAGGATGAGGAATCACATCATGTCCCTAGGGTTTGATATTTGGAAATCTGTGGAGGATGGTTATACTGCTCTTGCTACTCCACTAACTAGTAATATAGAAAAGAAGTTGTGTAGTGATAATTCAAAGGATATGAATGTTATCATGTGTGGTCTAGGTGAATCGAACTTGTGAAGGTGATGTATTGCCAATTAGCCAAGGCTATGTGGGAGAAACTTCAGGTTTTGTATGAAGGATACTCTAAGGTAAGAATTGCTAAGTTGCAAACTTTTAGAAATCAGTTTGAAGGACTAAAAATGAATGATGATGAGCCTATTGCTGCATATTTGCTTAGGGTTGACAAGATTTTCAACACCATGAAAGGCTTAGGTGAATATGTGAAAGAAGAAGTTGCAGTTATGAAGGTTTTGAGATCTATAACATCTAAGTTTGATTCCAAAGTTTTTGCTATTGAAGAAGCCAAGGATTTGACTACTTTGAAAATGGATGAGTTGCATGGGACTTTGACTACCTATGAAATGAGGATTGTTGATTCCAAACCAGCCAAGAAAGAGATTTATTTTAAATCTAAAATGAAGACCAAATGTAAGAAGGCCAAGGATGATGAATAAATATTTTCTATGGTGGCTAGGATATTGAATGTTGGATCTGGTAAGTATAAAGGTAAACTTCCATTTAAGTGTTTCAATTGTGGTGAAGTAGGTCACTTTGCTTTGCTAAGTTTCCTCATAGGCATGAAAAGGAAGGTGATGAAGACCATGAGGATGATCATGATAAGAAGAATCATAAGTTTAGTAAAGGTAAGAATAACTTCAAGAAATTTGACTATAATAAGGGGAAAATAAGTTTTTACACAAAGGAAGAGGCTTGTTTATTTGATGCTAGTAGTGGTGTTTTAGATTTTGAGTCTGAATTTGATCATGAAGATGTTGGAAATGAGGTGTTTTTCATGACTAAAGATGTCATGATATCTACTAGTGGTGGTTCTTCATTATTAGGTGATTTCATATCAGGTTCTTGCAGAGATTTTGAGGAAGAAGAAGATGATGTTGAAGATGAACTAGTATGTATCCAAAAGGAGTTCAGATCTCATATTAAAGGATATGAAGATAAAATTCAAGATCTAGAAGAGAAACACTAGTTTGAATTAAACAAGATAAATGAGTTAGTCATATTGCTATAAGAAAAGGTAAAGTTCCTAGTCTCAAGTTTGCAAGATAAAGAGAGAAAGTGCACCAAATTTGAAGAGGATATAGATTTTTAGGGCATAATTTCTAGAGGTTGGTAAGAAGACTATGTCCTTTCATAAATTTGAGAAAAGTACCAAGGATATTGATGATCTTCTTGGAAAATAAATATCAATAGGTGATAGAGAAGGTTTGGGGTTTAGTGATGACCTCAAGGGAAAAGAAAAGATGTAAGATGATAGTGTTCCAAGAAAGAAGGATGAAGAACCAAGTATTAAGGAAGGAAAGAAGGAGAACTCCACCAAAGACAATGTGAAGACAAAATCAGTTAGGCAACCCAATGCCTCAAGGTATGAGAGATCATTTAATGGTTATTGTTTCACTTGTAATGGTTTTGGTCATAGGGAAAAGGAGTGTAGGATTTTGTTAGAGATGATCATCCATGGAGAGATAGTAGGAGTGAGCAAGATAAGAATGTGGTATGCTAAAATTGTAATGAGAAAGGTCATGTTGCTAGATATTATTTGTATGATCCACCTAGTCAAGTTGAAGGCTACAAAGGAAAGAGTTAAATTCTATGTTTTAGTTATAATAAGGTTGGACATGTTGCTAGAAACTGTTATGGTCCTACAAGACAAGAGAGGAGTTTTAAAGGTCTAAGAATGTACGACTGAAGGAAAAAAAAATCATGGGAGCCTAGAAGGGATAATGATGTCTCAACAAAAGCTAATGTTTATAAAAATTAAGGTATGAGTCGGGATCATATCAGAAATAAGTCTATGGAGGAGACTTTTAGATATACACGAAGGCTTGGGACATTTTCAAGTAATTATTTTTAAGTTCTCATGAATTTATGCCTATATTAGGATTCTTAGTGGTATATTTATCAAATGAAGCATTGGAGAGAGGGAGAGCTAAGTGTGTTGTTGTGGGGTATTTGCATGATTTTAAATTATTTTAAGGTGTGTCACCAAGTGTTAAGGTATGCTATTATATAGTTTTGTTTCTTCGGTCATAAAATGTTTGGTTATATTCAAAGTATATATTTTTTCATGTCTTAAGGTGTTGGTGATTGAAGTTTTTATGAAGTATTGTGTTGGTCTTATAGACATTTATCACATCGCGTGCGAGAGGTCAACTCAAAGCTTAATTTCTCATATTTAAGGGGATTGGTTTGAGGGGTCTAACTAAAGGAAAAGTGGTTTAAGATGTTGATGTGTTTGTTTGAATGTCAACCTTCCACCTAAGATGTCTTTCCAATTATCATCTTCATCATGATTATGCATCAGCCCCTCAGAAGAGCAGATGAAAGAACTTGAAACAAATGGGAAAGAAAATGAATATTGAAGATGGACACCCCAAATCTTACATAGGACAATCCATTTCAGAAATTGAAGTAGGTTGTTGCCTATCTTTTATTCACAGTTCAGTTTTATCAAGTTACTTTGAGTTCATTAATTATGATTAAGTGAAAAATTCCTAGTGTACATGAGTTGCAAAGAATTCATTTAACATCATGTTAATGAAAAATAATGCAAAAATAAGTATTTACAACTCATTACAAGTAAGATGTTTTCATTTATTTCACAATTAAAATTATAATGGACCCACCCAAGTTGTGGGAATAATTCTAAAAATCAAATACATGAAAATAAAGTACATGTGTATAAAGCTATGAATAAAAGAGAAGGAAAATCCATCATTTCCTATTCAATGGAATTTCCACAGTATTCGGTTTCTAGTTGTCCTTGCTACTCTTCTTTTATGTCCCTCTGTAGGTACCGAAAGAAGAAGTAACCATTATTAGAGCTCGGATTTTCCATTCTATCACATTCACAACTTCAGAAAAGTGGACTTTCTTAACCATGTACTTGAAAATCAAAAATTGTAGAAGGAATTATAGGAGCGAGAACATCATCATTCAAGATCATATCATAGAAAGAAATCAACCAAATAATGAAAATAAAATCCTATGGCTCTCATATTTTTCTAATCACTTGTTCAAGTGAGTAGGTAAAATCATTTTTGAATGATAGAGAAGAGTGCAACTTTTGGAAAAAATAGACATTTATTATGCAATGAATATGAAATGAAAGTCAAGTATATCTTTGTCAAGTTCGCAGATTTCCAAGCATCTATTTAATATTATCAATAGAATACGATTTTGGGCATGTCTATGAATGAAATCAATTGAAAAAACTATACATTTGGGAGGACAATAGTATACAACAGTTTACAAGCTTCGAGGAACATTTTTGAAAGGAGTATGCATAGTTTGAATAATAATAAGGAAAGGAAAGGAAAGCATATAGTAAAACTTTCCCATGATATCCAAGGTAACTAAATGCATGGAGGTCATGACATTTAAATCTAAATACGTCACATCTCACTATAGAACATTTACAACTATAAAGAGAATCAACAATTCATGATAACTAGAGTTGTTTCGAAATATAAGGGAAGAACAAAGATCATAATAAAGTTGACAAAGAGATTTACAATTAATTTTATCATCTATAAGGAGTTTAAATTGCACAAATTAAAGGTACAAGTTTACAATGTCTCATCAAACTTTGAGCATGAATTTCAAACATAACACATAACGATGATTAAAGAGTGCATGTATTACAAATGTTAAAGGGAATGCAATTTTTGTGGGAAATGAAAAGATAATGATTTGAAAATGTCATAAACAACATGATCAATAGATTTTATGGTTATAAATTTGACAAAGAAAGAAATCTCCTCACAATGCAAAATCCCAAAGAAGAAATAATTATATTGTGAAGGTACAGGAAGACAGTATGAGAGGTTTCAATTATAGAAGGTGACAACAAGAAATTAGTTATAGATTCAGTTGTGACCATAATATGTGATGTGATAAACTTTTACTCAACCTACATTATTTCCTAAAATGCCAAAAGATTTTTAAGAATGCAAATCATTTCAGTATGTAGCTAGAATGCACATTTGCAGTCATTACTTTAAGTTCTAGAATGTGCAAACTATGAGTTCATACAACCATCAAAAGGGCACCTTGAGATCAGAAAGAGATTAATCCATTAATGCACTTTTTAGAGTATAGTTTAGAAATCTAGAATCGAATGAGAAATCATAATTGCAGTTTGAAAAGTAATTTGTAATTGTTCAATTGTGTTAAAAGATTTCAGGCCTCAAATTGAGATAGAGTATTATGCAAAAATAAAAGAAGCGTCGCTTTAATTCCTATGATAAGTATAGTTTGTTCAATATAGCATTACTTTAGGAGAATACAAACTCGTAATGTTTCTATATATCTAAGATTAGGTATACCTTGATCTTCATGAGAGTAGAGAATATCAAATTTAGAGTTGTAATATCTAAAACAAGTAAGTTCCATAAATAGAAGTGGAGCATGAAGCTATCAAATTGGATGAAGTTGTCTTCAACATTGACATATGAACACGATTCTATCAAAATCAGAGTACGGATTTTAAAACATAGAAGAAACTAGAAGAATTTTGTATACAAATAGAGAAACTCGTGGAACAAATAATTTCAAACCCAACTATTTGCAAGTGAAACATATTTCACAATATATGGTATCACTAACCCAAATCATTGAAAAAAACAATACAGAGTTTCAAATAAATCCCCACAAATACATTTCGGGAAAAGTAGAGAAAATGTGACCCAATTGTGCAATAGAGGCAAGTCAAAGTTTAATGGAGTTCTATAGAATAAAAACAACATGGCATAAGTATATAGAAATAAAAACACAAAATACAGAGCCCATATTTGTAATGAAATGGAGAAGGAAAGTGATTGACCCATCATTAAGGCATTCATGACTACATTCCCGAAATAATGACACGAATGGGTAGAATAAAACTTAGCCCAAATACATAAATACAAATATCGAGTCACATCATAACCACAAAGGGAAAAATTAGAGCTCAAATACCAAACTTTAAATTCAATTGTAGCCATTAATGGTGAACAAAATACTCTCTCAAATCATAAAATGGAAGATGTTATGATAATGCAAGGGTTTCTTCTAAGAATGCATAAAATCGAGCTTAAGTAATGGCAGCCATAATGGTGGAAAAAGATCATACATGCAAAACATGAACCCAATATAAAAGTAGCAAATGAAAATGTAATGTCTTGGTCTATTGGTGAGTTAAAAGTAGTTTCTAATCATCAACCCAAGTTCCATTCCCATTGAGTCCATTGGACACTTTCAATAAGTATTCATGGAGACACCTTGAGGTAGGGGTCAAACTTCTCCATGTGAACCAAGCGGAACACAATGGGGCACTCTAAATGCAGATCACTCAATGGAAATTAAGGACTTAATCCCACCTCCATGTCTCACTTAGAGAAAGTGCTCCTCCAAAACCACCACTCCATTTCATAGCTTTGGTATAATAAAAATTTTACCATCCAAAGTTTTAACCAACTATTAATATTCATTAGTTATCAAAAAAAAGAGGCCTTAATGGAGAGTGAGCGGGAAAGTGATTTTTTAAATTAGATGAGTGGGAAACTGATGACGTGGAAATTCCACCGAGATCCGAGGATCTGTTGTAGAATCAGAGGAAGGTGAGATCCGTGGTCGGGATGAAACCTTGGAAAAGGACCACCCAATCAATATTGTGGATTCTGGATGAACCAAGTAAAATATGGAAATGTCTCGAAGAACCAAATTTTTTTCCTCCAGGTGGTCAAGGAAGCATCGGGAAGCGTTTTGGAAATTCGGATTCCCTTCTTAAAAGCACTACTACAAATTTAAACAAATCTTTGGTTGGGAAACTTGTGGGTGGGAGACCAAATATCGATGTTGTTAGAAGGTGGGCAAATTGAAGTGGAACAGGTAAGTTCTCTTTCAAATGGTTTCTTCCTTTTTAAATTCATTATTCAAGAAGATATGCAGAAGGTTTTGGAAGAAGGACCTTGGTTTAGGGAAAATCAGGATGGTATCTTAGGAAATGGGAACCAACTTTCAACCCAGAAAAAGAAAATCTGAATCAGTTCCCTATGTGGATACATCTTCCTAATCTTCCCTTGGAATTTGGCATGAAGATATTTTTAAAGGAATAGCAAAACTCTCTGGGTTCTCTGGTTATAATAGAACAATGCAACCTGAATATGACTAGACTCGTTTGTGTAAGATTTTACATCTATACGATTGCTGATAGGGATATCCCTAACAACATCAAGCTCAAGTCTAGTCTAGGGATATGGGAGTAGAAGATTGAAATGGAAATTATCTAGCTAAATGCTCCAAATGCAATGGTTGGGGTCACTTGACTAGAACTGTAATTTCAAGATATCCAAAAGGTACATCATTGTGATGAGGAATGAAGGAAAGAATGAAAAAGGTAAAGGAATAATGCAAAGTGCAGCAGATCATAGGAAATATTTTTTTAAAAAAAAAAATCTATTCCTTGAAGGATTCAAGCCCTTGAGAATCCAAGAAAAAGAGGTGAATGAGAGAACCCCAACAAAATTCCCAGAAATGGATGAGGAAGGATTTACCCTGGTGGTCAATAGAAGGAGATCCAAAAATCAATCCTGGTTAGAATCAAAGGTTAGGGGAAAAATGAAGGATCTATCAGCTAAGGATTCCCTAAGGACCAAAATATGGAGCTATTTTCCTCAAATAAAGGGAATGGGAGAAAATCTTGTGGATGCAAGTTTGGTGCAAAAATGCCAAGGAGGATTTGTTGTTGGTTTCCTCTGCCTTGGAGGAATCGGTGAAGGAACAGAGCAAATTTTAGAAGGGATAGGAGAAGAATGAAATTTTGGCTACCCCAAAGGGAGAGAGAATGACAATAGGATATTTGATTAATCTCTCCATGAAAGAAATAATGAATGTTCAATTTTCTCTAAATAAAGAGATGGAAGGAAAAAAGAGGTGCTCACTCTGGAAATAAGGGGGTCCCCCTGGAAAGAACTCCTTCAGGAAAAAAAAAAGTAGCTCATCTTTTGCTAAAAAGGGTGAATCCAAAATTTCCCCTTTGGGAAAAGGAGAAGTGTAGGAAGGAGAAAATCCTATTAATGTGGAAAGTATTAACAAGTAAACAAGGCAGGCCTAACAAATTTGAATTAAGGAAAAAATCTACCCAGAAGGAAATAGACTCAGGGAAACAATTGTGTTTAGACCAGAAGGTTTTAAAAAAACAAACCCAATCTTAGAAAATGAATTACATCTCTTGGAATGGAAGAGGGCTTCAATAGCCCTATGAAATGGAGGGTTCTTAAAGACTTGATTGAAGGACAAAAAATTGATGTGTTAGTATGTAAGAAACTAAAATGAAAGAAGACATTTTCTTAAATTCTTGTAAATCTTTCTAGAATAATTCAAAATCTTTTTGTTGTTAGTTCAAAGGGGCCTTGGGAGGGTTAGTTATGGTCTGGAATCCAACCCTTTATGAGGGTACTTTTTGGTGAAAAGAGATCATCATATGGTTGTTATGATAAGAAATATGGAAAATAGAAAAATATGGATCTTATCCAACATCTATGCTCCTACCCATTACAAAGAAAGGAAAAAATTGTGGAAACATCTCCAAACTTTCAAATACCACATCACTAGCTCTGAGTGGATTGTGATGGGGGATTTTAATACCCCTTTGTCTCCCTAGGGAAAAAAAGGAGGTTCCAGGAGATTTTACCATTGGTATGGAGGATTTTAATGATTTTATTTCTAATGCTCATCTTCATGACATAGATCTTAAAGGTAGTAAATATACCTAGTCCAACAGAAGAGCTGGTTCAAACATATACAAGTGAGATTGGATAGATTCTTGGTTTTGGAAGAATGGTTAAGCCAGGATATTACTCTTTTCTCTCTTCCAAGGATAGGGTCTGATCATAACCCAATTCTTTTGATGATAAAGAACCCCTCAAGAAGAAGAACCCTTTCCATTTTGAGAAAATGTGGCTCCATAGTGAGGATCTGAAAGATCTTATTAGTGAATGGTGGAAATTGAAGGTTCAAGGAATTGTGATGTATAGACTAACCAAAAAACTTTAGAATGTCAAAATGAATCTCAAAATCTGGAATAAGAAAAGTTTTGGCAATATTTTTAGAAGAAAGTGGCAATCAAATCTGACTTGCTAAATTTCCAAAGGAAAAATGAAAGGGGGATTGTGATCTGGAATTAGAATACTATGATAAGGAAATATCTCTTCTTTGGAATACCACAACATCCTTGGAAAAGAGGAAATTTTCTAGAGACAGAAATCTGTGTTACTTGGCTCAAGGAAGGGGATAAAAATACTAGGTTCTTCCACCTGTCTACCCTAAAGCGTAGAAGTTTCAATAGAATCTATAAAATAAGGAAAGAGGAAGGAACCCTTGTGGAAGAGAAGGAAGAAATCAATAAAGAGGCTATTTCTTTCTTTAAAAACTTGCTCACTAATCATTGTGTTCCTAATTTGGCCAAAGAGCAAGATTTTCTAAACTGCATTGTCCTTGGTTTCTGAGGAAGATAATTCTCTTCTTTCTGTGATCCCAACTTTGGAGGAGGTGGAATTTATGGTTAAACATCTTATTCTATTGATAAGGCTCCTGGAATGGATGGGTTTCAAGCTTTCTTCTTTCAACATTTTGGGACATAATAAAAAAGGATGTATATAATGTTGTGAAAGAATTTTTCAATTAGAAAAATATGCTAAAAGATATGAATTGTACCTTCCTTTCTCTGGTTCCAAAATGTGGTAATGCCATGGAATTAAAATACTTTAGACCTATAAGTCTGTGTAATACTACCTATAAAATTTGCATGAAAATCTTGGCTCTCGTTTACAATTGATCCTCCTTCTATCATTTCTAATCAATAAGGAGGTTTTGTCCTTGGATGCCAAATCAAGATGGGATCATTACAATCAAAGAGATAATTCATTCAGATAAACTTAGCAAGAAGGTATATGATCCTAAAATTGGATATGGCTAAAGCTTATGATAGGGTCTCATGGAGTTTTCTTGACAAAATTCTTGAACGGTTTGGTTTTGATGTTTCCTTTTGGAGTTTGGTTAAGGATTTTATTTCTAATGCCTAGTTCTCTATTCTTATTAATGGGACCCCTTGTGGTTTCTTCCCTTCTCCCAAGGATTAAGGCAAGGGGATCCCCTTTCCCTTTTCTTTTCATAATTCTAGTAGAAGCTCTCAACAGAAGACTCAATGTGGAAACTAGTAATGGCTTCATAAAAGGGATATCTCCGGTGAGGGGTATGGAGAATGTGACTCATCAACATTTTTTGATGACACAATCTTGGTGGGTGAAGTGTCAATTCTGAAGCTAAGAAGTTTAAATCTCTTAGATGATTACATGGAGGTTTCGGGTCAGTTGGTGAACTATAGAAAATCTCTCTCTTCTTCCTCAATTCTTTGGAAAGAAGATGCATGAAGATTGTTGATATTTTAGGTTGTGCCTATAAACCCTTCCCTACCTTCTATTTAGGTATTCCCCTTGGGGATAAAATACCTTCTAGTGTGGAATGGAACTTTCTTATCAAAATATTCAAAAAGAAGCTACACGGGGTGGAAAGCTAATATGTTATCTCAGGCCGGGAAAATTACCTTACTCAAGAGCTCCTTCAAAGTCTCTCGAGTGTATGCTATGTCTCTCTATCAACTCCTGGGATAATAGTGGAAAAACTTGAAAAGATCCAAAAATGGTTCTTATGGAGTGGTAGAAAGAAATGAAAGAATACCATTGGTGGCTTGGAATAGAGTCTGTAAACCTAAAAAGATAGGGGACTTGGCCTTAGAGATTGGACTAAAATGAAAAAAGCTCTTTTGGCCAAAATTGGATGGAGGCTAACAAAATAAAATGGGGTATGGACAATAATTCTAAGGAAAAAATATTGGATGGATGCAAATGAAAAATGGTGGATCTTCAAACAGGCGTCTTTCAATGGGTCAAGTGTATGGAAAGCTATTAATTGGGCTAAGGATATAGTTGCTAAGGGAAGTAGGTGGAAAATAGGGAAAGGAAATGAAATATGTTTTGGATTGATAAATGGGCTGGAAACTTTACTCTTGAAGACAAATTTCCCCAAATTTGAAATTTTAGAAGACAAATATGGGGAAAAATAAACAATTATATGGAAAATCAAGAAATATTTCAAGACTTGGAAACACATAGAATTGGATAGGAAGGAATTTAAAGCACACATGGTTAACCTCAATGTTTTTCTAAAAAACTATGTGTCTTCTAACAACAAGGAACAAGATCAAATTGTGTGGCATAGAGAACAAAATGGTAACTTCTCAGTTAAATCTGCCTATGCATTATTCTTTGAAGAGGAAACTAGAGAGGAAGATCTTATTGTTGGCATGATATGGAATAAGAATATAACCCCAAAGTCAATGTTTTTAGTTGGCTAATGGTGATAAATAGGATTCTTATTGTGGATAACCTTGCTAAACAAGGTTTCCATATGGTCAATAGATGTGTTCTATGTGAAGAGAACTTGGAAACAATGAATCATATGTTCTAGATTGTCCTTTTGCTCATCATATTATGTCTCATATTATGGGTATGTTTTCAGTTAATTGGGTAATTCCCAAGGATATCCAATCAGCCTAGAATCAATGGAAATTCCCTTTCAATAGTCAAGGGCTGAAAAATCTATGGATAATGAGCCTTGGTCATTTATGGTGGGAAATATGGAAAGAGAGAAATAGAGGATTTTCAATAACAAGAAACTTCCTAATAGGTTGATTATTAACAAATGTTTATAGGTTGTTAGAAATAATTTTTCTATCCTAAAGAATAAAGAAGTGGAATTCATGGACTATGAACAACATATCATAAAGAAATGGAACTTAACCTATGATCCTCAACCTAGAAAGAGCAATCCTAGAGTAGGGGTTAAGTGGATTCCTCCTCTGTGAAGGTGTTATTAAACTAAATTTTGATGGTGCTGCTAAAGGGAATCTGGGAAAGGCAAAAGGAGGAGGAGGATTTTTTTCATGATAATAAAGGGATGTTTCTCCTTTCTTATTTCTTTAGCTTGGGCATACAATCTAACCATGTCGTAGAAGTTGTAACGATGTTCTAGGGAGTGAAGTTAGCTGAAGAGAAAGGTTTCAAAAACCTTCTTGTGGAAGGTGACTCTTTGAATATAATTTTTCATGCATGGGGGGGGGGGGGGTAAAATTACTACCTCTATTTCTATTGAAGACTTCATTAACAATAAAAGAATAAATTATCCTCCTTTGTTGAAATCTCTTTTCAACATATTTACCATGAAGGAAAAAAACTTGCTGATTTAATGGCTAACAAGGGGGTGGAAGCTAAGGATTTAAAGGTGGTTGAGGAACTACCCCTTTTGGAAGCCAACTTCATAGAAATATTGGAATGGGAGTGTGTCCATAATAGCTTATCTTTCAATGAGGATGGTAACAAGTAATAATGCCTTCTGGGTGATGCACTATGATATTATGAATCTTGAACTTGTGTAAACCTTTATTTCCTATCATTTCAAGGTTTGGGAGGATTTCCTGTTATTTTGAATCATCTCAACAAGTGTGGTAAAGGGAGTCCAAAAAAGGGTAGACATTTTCTCTGCAGGAAGAAGAGTAACTCAAGCAATATGGGTGGAGATTTAGTAAGAACTGAACCGAGCAAGGTCCCGATGATGTCAAAAGAGGTTGAGGAGCTGATCAACAAGGATGGATTGTTAAAAAATTCAACATCTTCGATGGGTATGATGAAAAATTGAGTGAATAAGTCAAAAACCTGGAAGGATGGTCATGTTAGGGTTGGAAATTTTTCTTTCACAATCTCTCCGAAGTTCATAAAAAAATTTTGTCTACCTTAGAAGGAAAAGTTCTTTCAAGCCCAAGTCGGACTACAATTCAGGAGATTGATTGCTTCATGCAAGGTAAGGGGATGCCTAAAACTCTCCATAATGGTTATACTAAGAGGGGATTTTCCCCATCCTTTCAATGAAATTTCTCAGTTAATCATGGCATACATTACCCTTGAAGGGCATTATAAAGTGATTTATGGGTATCATTTTCCCATGTTGAATCATGTTAGGAATAATGAGACCCTTTAATTTCCCAAAATTTTTCTATACCTCTCTCTAGATAAATCAGTTGCTCAGGTCGGGAAAGGAACTTTCTCCCTACCTTTGCATCAAGGCCTCATCAAATCCATGCTCAAGTTGGGTACCCCCTCATTGGAAAAAATGAAAAATTTGGGGGCTTCTGCTAAATGGAATAAAGATTATTTTAGGGGGAAAACTAAGAGATTTTGGAAGCTGAGGTGGATAATGCTAGTAGGAGGAGGGAGTGGAAGTCAATGGGCTAAAAGAACCAGATCCCATCTAGCCAAAGAAATCATTAAAAAGCAAGTGTTGGGAGAGTGGAGCTTCTGAGCCTTGTGAGAATTTGGAAGTTATCTCGGACTCAGGGGAACAACAGGAAGAGGACAGGGGCTATTCTATTTTGGGTGAAAAATAGGAAGAGGAAAGATTTCCAAATGGAAATTAGTGAGGAGAAGGAAATCAAGGGAAAGACCATGAATCCTCCGAGGGAAAAAGATCCAAAAATATGGAGGAGGCTATTGAAAGTTTACACGCTCTTAAAAATTCCCAGAAGAACTTGTTTAATGCCCAGGATACTGCGGTCAAATCCAATGTTTTCATGCGTGAGTTTGAGAACTATAGGTTAGACATCGATATCAATAGACACAAGATTAGCATGGTGACCATTGATCTGAGGGAGTTATAGGAAAAATTTGAGAAGCTTACTTCTATTGTTCTTAGTGAACAATTAAAAATGCAAATGAAAGATGCCTGGCCATGGAGAATGATATGTTGAAGATGAAGGGGATTATTCTTTAGATCAGAGATGTTCACATCCTCAATGTAAAAAGTACTATCCACCATCTTAAACTACTTGTTGAGATGATCCACTCCATGGAAATAGTGAAGAACAAAGAAAAAGATGGGTTAGACCTAAAGTGGAGATAGTTGAACTAAATTACCAATTTGGAAATCAACTATTGCTAGCTGGTTAAGGAATGGAATGGATGCATGCACATTTTGGTGGGTGAACTATTATCAATGAATGATTTGTTCATTCTTTTCTAGGGTTTCCTACACAAAGGTTTTGAACAGAAACCTTTCAAAGGAAACTCCATTGCTAAATATTTTCAAAGGAGAGTTCCCTCATAAACAACAAACCCACACTTAGGAAAGGCAAAAACACGTGAGCTAGATTACAAAAATAGAGCTTCTAAACTTCCGAATGGCATCCAAGTGGGTATATACAGATGTCATACATAAATCATGAGCTATGGGTTATAATCGACTCGATCTACAAATTAGAAGGCCTCGGAAAGTGAAGCTCTACCTCCATTAATGACCAACACAAGCTCAAAAATCCAATGCAAAAAAAGGCATCCGTGTAGGAAATAAAATCCCAAAACTAGAGTGCTTGAGCCATATTTATGGTGGCAATGGCTTGGCCAAAAATATTTTCAAGCTAAAAATTGAAAACCGTCGTGCCAAGATCTCCAAATTAATTAGAAAATTACAAACCTAGCTCCAAGAATAAAACATGGCAGCCATGAAGCACAAAAAAGTTCCTAGAGCTCCATCACAGAGAAAATGGTGTATTAGCCTCATCAACAAAAATTATAACCAAATATGAAGCTTTGGAAAAGTAATTGGCAGCCATAAAATGTTTTGTAGAGTATCCTTAGGAAATAATTTTCTAGAATGGAAAAGGCAAAAAGAAAATGGCACAAAGGACAAGCTTTTACATTTTGATTTCCCTAACTCATATTTTAACCATGGTAAGATTGAGATAAGCGTGGTTATGATCATGTTGTCATGCCCACATAGCAAATGGGAACTCGTGATATTTGTCATGATTTGCATGGTTAAAGTAGAAGCCAAGATTTATCACATGCCTTAGGTAGAATATTGTTCCCTTGTTATTTATGTAATTATTATATGTAAAAAGGGAATATGTCTTGTATAATTAGCCCCTAGGTCAAAGATACCAAGCTAACAAAGTCACTTCTTAAACTTGTCACGTGAAAGGGGCAGAGATTAATTGTCTTTTAAGGGAATTATTTTGTCCCTTTATAGTCAAGGAACTATCATTTCATCTTTGCATGTAAAACAAAAAGAGTGAGCTCAACATGTAATTGTGACCACCTTATGCATGGAGGATTGGATTAATGTTGAAATTAGATTTTTCACAAAAGACAAGAGAGTTTTTATTTTAATCATGTATACATGGAGACAAAAAGATCTTTCAGATAAGACAAAATAGGATTTTAGAGGCTTATAATACAAGGTGCATGTAAAAGAATTCCCAATTTTACCTTATTTTTCCAAAGGGGCCCATACACCTTCATGGAAAGTAAACTAGAAGACTCAAATCAGTTTGAATATGATGTAAAATTAGAGATATATGCAAGCTCATAAAGTTGTTTCACCATTTTATTTATTGCAATTGCTTTATACAGGTGGGCATTGGGAGTTAGCATTTACTACTTTTGAGAAGTTAGGTGAACCTTTTTACTACATATTCATGCTTTGCAAGCATTGTAGGAGGAGGAATTCTTGATGTAATAGAGTGCTAGAATTATTTTTCCATATTTTCCTTATATGAGAATCAACTGATTGAAATTTCCATAAATTTGCAGGTGTGTATTCAAATAGTTGTTCTTGTGAATGGTAATTCCCTAATTTTTAAAGATTTTCTTAAGCTATTTTACCTTGTTGCAGATTAGTTGTTGTGTTCATTTTAGTGTGCAATTTTTGTGTTGTTATTGTGAGCAATCCCTTAGCATATCAATATTTTCCTTGAAGTTAATAGAAAATCCCTGGATAGTGTTCACTTCATTTTATTCCCACTAGATTGTGTATGTTCTCCTATCAGAAAGCCCTCATTTACCTTTTGGTGTATCACCATTTTCATAGTTTATCATTCACTTTCTTACCCTTAACCCAACAGATATAGTTTAGGAATACTCCAATAAAGGAACCAACCTTAGTAATCTGGAGATTCACCTCATAATTGGGAGACCCACAGCCCATGAGGTGTCTCAATTGTCTATCCATAGAAGTGAGGGAAAAGAAAAGATACAAATCTATCACCTCTAAACACAGGTACACTTCTGTCAGATAACAGGTCTTTCAAGGTATTGTTTTGGCCTACATCTGTGGTGCCTTTCTAAGTCAAAGAATATTGGTTTGAGTTTGAGAATTTTGTTCTGTGTCATCATTGTGTCAATAAAGATGGTTAAGTTAAAAGGTTGTTCGTGTTATTATGAGTATTTGTCAAAGCTATGTGTCAGTCTACAAGACCTTAACATGTGTGTTGATGTTTTCCAAAGTATTTCAAGTGTGTTCACCTCAAAATGATGGTGTGAGGAGTGTCCAAGTTTGTATAATATTCTTTAATACTTGTGTCAAATGTCAATAATTAGCTAAGTCCTATGTATTGGTCTCTAGAAACCCTTTTTTATGGTTTAATGAGTTTTGTGAAATGAAGGCCTTAGAGCTTGCTTAAACATTTGAAACTTTGAAATTACAATAGTGGCATCTTCCTCCAAATTATTTTGATTTTCTTATAGCTCAAGACGTCATTGATATCCTACGATTCATGACAGTTTCAGTTCATAGTGTTGACATAGTACATAGACCTAATTAGGAGTCCAAATTTCTAAGAAAATGGGTTATGGAATTTGAAACCAATTATAAAGCTTTATATACATGAGGAACTACCAAATGGGTAGTAAAAATTGTTTGAGTTGTGTGTTCAATAATTGAGGAGAGAAAATTGTTCTCGGGAATTCATTGAGACATGGCTAGTAGTTTATAAGGGTAGAGTTAAGAGGAGAAATAAGGATAAAATTTCTTGACTTGTAATTTGGTCATCATGAGAGTAAAAATATAATATCAAGGAGGTACAAAGGACAATAAGATGGTGTTATAAGTCCCTTTTCTCAACATGAATATGTAAGGTCTATTGTGACTAGTACAAGTAAATCAAGAACAAGGTAAAGTCTGTGCAAAGTGTAAAATGATGACTACAATATTTGCAAATCTCTTAGATATGTTTTATATGATTTATAAAGTGTGAGTTTGTATAGAGAAAGCCAAAGGAGTGGTTAAACTTTACAAGGTAGATATGACTATGTGACAAGGCATAGTGAATAGTGAAAAAGACATCTACATGTATGAGTTACCTTAGTGAGTCAAGGGGAGCTTATTTGATATTTGATCAAGTATATGTGGTATCCACCAGTGGTTCCTAGATGCTTAGAAGGTGTGAAGGGAAGTCCAACAATGAATTTTGCAAGAAATTGTTAAAATCTCAATGCAAGCCAAGGTATGATCTCATGTGTTGAAATTTGTTATAGTTATTAATAGTTAAATGTATTATTTATCTATGAAAGGAGGATTGGTGATGCTCCATAGTGACACATGTTGAGAAGGAGCATACGTGATATTCATTTCAAGAAGATAGTGTTATATGAGTAATGTGGCACTAGTCATGGTTGCAAAAGGAGGTAAGTAGGTCTGTGTTATGACTGTAGGTAGTCATTTGTACTTCAAAATATGAAGCTATAGGTATGTGAAAATCCATCCGATCCACGAGATTCATTCTTGATCATCTACTAAGAGCATTTATTGATATAAAGGATGAATAAGATAGTGTGATAGTGAAGAGGTACTAGACTAGTTTTATTAGTCTTGTTTGGGGGTGAAGTGATGTGTCATGAGCTTAAATAGGTCTATGATTGTGCTACAAGTCTAACAAGACATTCGACATAGTGGGGAGTATATGTTAACTCTCAACCAATGGTGAAAATGTGTTATAAGTGATATAGAAGGAGTTCAGATAGAAAATTATGGATGATTACAGGTACAACTCCTTAGGGTATTAGTAATCTCATCCAAAGATAGTATGAAATACTGAAACAATGCTTTAGGAAGAGTTGAAGTGTTTGAATCTCTCCAAGGCAAGAAATCAACGAAAGAAGTCATTTTTTTGTGTTTTTATACTAGAGTAGGATGGTATGTGTCTAAGGGGAGTCATAAGTAGGTAGGACATAGACTTCTTGAGCTTCTAGAGCTTGTGAAATTTGGCCCAAACAAAATTGAAGAGTCGGTTTAGGGAACTTAGTCCCAAAGTTGTGCAATGACATGTTATGGAAGAGTTGAAGACAAGTATGAGAATTGAAAAGTTGAGAAAGGACAATCAAGAGGTATGAATGATATTTTTGTCTTCATGTCATGATTGTTGGCTTGTTCACAAGTTGTATGCATTATCTTAAGATCTTCTACATTGTTTCTATGATTAGAAAGAAGGAAAAACAAATTTTTAGAGAGAAACACCAATTTTGCATGCTTGTATGAAGGATTGATGATTTTATCACTCTAGGAGGAAAAATGAAGTTATTTTCATTATTTGTGGTAAGTATGGGTGAGGTGAATTCTCTTTCCCAAGGGAGCTTAGTTGTTTCAAGCTATGCAAGGTGGTCAAATCAGGTCAAGTTGAAGAAAATAAGGATTTTGAGCTAGTATGAAGACTTTTGTTGATGTTTCCAACCAAGAGATTATAGTATGAATATGATAATGATTAATATCATACAAGTACAAGTATGCTTTGTCATTAATGTAAAAAGGGGGAGAATATTAGGTGGTTTTCCATCAATGACAAAGGGGGAGATTATTGGCATGTTGAGTTCTAGGTGTTTTCATTGATGTAAAATATCATTAATGAAAAATAGGATGATGGAGTAGAGTTAGAGGATGCTCATTAGGATGATTACATGGAGTTTCAGGTGTTGGCATGATGGCATGAGGTGATTCAGTGAGATTGGCTTGGTCTAGCAAGCCTAGTCATGTGACCTAGCTAGCCTAGGTGATGGAGCATGGTGGTTTGAGTTTCTTGGTGGCTTGAGGAGCTTGGAATTAGTATGGAGAGAATTTTTGGGGAGTTTTAGGAACTCACGTGAGTTTTAGGGAGCATGTATAGGTGGAGGTGTTCATGTAGAACCAGTCTAGGTGTGAGGTATGAGGATGATTTTTAGGGCCATGATAGATCATGGAAGCATGAATGATGTCATATATGGTGTTCTAGGTATGATAGGACATTTTGGATAGGTTTCATGATGAGTTACAGTGTTGGTTTAGTTGACCTAGCCTAAACCATGCAAAACCCCAAGGGATAGTCATGCAAATGAGATGGGTTGAGAATATGGAGACATATTTGAGATATGATGATGATTGGAGATTAAGAATAGAGGTGGCCTAGAGGTGTGAGAATTTTTTTTTGAATCATTATAAAGAATGTTTTTCAAGATATGTTGTTTTTGGTGAAACAGGGTCAAGAAGAGAGTGTTTTCTAGCTCAAATTGCACCTTCTGATGCTCACCCTAAATTTTACTTTACATGGGACTTTGTGGCTTTCAAAAATGATTTTAAATTAAAATAATAACATTTAACAAAAATAACGAGGTCATTTCATTGTCATGTTTTTATGAATAAATGTTAACAAGGTAAAATACTTTTTCGTGCTTGAAACCCTATCTTAAAAGTGGTAGGAGAGATTTGATTGGTAAGTGCCCAGAATTGATTGGTTGTGATAGTATGATGATTTGATGATGTAGAGGACTCCTCCAGGTTTCCAGAAAGGTATGGTATATGATATGATGATGAGTGGACGCCACTTGAAAATGCAAGTTTCTTAATACATTCGTTTTGGAACAAGATTGTCCAAAGGAGTTGAAAAATAAATTGACATTTTTTTAGTATGGGAATTTTACATGATGATTTCAAATCATGGTGGTGATTCTAAATGGAAAATTGTGCCCTATTTATGAAGACTAGTCATAAGGTAGTTTTGGGGCATTTTCAGCAATTTTCAAAGATGGACTTGGTTGAAGGCCTTCCAATTGGAGTTGGAAGGAAATGTGATATGTTATGGAAAGAGGATTTAGAGGAATTATAGTGGTATAATTTTTATCTCATGATGATGATATTTTATGGGTCATCCAACTTGATTTGTGAAGAATAAGATTGTTGGTTCTCCAGGACATGGTTGCTTAGGCTAAAAGAATGAGGTAAATGAGGCATGAGATGGATTAGTTGATGCTTGATATCAGTTTGAGAGTGAATAGGGATAAAATGTGTTCCTAGTGAAGGAATTTGGAGGTATTAAAAGTTACATAAATGGTTCAAACCATTTGATTTTGTTAAAATAATTTTTGGGAAGCCCAATTTAGTGAAGTGGAACATTCGTGTGGTTTGCACATATGGATGTTTCATTATCTATAACATGCATGGATGTGATATACAAGTACTCGAGGATTCCAATGCATGGTTACATGACATAGTTGAGTTGTTTTTAGGTGTTCTTGAGGCCCAAAGGTACATACATGGTGTTGGAAACAACTGTTTGGTGAAGGATATGATCCTTTTGGATTGTGTTACGAATACTTTTATTAGTTAAATAAAATGTACGACCATGTATGATGTTTATATGTCATATTACACATGTGTGATGAATTTTTAATCTTGAATTATCATGGTTTTTGTGCTTATAGTTTTAGCTCATCCAAGTAATGGGGTTTTGAGCTAGTTGTGTGCTTGTTTGGTGCATTTGGGCACAACTGACCTACATGGGCCTAATATGAATACTTTGATTAATGTGTTGGTTTTTTAAAAGTTTTATTGGTTAAAATAAATGATGGATACCAACTTTATTTATTTTGGAGATGAGAAGGGTATAAAGCAAGGGTTTGAGTTCAAATTTGAACTATTTGAGTGAGAGGGAAAAGTGTGACCCATGTGTGAGTGTGTAACAGGTATGAAAGCATGATTTGAAAACTGATTAAGTGTGTGAAATGTTGAATAATGTTTGAGAGTGTGTGTGTAAGGGTTTGAGGCCAAGACAAGTGAAGAAAGAAAGATAAAGAGCAAGCTAGGTGAATGATGGTTTGAGTAAGGGTTTAAATGTTGTGAGATGAATAGGTGATCTCTTTTAGTTGTTGTAGATATAAGAAATAATATTTCTTCATATAAATGTTGTTGAATGGGTGCTTGATCATATTAGGGGGTTGTAGCCTCCTTGTGGAGTTGGTGCTTCACTAAACTAGGGGTTGGTGCTCCTTGTAGGGTTGGTGCTTTACTAAACTAGGGGTTAATGATCCTTGTGAAGTTAGTGCTTCACTAAATACTTTTGATTTGTGTAATATAATCAGAATTTTCATTGGGTTTTCTTCCCCTTGAGGGTTTCCACTTATATCTTGTGTTATGGTGTCTCTTTCTTGGTTTTGATGATTTAATGCAATTACACACATTAATGAATGGTTGAATGGTTTATGGTTTAAGTAATAAAATTTTAAATTGATTAAAATTTTTAAGGACATATTCACCCCCCTCTCAGTCTAGTTTTATTCAAAAAATTTGGGCATGTACATGGTGATTTGTAAGGCCCTTCCCTTTCCTTTTATCTTTCCCAGAAAGCAGTATGTTAGGAGGTCGTTGTCTTCGTTTATCCTACCATGCCCATTTCCATAAGAAAATGTGCTTTACAAACCATTTTAACACTCGTGGCCAAGCCTTTTAACTCCATTCATGGGGATACAACCACTCATTGGAAACCCCATTTCCCTATTTTGGCCCACAAATTTGACCTACAAATAGTTGTTCAAATTGATGAATCCATCAACCTTGTGGATGTCATCTTGGAAAAGGTTTTGTGTGTACGATGACATTGTTTAGAATCACTTAATAATAAAATATATGGAACCAAAGGTTGGGTTTTAAAAAAATTATGGAACAACCCTCGTGTGGTGTCTAGGAACCAAAGGTTAAGAAAGTAAATATTTTCTCACAAAAAATATCAATGTTGTTTTCACTAGTAATTTATTTCAATTAATTTACTACCATATATAATTAAAAATTCATGATAATAGTTTTTAATGCCCATCCAAATCCCCTGAGGTTGAATTTGACATCGTTTATAAAATTTTCATGATTTTAAATTAAAACCACATTAAAAAGGCCTTTTTTAATATTAATTTGTAGCCTCTCAAGATTAGGGTTTTTAAAGATATTTTAGCTTGGAATGTGTTATAGGATTTTTTAAGTTTGTTGATTGAAGGCTAGGGTTGGATTTGATTTCCACTTATGCTTGTCCAAGAATTTTAAGGTAAGAGTAATTTTTGTTGGGGTGTGGAGCCTATTTTTGGTCTTCTCGAATCAGTATTAAAGTGTTGGAGTTCGAACGGTTAAGTTTGGAGCAATCTGCATTCAATCATCTATTGTGACGTTGTTGTGCCATTGTTGTGCCATTGTTGTACCACTTAATTGGTTGTTGTTAACGCCATGACAATTTTTCTAGCCATGGGAAGTTGAAAGGTCATGACTTTCAAACTTCTAGGTCGGACTTTAGGACTTCTTAAAAGGATTGTAATCCTATAAATAGAGGTGTTAGGGTATCTTGAAGATATCTTGAGTTTTCAAGAGGTCTTGAGTCTTAGTGATCAAGAGTGATCAAGGTTAAGAAATTGGGTGTCAATTGTGGTTTAGATGTGGTTTAACATCTTTGGAATTTTGTTGTGAGTTCATAACTGAGAGAAGACTGTGAGAGTTGTTTTAATCTTGTTAATAATAAAATCTGAGAAAGTTCTTGGTGGACGTAGCCCACATTGGGTGAACCATGTAAAATATTGTCTTGTCTTCTTTTGTGCATTATTTATTTATGTTGTTATATTTTGCAAGTATAATTCTGCTATATAGTTTCCTCATTGTGATTTGAGGAATTGTTTTACATATTTATTCTCTAATTCCAAATAATTAGTATCAGAGCTTTGGTGGTTCTTTTCTGAAGTGGTAAATCACAAGGAAATTTTAGCTTGAGTGGGAGCTATGGAAGATGAGGGCAGATCGAGGGTTGAGAAGTTCAATGGGAAGTACTTTGGTTTGTGGAAGATGTAAATGGAGGATTACTTATATCAGAAGGACCTCCATGTTCCTTTGGCTAGAAAAGAAAAGAAACCTACATGCATGTATGTTGAGGATTGGGAGTTGCTAGATAGAAAGGTTCTCGGGGAAATTCGCTTATGCCTTGCATATTCGGTTGCTTTCAACATATCATAGGAGAAGACCATGGAAGGTCTCATGAGTGCGTTCGGGAAGTTATACGAAAAACCCTTTGCCTCTAATAAAATATTTTTGATGAAAAAGTTATTTAATATGAAGATGTCTGAGAATGGTTCTGTTGCTGATCATTTGAATAAATTTAATACATTTGTGAGTATGTTAAACTCAGTAAAAATTGAATTTAATGATGAGGTCAGGGATTTGTTGATTTTGTGCTCCTTGCCAGATAGCTAGGACAGTTTGGTTATGGCTATAAGTAATTTAGTATCTAATAATTCAAAGCTGAAGTTTGAAGATGTAATAGGTGTGATCCTAAGTGAGGAAATGCAAAGGAAGAGCATCGGATATTCTTCTACTTCTGGAAATGCTTTGACGGTGGAGAGAAGAGGGAGACAAAAGAATAGAGGGAAAGGTAACTCGTGGGAATTGAATGATCATGGAAGGTCAAAGTCCAAGAGTAAGTTAGAATGTTGGCATTGTGGGAAGGTTGGTCATGTTAAGAAAGATTGTTGGGCTCTTTGGGATAAGAAGAACAAGAAGGAGGAAACTAAAGAGGTAAATTTGGCAAGCAGGTGATGTTTTTCAGGATGCCTTAATTCTTTATTTAGATAATATTGCTTAATCTTGGGTGTTAGATTCAAGGGCTTCTTTCCATGCCACCCCACATAGACATTACTTTATTGATTTTGTTCAAGGTGATTTTGGACATGTATATCTTGGTGATGATGAACCATGTAGCATAGTAGGGAAAGGTTGTGTTCGGGTGAAAATGCAAAATGGAAACACATGGCTACTTAAGGATGTCAGGCATGTGCCTAAGTTGAGGTAGAACTTGATATCATAGGGTCAACTGGGTAGTGATGGATGTACATTGAGTTTAACAGTGGATTATTGGAAGGTTACTAAGGGAGCTCTTGTGGTTACAAGAGGTAAGAAAAATGGTACTTTATATTTAACCAATGGTGCTGATTATTGCAATTTAGTTATTGTAGATGGAGATGTAACTTTATGGTACTAGAGACTCGGTGATATGAGTCATAAGGGCATGTAGATTATAAAGGACAGGTTACCCGGATTAAAGGATTTAGATTTGGAATTCTGTGAGGACTGTGTTTATGGGAAACAAAAGCTTGTGAGATTCCTCAAGGTTGGACCTACTAGGAAGGAGGGTAAGTTGGAGTTAGTGCATACAAATGTATGGGGGTTCATGTTATTACGTCACTTTCATTGATGATGCAACTAGAAAATTTTGGGTATATTGCATTAGAAAGAAATCTGATGTGTTTGAAACTTTCAAAAGATGGAAAGCCTTGGTTGAGAATGAAACAGGTCTCAAGTTGAAATGTCTCAGGTTGGATAATGGAGGGGAATATTGCAGCAATGAATTTCTTGATTATTGTTTAGTAAATGGGATCCACAGGAAAAGAACGGTTCCAAATACTCCACAGGAAAATGGAGTGTCAGAGAGAATGAACATGACAATCATGGAGCATGCTAGGTGCATGAGGTTACATGTGGGGCTGCCACTCATGTTTTGGGTAGAAGTAGTAAGCATAGCTATTTATCTGATTAACAGAGGACCCTCTATGGCTTTGGATGGAGGTATACCTGAGGAGGCTTGGTCTAGTAAGAAAATTAATTACTCATTTCTTAGAGTATTTGGATGTGAGGTATTTGTTCACATTGATAAAGATGATAGGACCAAGTTAGAGGCTAAGTTTGAGAAATGCACCTTTGTTGGATATGGTGAAGATGACTTTGGTTTCCGTGTTTGGAGTCTTAAAGACAAGAAAATATTTCGGTCTAGAGATATTGTCTTTAATGAAAAAGTCATGTATAAAGATCAATTGTAGGAACAAAAAGAGAAATCAAAGAAATAATACACAGTGTTAGAGGACATTGTGGACAACAAGGTGTCCAAGGGGCCGGTTTAGGTACAACATGTTTCAGCACAACTAGTTCAGGTACCTACTCATTAGGAACCCCAAAATCCTGAGGTGAGAAGGTATTCTAGGGTAAGAAGGGAACTTGAATGATTTACTCCATCTTTGAATTATTTATTGCTCACTGACAGTGGAGAGCCATAGTGCTTTGAGGAAGTAGTGCAGGTGGATGCTAGGAAGAAGTGGGAGAAGGCCATGGATGAAGAGCATAGATCTCTTATGGAAAACTAGACTTGGGATCTAGTGGAGCTACCCGAGGGCAAGAGAGCATTGTAGAACAAGTGGGTGTATAGAATCAAAGAGGAATATGGAGGTAGGAAATGATACAAGGCCCGGTTGGTGGTCAAGGGATTTGCACAAAAGAAAGGTATAGACTTTGATGAAATTTTTTCTCTTGTTGTTAAAATGACTTCTATTAGGACTATTCTTGGTTTAGTTGCAGTAGAAGACCTACACTTAGAACAGTTGGATGTGAAGATTGCATTCCTTCATGGTGAGTTAGAGGAGGAATTGTACATGTAGCAGCCACAAGGTTATGAGGTCAAAGGGAAGGAGAGGTTAGTGTGCAAATTAAAGAAGAGCTTGTATGGCCTGAAACAAGCTCCACGACAGTGGTACATGAAGTTTGACAATTTTATGTAGGAGCTAGGGTTACTCTAGGTGTCACTTAGACCATTGTGTGTACATCAAGAAGTTTCTCGATGGTAGTTATATTATTTTGTGCCTGTATGTGGATGATATGCTTGTTGCAGGGAAGAACATGTAGGAAATAAAGGTACTCATGAAGTAGCTAGGTGACTCCTTTGTTATGAAGGATTTGGGGGCAGAAAAACAAATCCTTGGTATGAGAATAACTTAGAATAGGAAGGAGAGGAATTTGGTATTATCTCAAGAAGAGTACATAAAGAAGGTCTTGGAGAGGTTTAGTATGTAGAATGCTAAACTAGTTGGTACTCCTTTGGAAGGTCACTTTAAATTATCAAAGGAGAAAAGTCAAGACTGGGGAGGATAGAATCCAAATGTCCAGGGTACAGTACTCATCAGGTTGGTAGCTTGATTTATGTTATGGTATGCACTAGGCCTGATATTTCCCATGTAGTGGGAGCAGTGAGCAAGTTTATGAGTGATCCAGGTAGAGAGCACTGGCAAAGTAATAAAGTGGATCCTTCAGTATTTGAGAGGGACCATGGGAGCAACATTGTGTTTTGGTGGATCAGACACTACATTACGTGGCTATGTAGATTCGGACATGGCAAGATATTTGGATAGCAGGAGGAGCACAATAGGTTATGTATTTACGGTTGGTGATATAACGGTGAGTTGGATTTCACATTACAAAAGGTTATGGCTTTATCAACCACAAAGGATGAGTATGTTGCTGCCATAGAGGCAAGCAAGGAGATGATTTGGATACAACAGTTGCTTGATGAGTTAGGTCATAAGAAAGAAGTTGGGAGACTACACAGTGATAATCAGAGCGCTATTCATTTAGCAAATAACTCCACTTTCACTCTAGGAAGAAGCACATTCAGCTGAGATATCATTTCATCAGGGCAACTTTGGAAGAAGATAAGTTGAAGCTAGAAAAGATTCATACCAGTTATAATCTTGTGGATATGATGACCAAGGAGGTCACAAGGGAGAAGTTGAAGTTGTGTTCAACTTTGGTTGGCCTTCATAGTTAATAATGAAGGGTTAAGAAATTTTCTCAGTGGAACAATCTCCAAGTGGGAGATTGTTGGGGTGTGGATCCTATTTTTGGTCTTCTGGAATCAGTATTAAAGTGTTGGAGTTTGAACGGTTAAGTTTGGAGCATTCTCCGGTCATCTGCTATGACATTGTTATGTCATTGTTGTTAATATGTTATTAATTGGCTATTAACGTCGTGACAATTTTTTCATCCATGGGAAGTTGAAAGGTCACGACTTTCAAACTTCTAGGGTCGGCTTTAGGACTTCTTAAAAGGATTGTAATCCTATAAATAGAGGTGTTAGGGTATCTTAAAGATATCTTGAGTCTTTCAAGAGTTCTTGAGTCTTAGTGATCAAGAGGTGATAAAGAGTGATCAAGGTTAAGAAATTGGGTGTCAATTGTGGTTTAGATGTGGTTTATCTTTGGAATTCTATTGTGAGTTCATAAGCGAGAGAAGAATATGAGATTTGTTTTACTCTTGTTGATAATAAAATCTAAGCAATTTCTTAGTGGACATAGCCCACATTGGGTGAACCACGTTAAATCTTGTCTTGTCTTCTTTTGTGCATTATTTATTTATGTTGTTATATTTCGCAAGTATAATTCTACTATATAGTTTCCTCTACTTTGTGATTTAAGGAATTGTTTCTACATATTTTTCTCTAATTCCTAACATTTTTCAATATTACCTTTCAAAAATACAACACAATTTTATTTATAACTTATGAATAAAAATTATAAAATATTATTATGTATTTATTTATGTTTTAATATAATTATCTATTAAAAATAATAGACTTTAGGTATTCTTAATTATATTCATTTTGATTTAACAAAAATATAGCTTTTAGCTAAAACCCTAATTCTGAGAGTAACTGATAAAACAATAATAAAATGATGTTAGATATGATATGATGCAAGCAATAAAGCATACAAAGTAGAAACCCTAAGTGCAATGAAGAGTTAGATCACTTAGCTTATTTTGTAAATATTCTTGAAGGTGTGTGGAAGAGGAATAATTACAAAACGAAGTGCGAGGATGTCACAACTGAGCCTAGAAAAATGTAGAAGTATAGGAGAAGCAAGGACCATGGTGCTTGGATTGGTATTGTGGTGCCTAGGTGCTAGGATCCCTCTTTAGGCACATGGGTGTGTATGGGAGATCTAGAAATGAATTTCATGGTGTCGTTGAGTTATCTAAAACCCTCGCTTATCTGTCACTATAATGTCACACAATGATCATCTATGCTTTTGATAACTTGCAATAAAACAAGACCACCTACAAAACCCTCAAAAGAGAATCGAATCCCAAAAATAAAATAATGAAAATGAGGGGTCGATTGTCCTCGGTTGTGAAAAAAGTGATCTTATGATTAGTTACTACATTATATCTTAGATCCAATGTATTTCTATCTCGTGTGTGTGTGTGTAGAATTGTGCCCTAGGTTGCTCTTGTTGATGTCACACTCAATAGCGAGGAAGTAGCTAGATGTAAAATATGTAGATAGATGTGTGCATGGAAAAATGAACTTCCCCTCCTACGCGTGTATGTAGAAATAGCCAACCCTTGTCCCTTGATGTGAAGCTAGATGGATTCCATGATGCTCTTTAAATGCTTGTGAATACAACCTTAGGTGGTGATAGTAGATGCTTAGAGCTTGGTCCCTTAATTTGATCCCATAACATTATATTTATATGTTTCCCTTGTTTGAATTTTGTAATTGATCACTAAAATGTCAACCCCTAAGAGATAAGGATGCCTAATAGCTAGAAAGGACCCAAAAGGAATGAGTAAGATACAAAGAGGTCTAGGGTGCCCAAGTGTTGGCATCTAGATGGGCGCCGGTATCCGAGCTAGAAAAGGTGAATTATCAAAGGTTAGACTAGGTAGTAGGGTGTGTAAGGCCAAGAAGGAGACCAAAGAGGAACCTAAGAGGCCAAAGATAGTGATCAATTATTACTTTTATCCCTTATGAAACATATGAATACAATGCATGTGATTAGGACCTAGAAATGTACCCAAGTGCATGATTTAGTGTCTATATTTTCCCCCACTTTATGTTGGTGAGTGAAATCTTGGTAATAAAAGTAGATAGAGATGTGTACCTGATAACCATGTAGATTGATGAAGAAGAGTGTGCCAAGGAGACAAAAGAGTGTGGAGTGATAAAAAGTGAAGTATGGAAGCTAGAGAAGAGGAAGTAAAAAGTGATGATGATGACCCTAGGGTGAAAGCATATGTGTAGATGTCACATTGTACCTGTTGTTGATGTCGTTATTGAAGTGTGATTGATGTGAATTGATGTTGACTACTACTTCCCATAAGGACATACCTATAAAATAGAAGAACAAACAAGTAGTCAAATATGTGTGTATAGAAAGATTTCGATCAAAATGTATGAAATGCATGTAAAAAGTGTGAAAAATGCTAAAAAGTAGAAAAAGGAACATGTGCACCTAATCCATGATGATTGAAAGAGATAGAAAGGATCCTAAAGATGTTGTAGAAGAATGGGTTTTTGAGTGATCTCGTCACATTAGTTGTGTTGAATGTGAGTTTTTTTGGAAATCTTACGCTTCAAAAGAAGTAGTGTAGGGAGAAAGTTCTAGTGTCATTATCCAACCTTTGACTACTTTTCAAAGTAAAAACTCCACTGTAGATGGTGTGTAAAAATCCATCCAATCTGATCCAATGTGAAAGTAAAAAATAATGTGTAATGCATGCATGTGCTAAGTGAAAAATATTGTAATCATCTGTAAAATTTGTTGTATAAACTACTATGATCTATTGCTAAACCGAGAAAATTGTGTATCTGCACCTAGTCTCGGGTTCCCAAGAAGGGACATAATCTCCTAAATGCCTAAGTCTTATTCAGGCACTAGTGTCTATGTTGAAGTAAGGACATAAGTGATTTGAGCCCTATCCGAGACTATAGATTACATGATGTCTATTTTTGAATCTGTGTCTTTGTACTACTAAATGGAGTGATTGATTCACCTAATAGATACCCCCCTCATTTTGGGTGCATACGACATCGCTAGGAGGATGCAGCCCAAAAGAGGACCCCATGTTGAACTGATACCAGTATGTAGAAGGGAATGTGCTTGGTATAAACCAAGGAAAATGCATATAGTGGCTAGAAGACAAGTGTTAGTGCAAACAAACATGTTTATATAGAAAACCGAAGATTGAGAAACAGGGGATGGAAGCTGATTAACTTTATTAATCTCAATCAACCAAACTTTACAGAGAATGGGCTGCAATATTTATAGATATTGCATTGACCAAAAAACAAACTATTAAGTTGCACAGGTGAACCAAGTTTCTAAATATACAAGCTTCCAATAACATCAGGGATGAAGCAACAATTAGATACAAACAAATATATTGTTCATGAAAATAATACACAGTTGAACACAAAAATATTTTATATATTATTTACCATCTTTCTTAATGCTGCAATACATTAGGCTAATATATAGCCATAATAACAACTAAACAACCTCCTATAAAATAGGAAGGAGTCACAACAATTAACCCGGAATGTTATTCATGGGTATAACAAACTCTATGAATAATATATTGTTGAAACAATATATTCTTTCAAACCTAATATTTATAATGTAAACATTAATAATTAATTTCCTAACATTCCCCCCCTTAATGTTTACATGGTAACAAAAGAACTTTCACACTTCCTCTGTAGCCTGCCGCCTCTGCGTGCGTACTCATGATCTTGGCACACACTTGGGCTGAAGGTAGAAGAAGGAACACATCAACTTCTTATCGACCAAGCACTGTCGGGAACACATCTGACCGACGAGGATGGGAACACGCTCAGGAATCATCTGCTTATCAACAGTCACTCTAGGGAACACATCTGACCTAGCAGTGTGGGAACTCAAGCAGGAACACATCTGAATAGCCTTCAATGGTTTTTAGGAGGCTAACCACAAACCTAGGTATGAACAGGAACACATCTGATTGTTCTACCTCATCAAGCCTCATGATGTTGCGTTTCACTGTGTTATTTGTTCTGCACTATGTTTTTGCATTTGGGGAAATAGGAATAACCACATACTCAACTGAAAAACTGAAAATGGAACATTGGATCATGCTGATCATGTTCCCCCCTCAATGTGAACATTTCACTTATTCAATCCAAAATAGAAACTACGAAATCATACTCGCACACAACAAACCTGCAATTAGAAATGAAAGAAAACTCACACCACAAACTATGCCACCAAATCATTCTCATGCGGCCCCCGTTGTTGGTGAGTGACGAGAATCTTTTCTTTGTGCGACATCGACCTCCAGCCTCTCGATGCCTCCATCCTCCATTTAAAAATTGCTTAACTCGGCTGATTTGGATATGAAGCTCAACTATTTCCACATTGTTTATTATATCTTCCCTCCCGCAATGTGAAACACTTTATTTTCATGGACGTTGGGTAACACCGAAAATGCGTCCGTAAGGCAAATTTTTATTTTTATTTTTCAGATTTTTACAATTATACGACATTTGACGACAACTCATGATTTGACAAAGACTATTTTGAATCGGACAAGAAGACTCAACTAACTTTTAAAAGTAATAAAACGAGATTACTTTTTAAATGAAAATGAGAATTAAAAAATCCTAAAATCACCTATATGGAATTATTTATTACGACACTTAGCTCTAAATGAAACTAAAAAAAAATTAAATAACATACCTAGATGGTATACAATGGTCTTACTTGCTAGACTCACCAAAATACAACATACAAATGTGATTTGTAAGGATGGAATATGACCACTAAAACAAATTGAATTTATACTTCAAAACACTCAAACGACTTATAAGACCATTGGACCTCTATAGAATTCAACAATAAACAATACACTATTAAAATAATGAAATACAAGGAAATGACTTAAACACTAAATTTTTATATAAAGGCATCGACTATAAAACAAGCTTAACATGACTAACTAGAAAAGGCGTTTAATACATAACACGTCTAGACTTAGTGACACAACTTGTGCTACAACTGTTACCAAAAATAATAACCATCAAACCTTGACAACGATGCATACACCATCTAAGTGTGGATTGTGTCAATCTTGAGGAGGGCGTCTTGGAGTTTGGAGAGGATCATGTTCCGCAAGGCAATGATTCTCATGTTACACGAGGTGGACAGCTATCTAAATAATGCACCCCATCCAGATCTGCAACGTGGCACCCAAATGATGTGGAATTTTAACGGCACTTAGCACGAAACCATAAATCTTGAATTTGTGTTGGCTGTAGATAGGTGCTTCTCGTTCTTCTAATTTTTCTCCTATGCATGCAATCACCTTGAGATTCTGACTCAATGCATATGCAGTTTTTTTTCCGATAAACTGATTATCCTCTCCAATAACATGTCTCCGCTCTGAATGCCCAAGAATAACCCAATCACAGCCTAAATCCTTCAATTGCTCCACACTGGATTGTAGATCTCAGAAAATCTTGTGAAGGGATCTCGACAAGAATGCAGGTTGTAGATGCAAATGGAATGAGCACATGCGTCACTCCGAGAGTAGTTTGTATTGAGGCCGTTGGTGTAGATCTTGTTATGTGTAGTAGTAATGGCATTAACAATTGATAGAATCTTCAAATTACATAGCACAACACATGGGGAAACTATTGAACCAATCTAACAGATGATGGCGCTCAAAAAAGATATGGAATAGGAACGTAATATCTCATATCTTAAATCCAAAATACCAATACAACCTCACAATAGGACCCGAATGCCAATAGATCTCGTGGTTTGCACCTCCTTCGGATGATTGCAGATCCTCTGCTGTAGACGTCTCTTATGAGAAGACCTCGGCCTTGGGAAGATCGATGGCCTGTGCTTTTGGATTAACTATGCACAACTACCTGATGTGAAACCTTCACTCCTATGATGCTACCCTTTATGAATGAATACGCCACAGTCACTAAAAGCCTTCACTATTATTGCAATGTAAGAAGGATCTCGACACAATGTAGCAGTAGATAGATCTGGTCATGTGCTCCAATATGCAGCACCCTCTGCAAATATACAAACTTAAAAAACTAATTAATCTGAACTTATCAAATCAATAGACTTCATATGCCAGGGCAATAGAATAATCAATTTTCCCCTCTCCAATTTTAAGACTCCATGCCATACACAAAACCTGCTCTGATGCCAACTGAAAATAATACACAGGTTGAACACAAAAATATTTTATATATTATTTACCATCTTTCTGTGCAATACATTAGGCTAATATATAGCCATAATAACTAAACAACCTCCTATAAAATAGGAAGGAGTCACAACAATTAACCCGGAATGTTATTCATGGGTATAACAAAATCTAAGAATAATATATTGTTGAAACAATATATTATAACAAAATACTTTCAAACCTAATATCTATAATGTAAACATTAATAATTAATTTCCTAACGATTCAAAACAATATAACAACATTTATAAAAGACAAATATGGTTTATGAAATATATAACAAAATAACCATTATTATTTAATTAATAAAATTAATTAAATAATTAAACTATGCATAATTAATTAGGATAATAATATTTTATCCTAACATTCCCCCCCTTAATTGTGCATTGTCTGAAGAGATGAGGAGAGGAAACTCTCTGAACAACTCGAACTTATCACGTGCAAGTGACTTTGTGAAAATATCTGCTCGTTGTTGTTGATTGGACAAAATTAAATTTGGATGTTGTGCTTCAACACATGTTCACGTATGAAATGAACCTGAACCTCAATGTGCTTTGTTCTCTCATGAAAAACTGGATTGCGAACAAGTTTGAGTACACCTTCATTGTCTACATACATGGTAGTAGGTTTGTCCTGTGGTATTCCAAGTCCTTCCAGTATGCGACGTAGCCAAATCACTTCACAGATAGCTTCTCTGTAGAACGATACTCAAGCCTGTGGAAGAGTAAGAAACAAAGTGTTGTTTCTTACTTCCCCATGATATTGGTCCAGATCCCATAAAGAATACAAATCCGAAGTGGATTTTCTATCATCAATGTTACTGCATGATCGAATTCGAATATCCGATCAAGAAGAAGTTTTCATTCTTCTTGTATTCTAGACCAAGATCCACTTGATCCTTTGAGATATCTCAAAATACGCTTTGCTTTGCTTTCAATGACAAACTTTGGGTTCTGCATGAACCTGGATAGATAACTTACTACAAAGCTGATATCGGTCTAGTGTAGGTCAGTAAATGAGACTCCCAATTAGCTGCGATAGAGAGTGGCACTTACCTCAGGAGATGGATCTGAACGAGATAAATGTAATTTGTTCTCCATAGGTGTAGCAATTGGTGTGCAATCCATCATCCTAAATTTCTCGAGTGTAGTATTGGTATATTTCATCTGAGAAACAAAAATATGATTCTCTTTCTATCATACTTCTAATCCAAGACAATAGTGCATCAGCCTTAGATCGGTCATGTCAAACGATCGATAAAGATCTTTCTTTGTTGCATTGATCATCCTCACTGAACTACCAGTGATGACTAGATCATCGACATAGACAACAACAATCACCATCTCCCCTTGCTTTTGAGGTAGAGATTGGGATCGTATGGATTTCTAACAAATCCATGTTATACGAGATGCTCATCAATCTTGATGTACCATGCCAGGGTGCCTGTTTGAGGCCATACAGAGATTTCACAGTCTGCATACCTTTGCTTCTTGACTAGGTACAACATATCCCTCAGGTTGAGTCATGTAGACTTCTTCTTGTAAATATCCATTTAGGAAGGCACTTTTTATGTCCATTTGGTGAACTTTCCATCCAAACTGAGCAGCTAGAGCAAAGATCATCCTGATCATTTTGATCTTAGTTGTGGGAGAAAATGTCTCCTCATAGTCAATGCCTTATTTTTGTGCGTACCCCTTTCTACAAGTATTGCTTTGCACTTGTCCACTTTGTCCCATCTTCTTTGTACTTAGTTTTGAATATCCATCTGCATCTAATGGGTTTCTTCCCTGGTGGAAGATCGACAAGTTGCCAAGTGTTATTTTTCATCACTAATTGATATTCAGAATCCATGGCATCTTTCCAAGCTTTTGACTGTAGGGCTTCTGGACTAAAGAGGGTCCTCAGATTCGATAACTCTACTCATCAAAGCAAAGTTAACTTCTTCTCTTGCTTTTGTGATTCCGTGGTCCAGGGGTGGATGTATCGGTGGAACATCCATTCTTGCATCTCGTAACATGCTTAGTACACCACTTGGGCATACTGTTGAGCTATTCCCGTGGGTCGTGGTTCTAACATATCACCACCATCATCCCCATCATCACTTTCATTATACGAGGGAACATCAGCTTCTATTTTTATAACTAGTGGAATATCTACATCATGTGAGTCAGGAGGAGGAGCCTCTACTTCCTTCTTCTCAAAAAACTCAACATCTCTACTTGTGTAGACTTTTCTGGTCTTAGGATCCATCAATCTATACCCAAGAGTCTCTTCACTGTACCCAATGAAGATGAGTTTTTGTGACTTCATGTCCAATTTCTTTCTGTTCTATTTGGGTATGTGCATGCTTGCTTTGCACCCAAATACTCGAGGTGTGCATGATGGATGGTTTCCTTTTTGACCATTCTTCTTGTGGTGTAATTCCATCAAGAGCGATTGTGGGTGCTCTCATTCAACAAATACTGCTTGTTTTTTTCTTGCTTCTACCCAAAATGTCTTTGCAAGTCCGGAATCATCGATCATGCATCGCACCATTTCCATGATAGTACGATTTCTTCTCTCAACAACACCATTTTGCTACGGTGTGTGTGGAGGAGGCATTTGTCGATGAATCCGTGAGTTTGTAGGTAGTCTCTGAACTCATCATTGGTGAATTCCCCCTCGATTTGAGTGGAGAGTTCGATGTGATGACCAGTTTCTTTCTCAACTGCTACTTTGAACTTTTTGAAGGTTTCAAACGCTTCACTTTTCTTGCGAAGACAAAAAATCCACATTTTCTGTGAATAATCGTCAACACAAAGCATGAAATCTGGAACCCAAGAATGACTTGGCTGCAGTGGACCACAAATATCTGTATGAACCAGTCAAGTTTACCATGAGCTCGGAATGTACTCTCTCTGGAATGAAACTCTGTGTTGTTTTCTCTAGCAAAGTGAGGACACTTGTCTGTATCCTTATGAAGAGATGGTAGCCCATGTACCATATTACACCGGCGAAGTGTTTCGAGATATTTGAAACTTACATGACCAAATCTCCGATGCCACAACTGTGCTGAGGTGGATTTTTTAGCCACAAGTGCTTGATCGTTTTTGTGAATGAAATCAAGTTGAAACATATGTCCCACATTTGAGGCTTTTGCAATTATTTTCGAGCCTCTTGATTTATCTCGAATCAAACACGTTTTCTTGCCGGATTGACTATCAAAGTCAATTTTTAGGTTGTGATCTAGGAGTTGACTAACTGAAAGAAGATTCTTTGTCAACCCAGGGACATATAGGACATCTGATAGTCTGCATTTGCGTGAATCAAGGGGTAGAGAGATGTTCCCAATCCCTTGAACTGTATATGAAGAATCATCTCCCAACGAAACATGATTTTTGATGGCGTGTCCCTCATTGAAATAAACCAGTCTCTGTGGTCGGTCATGTGTCGAGTGGCTCCCAAATCAACATACCAGACATCACTAGATGATGTGGATGGTTCACTTGATCGAGCAGTGAACAAGAAGTCTTCATTATCTAATTGTTCTTGTTGCTCAACAATATTACCTTGTTGGTGGGGTCTTCTTTTCCCCTTTTTCTACCCGTGATAGTTGTTAGAATGTCCCTTGTAAGATTGTTGTTGTTGTGGTCCAGAGTTGCTTGATGAACCTTTCTTATAAGTGTTATACCAACAATCTTTTAAGTCATGTCCTCTTTTGCAAATTGGACATTGCTTCTTCTGTTGATTGTCCCCATGATACTAATTCTGATGTTGGGACTTCTGATAGGATTTAGGTTTTCCTTTACCTTTTCCTTTCCATTTTTGATGTGAAGACAGTGCCTGCTCCTCTTCATCATCCTTATTGTGCATTGCTTCCTCTTGTTGCAGTAGGTTTACCAGCTTGTCAAAACTAATTGTCGTATCTGACAAGTTTAGAGTTGTGACAAAAATGCGGTAAGAAGAAGGGAGAGCTCTCAGAACAATGGGAATGAGAGATTCATATTTGACCTCTTCTCCCAGGGCTAGAAGTGAAGCCCTCAACTCTGCAACTCTTCTTAGGAAAGCTTCAATTTTCTCATTTTGCTTAAACTTCAATGTATGTAACTGACTCTGCAAATTTAGTATGACATTCTTGTTCTTGGCCTCATATATTGTGCTCAGCTTATCCCATGCTTCTTTTGCTGTTGTGGCATCTCGAATGTGGGCTTGCACATCATCGGACACTCCAAACAAGATGATGAGTTTTTCTTTCTGATCTGCTCTATCAAATTGTCATTGTTGTGTTGTATCAGTTGGTGATCTGGTTAGAGTACCAGTCACAACAGGCCAGATTTCTTCAAACTCAAGTTGTGTCTTTATTTTTGTCTTCCATGCAGCATAGTTGCTTCCTCTGAGCAATTGTGAATCGGAAGAAAAAAATTGGGGGCATTGGTGCCCATTTTGCAGAGATCACTGACAGGGTTTGGCTCTTATCACTCCAGGTATTAGGTCTCCCAATCTATATACCGTCAGTCCGATATACCGAACCTTTCTATATACGCGCCCTTCCGATATACCCGTCGGTACATGGAAGAAGCTCACCCTTTCTATATACGGCGGTACGTGAAAGAGGCGTTAACGTACGTGAAAGAATTCAATACGTGGTACCAAGATAATACTGATGGGGTCTGTGCGATTATTGACACCGGCTCAAAGAAATATCCTCATACGCGCGCGTAACTTCGCTATATACTCGGATAGTTTCTCAGTCCAGATTTATGTCTTGCAATCATTCACAGATGGATGGGATGGTTCATAGTGTGTGCCTTTGTGACCTTATTACTCCCCATCGATTTATAGGGATGATGCCCGGATGAGCGTTGTTGCAGCTATATTAGGCATTAAGTGCGGTAGTAGTCAGTGACGGATTTACCCGTAAGCACTTCCCGGAGGCACCGTATATACCGAATCTGCGAATGAGATCTAGGATCTCATGAGTGTTACTGAGAACCAATTTTTTATTATTTTTATTACAATTACGCAGTTTGAAAGCAAGGTGACAAATTTTGCGGTTGACTACGGCAACCTTTGTAAATTAGTATAATATGTAGATATACAATTTACATTCAAAAATCTGTGACAATTTGAATGGCGAGGCAAAAAAATTGCATTTCGCGGGTCCTGGTGGCCTCCCGAGCCCAATATGACCCAAAATGCTAAAAATTTCAAAAGAAGCTGAAGATGCATTTTTAGATGGGTCTCCTTTGCGAAAAATGCCCAAAATGAAAAAAGCAGAGACCAAATGGGAGAATTTTTTTACCTAACTTAGGGATTCCTCTACTAAATTTAGTTAGTTATAACTAAATTCAAATTTTGCCACTAAATCGGTAAATCCGCCAAATATTCAAGCAAAATTTCAAAAACGAGTTTTGTGTGTTGAAGGATTCGACCCCCACACCTCTCACTCCCAAGTGCATTCAATACCCAACTTGGCCTTAGGGCGCTTGTGATATGAAATGAAGTAAATGCTATTTAATTAAAAAGGAGAAGGAGCTAACCTCATTAGACACGACACAGCGAGTAGATGCTCACGTGGCGCCTGCGTGGAGCTCGGTGGGTGTTTTTATTAGGTTTTCCGCTTGTAGCGGATCGAACCTTTATTTCTCCTTGCTTTAGTCATTTTCCTTTGGTTTTATGTGGGTTGTGTCTTTGTTTTGTGCGAGCCGCTCTTCCTTTGGCGTGTAGGCCGCGTGAGGTAGAAATCCACTGGGTAAATGATGTGCCTTTAGATGTAATAAGAGGTTTGGTTTGCAGGGGGTTCGGGAAGGCTGCAGGAGGCAGACTCGGCTCTCCTTCATTGCAGATTTCTTCTCCATGAATTCTCCTTCTTCTGACCTTCTCCAACCTTGCAGAGCTTCAATTTTCTACGATACCAAATGAAGATTGAGAAACAGGGACGGAAGCCTGATTAACTTTATTAATCTCAATCAACCAAAATTTACAGAGAATGGGCTGCAATATTTATAGATATTGCATACAGCCAAATACAAACAAAATATTAAGTTGCACAGGTGAACCAAGTTCCTAAATATACAGGCTTCCAATAACATCCGGGAAGCAACAATTAGATACAAACAAATATATTGTTCAAAACAATATAACAACATTTATAAAAGACAAATATGGTTTATGAACCATATAACAAAATAACCATTATTATTTAATTAATAAAATTAATTAAATAATTAAACTATGCATAATTAATTAGGATAATAATATTTTATCCTAAAACCATGTAAGATAACAAGAAGATAATGTAAACCATGAAAATCGGGTTACAAATATGGGACAACACTCATGATGTCTTAAGACAATAGAGGCCGCATTGGCCCAAAAGCATAGAGTGTGAACACAAGATAAAGCATAGGACTAAGCCCAAAAATAATACCATACAATATAAAACAATATAAAACAAGAACAAGCACAACATCAGACAACCATGGTGATAAAACCTTCCTACAAGGAAAATTTTACCCATGGAGCACCCATTAGCATGTTAGAAATATATAGATTATGTCAAAGCATGTATGGTCATATATAGTAGTGTCTTTAGTAAAAATAGGAAGTAGTATGAAATGAAAAAATAACACCTGAAAGTGTGTACGAATGTGGATTCCCCGGGAGTGATTGTGTGGACCTGGTATGAGGTAGTATGTGAAGCATCCATGTTGTGTGTGACAATCTACATAAATTCTGTGATCACAACTAGAAAGTAAGTGATCGTGCATGTGTGTATGATAAATATAATGACATACAATGTATCTTAACAACAAAATAAGAAAAGTGTACATGTGAGTATAAGCAAGTAAGAACTATGTGTAACCAAGATATGCAGCATGTTGTGAGTTTGAATGAAATGGAATGTAGTGTGAATGTGATAGGGCAATGTGCCCCCGATTGTGTATGCATGATTGAAAGAAGGTTCATATAAAAAAATACCCCTCAGGTAGGAAACAATGAACCATAAAATAAGAGGGTGTCATCGATAAATGGTTTGAATGATGTGTATGCTAGAAATTTTGATAATAGAGCGCGGAGGGAGAATTGTAGAATGGTGTAATATGATCCATAAGAAGAATATATTAGAAATATTGAATGAGACAATAGAAAAAATTGATTGTTGAACGCGGATCATAGGATGTCTACGAGATGTGCATGAGACACTAGAAAATATTGATCATGAAATGTAGAAAGATTCTATAAATATTGAATAAGATGCTAAAGATATAGATTGTGAAATGTAAAACATAGAATGTAGAAAGATGTGAATGTATAGAATATATAATGATGCAAGTGTGGTGAGGAAAGGTTCAATTCATATTTAAACCCTCGGCGGTCAAGTATCAACCTTGATCTTAGAGTGTTTCATCAAGTAGTGAAGATATACGTTATAAATGTTTAATCATGAAGCATAGAATGTAGAATAGAGTAGTATGATGTGCAAAGATAATTTGCTAGAATGATGTAGATTGAAAGTGTATAGTGTGAGAATGCATATTGTGCGAGAGTCAAATGTGTAGAATGCACGAGGTGAAGAATCGATGGGTTGAGACTCTCAGTGCGATTGCATAACATGGAGCTTTTCCCAAGTGTAGGACCTTGCAAAATCGGAAAAGCTCTCCGGATGAAGGCCGGTTCCTATTCCTCTATTCAGATGCACACGTAAAAATGCAGAGGTTTACTTAAAAACCTAAACTAACTTTCCAAGGAGACAGGGGTAAGAAGATGCATGAAAATAAAACCTAAACTAATAAAGGTGATGCAGGAATGAAGAACACTGTCTTGCCAATAAACACAAACCATTAAAATGCAATGCAAGATCATGCACTGAGATAACAAGATTTGCGGTGAAAGATCAAAAGGACACAAATGAACATAGAGAGGGTTGAGAATCATCCACGGACATGCATTATTTTCTCCAAAGATTGATACTGATACACTAAAATGCAGAGAGGCAAATTTGCATTATAGTTTTAAATGGGAGGTTTGAACTCCACAAATTCACCTGCCAAAGAGAAGAAGGGAGGGGCAAAACAAGAATGTCCAACCTTTAGAAAGAAGCCCCTCCTTACAATTTATAGGAAGAATGAGAGAGAAAAGAGAGAGGAATTCCAAATCTACCCCAACCACCTCTAGGTTGCATTTAATTCATCTCATTATGGTGGTAGGTGAGAACCCTAGCAAACCCAAAAAGTGGCGAACTGTATTTTGCATTTTTAAGAATTTGTTCTCACCCAATTAAAGATATCCAGTTGTAGTTAGACAGAGGACCTCGTAAGCTTTCTCCGAAAAGTCCAACCTTGCATGAATCCGAGCTCCCTGTGAAAAGTTATGGCCATTTGAATATCTGCGGGTGAGTCTACTTCTGTCAGTGCTCAAAATGTTGCGCCTCTGAAGATGCGCCCTTGGCACATCCATCCTCATGTTGACATACCTTTATGTGCGCCAAGGCTTGAATTTTGTCATCCATTCGAAACTCATGTGTGCATTATTTCATGTGCCCTTTACGTGCGCTAAGGCGTGACTTTTTGCATGTCGACATTCTTTCTATTGTGTGCCCTCACTTGCGCCTTGGTGCATCCATTTACATGTCGATAGGGCATTCCTTTCTTTGAGTGCCTTTTACCTACGCCTTGGCGCATCCATTTTGTGTCGACATCCTTTGCTATGCGCCTCTAACCTGTGCCTTGGCGCATCCTTTTACGTGTCGACATTCTTTGTTGTGCGCCCTTAACTGCGCCTTGGCGCATCCTTTTCATGTTGACATTCTTTGTGTTACTTTGCGGAGATGTCGTGCTTGTGATGCAATAAATGTCGATGCTTTCGAGCATGCAATGCACTTTCAAAACCTGAAATGAAGGGTTTGAGATTTTTTGATTTCCATATTCTTGTTTGTCTATATCTACCCAGGGGAGATATTTACAACAATTTGGCGACTCAGCGGGATCACTGCTGCTTAGGTAGAAGATTAGTGGCCTTTTAGCAATCCATTGGGCATGGAGTCATAAAGCAACCTAAAACTGATCGAACTTTGAAAACTTCCTCTACGAGCCACTTGAATTCCATTGAACTTAGAGTTGTTCTCACCAAAATGCCACTTAAAATGAAGCGTGCAAGAAAAAAACATGAGCACCAAAACTATGTACAAAATTGAAAATCATACATGCTCCAAATGGAACATGCAGAGTGTGCACAAGCACTTCTTTTACTGAAAGCAAACCTACCTACTCTACTCTAATGGAAGCAAAGGTGAGCTAAACAAACCCTGCAACTGGTTGTGCAAAATAGCTTCCTTTCTTCAAAATTGGCAACCATGCAACTAATTTGGCATTGAACATGGCTGATTGGATGAGTGGAAAATCAACAAGAAGCTGGTCTTCTACCCAAATCATCAAGGTATCAGTTGAAGGCAAATTCAATACCTCTTTTAGTTGTTCTGCATCTGGATTGGAGAGGTATGACAGCTGATCCTTGGTTCTTTGTAACTCATCCTCATGCTTAGAAGCAAGCATGACTGGTTGTGACTTCTCCTTTGGCTCCAATAAAGCCAAATACACTGATTGGGAAAGGTATGGTCCTTTGAGTATACCCATTGCCACGATTTTCAACTCCAAGAATGGAGTTCTCTTGTAAACCCTTTTGAATGGATGGTGTGGAAGAAATGGTAGAACCTTTTCTGCCTTTCTCTTCCTCGATGAAGAACATGAAAGATTAAAATCTTCCAATCTTGGTTCCAAAGAGCTGTTATAAGATGCAGGCTGCTGCAAATGAATGCTCTCCTTCATGACAGTAGGCTCAAGTATTTGGGATGTGGAAGATGAAAGAAAGAATGGTGGAAACTCAACTGGTTCTTCTTTATCAAAATAGTCCTCCAAATCTAACAGATACACTACCTCATTGTTGTCCTGCTGCAAATGCTCAACTTCCTCCATGGTGTCCTCTTGATCTGTAACTTGATCATCATGGTTTCTTTCATCCTCCAACATTGAGTTTGAGAGATCAAACTCTTCTTCAGCACTAGAACTCGAGAGAGATGAAGTAGAAAGAAGAACTGAAGGTTCTCTTGTAGCCTGCTTTGTGCTCAAAGCCCTTGGATCTGCACTTTTCTCCTCCACAGACTAGAATGTGCTCCTCTTCTTTTGGATTTGGAGCAGCTTCTCCCTCCTCTACTACTTGAAGGCAATCTTGCTCTTGATAGAACTCTTCTTCTAGCATGAAGTTTGTCAAGTCAAACTCTTGATCTCTTTACTCTAGAGGACAAGTTGGGACTGCAAGATCTTCTTCAGAGCTTTCTTCCTCCATGGCTGATTGTGCAACTTGAATTGAATCAGCATTCCCTTCAAATAGAGTGCCAACATGGACACTACTTTATGAGAAAACTAGCTGCTGATCGCTTCTTTTTTTTCTCTTCTCTGCTGCCACAAAATCAAGTCTTAACCACCACTGTTCTCAACTCCAACCTCTTTGAAAGGCTTAACCATCAAGGGGATCTTTTTCATCCCAAATTTAAGAGCCCAACTCTTCAGACTTTGAATTTCTTTATCTTTGTTTGGATTTTCTTTTTGTTGTTGTTTTCCTTGACTGGCATTCTGATTTTTATCCTCCCAACATGGATTTGGGAATGCAAGAGGAGAAGTGGATTGTAACTCAATTGATTTGGCAATTTTTCGTGGTGGTGGAGGAGGTAGAAACTCTTGTTTATTTGGAGGAGAGGGTATTTTTGTTAGCTCTTGTGGAGGGGATGACTGTTTGGAAGGAAAGGGGAAAGAAGAATTGAGGTGTGGTGGGAGACTAGGGAATGGAGAAATGGAATTAACTCTTGGGGCAGCATTGACTGGATTTAGAATTTGAAATTCCAAATGAGATGATGTTGCTTGAGTAATGGGAAGAGAAAAACCAGATGATGGTGTAGAACTTACCCATTGACAAGGTTGTTCAACACCAATTTTATAGGCCTCTATCTCTGTTGTCCATTGTGCAAGTTGGGGCAACATCTTCATCATAAAGTCCAGCTTCTCCTGAGGGCTGAAGTGTCTTGGAAAAGGGCCTCCCCATGGACAAGGAGTCCTATAACCAATTTGAAAGCCTTCATTTGAGTTGTTGCTCTTGATTGCACCATCTTTGCCTCCATCTTTTGGATTTTTCCACAAAATCTGCATCTTCCATTTGATTGTCTTCATTGCATGTGTACCCTTGCTCTTGATGTGCTTCACAACCAAACTGACTTTGGTATTGCTGCTCATATGGGTAGACATGCTGATTTTGAATTTGACCAAAATGTTGATTTGGAGGATTTGTAAAACATGTTGGAGGTGTGATATATTGTTGTTGTTGAAAATGTGAATTCCATGATGGAAATGAAGTCATGATTGCACAACTTCATGGAATGGAAAAGAATGAAAGAGATGGAAAGAAAGATGGATGGAAATGGATGGAAAATGGAGTCTGCAACTCAGAGAATGAGTTATTTACCAGATGGAGTCGCCAGATGTGCTTTTGAATATGCCTCCAAAAGGCTGAATCTGTTAAGTTACACACCAAATGTGACAATATTGAAAATGGAATTTAAAACTTCAAAGGACCCGAGAAGATCTGGTTCTTGATTTGGAATTTGGGTCTTGTTGTGCAGCTGCGAATCCCCGAAAGGTACAGGTGGAACTCAGGTCATGCAATGCAACTAGGAAAACCCAAAATACAAAAAACCATGAAATTTTGAAAGTCAAAATCTCAAAAATCTAAGAATACCCTTTTGAAGATTATCCCCGATCTATCAACTGGTGAAATTTTGACTTGTTTTGAGAAAGTTAAGCCCTTGAAAATCGATTTCAAAGTTCAGCCTAGAAGGTGAAAAATATGAAATTGTAAAACCTACAATTTTTAGTCCAAATTTCTTGAAAATTCCTTCAAATCTTGTGGAATGACCTCTTGGTCCCACAGGCGTGCCAAAACTATTGATGGCGAATCACAACACCCCTGAATGTCTGCAACTCGATGGGTTGAGACTCTCAGTGTGATTGCATAACATGGAGCTTTTCCCAAGTGTGGGACCTTGCAAAATCGGAAAAGCTCTCGGATGAAGGCCGGTTCCTATTCCTCTGTTCAGATGCACACGTAAAAATGCGAGAGGTTTACTAAAAACCTAAACTAACTTTCCGAGGAGACAGGGTAAGAAGATGCATGAAAATAAAACCTAAACTAACAAAGTGATGATGCAGGAATGAAGAACACTTGTCTTGCCAATAAACACAAACCATTAAAATGCAATGCAAGATCATGCTGAGATAACTAGATTTGTAGTGAAAGATCGGGAGGACACAAATGAACACGAGAGAGGGTTGAGAATCATCCATAGACATGCATTATTTGCTCAAAGATTGATCTGATACACTCTGAAAATGCAAGAGGCAAATTTGCATTACTGATTTTAAATGGGAGGTTTGAACTCCACAAATTCACTGCCAAAGAGAAGAAGGGAGGGCAAAACAAGAATGTCCAACTTTTAGAAAGAAGCCCCTACTTACAATTTATAGGAAGAATGAGAGAGAAAAGAGAGAGGAATTCCAAATCTACCCCAACCACCTCTAGGTTGCATTTAATTCATCTCATTATGGTGGTAGGTGAGAACCCTAGCAAACCCAAAAAGTGGTGAATTGTATTTTGCATTTTTAATAATTTTTTCTCACCCAATTAAAGATATCTAGTTGTAGTTGGATCAGAGGACCTCGTAAGCTTTCCGAAAATTCCAACCTTGCATGAATCTGAGCTCCCTGTGAAAAGTTATGGCCATTTGAATATCATGTGCAGTGGCCTGCTTCTGTCGGCACTCAAAATGTTGCGCCTCCGAAGATGCTCCTGGCGCATCCATCCTCATGTTGACATACCTTTATGTGCGCCAAGGCTTGAATTTGGTCATGTCAACACTCTGTGTCATGCACCCTTTACGTGCGCCAAGGCGCGACTTTTTGCATGTCGACATTCTTTGTTGTGTGCCCTTAACTTGCACCTTGGCACATCCGTTTACATGTTGACATTCCTTGCTGAGTGCCTTTTACCTGTGCCTTGGCGCATCCATTTTTGTGTCAACATCCTTTGCTATGTGCCTCTAACCTGTGCCTAGGCACATCCTTTTACGTGTCGACATTCTTTGCTATGCGCCCTTAACCTGCGCCTTGGTGCATCCTTTTTCATGTTGACATTCTTTTCTGTGCACGAGAGGTGCTTGGTACTATGATAAATGTCGGGATTTCGAGCATGCAATGCACTTTCAAAAAGGGTTTTGATTTTCCTAGATTTCCATATTCTTATGTTTGTCTATATCTACCAGGGGGGAGATATTTGTGATAATATCATGTAATATCATCTAGAAGATCATCATTGTCATGGTCAAATCTAAATGGAGAAGCATCAGAAACTTGGTAAGCAATAGTATCAGGTTGATCAAGTAAAGATCCATTGAGGCATAAATTGTACATGCCCATAACATATTCTTCATCAGTAAAGGGGGTAATGGACAACCATGTGCATACCATCAAGTGAGATTTTGTGTATAACCAAGAAATGAATCATTGTAAATAAACACATGACCAAAGGGTATGGGAAATGAGATATCAAGTATAATCAAAGTCGATGTGACCCCAATGTAGTCAAGCCAAGATTTCCCAAGTGTAAGTGGAGAAGCATGTGCAAAAAATCGTGAGGTGAAATATATGAATACCATAAGCAATCGTAATGTTGATAGAACCCTAATAAAGATGAGGATCATGGGGTGGAGGATATAGATCATCAAATGTGAAGCCTAATCAAGTCAAGCCATCATGTGTACATATAATGTCATCATAAGTAGGATCAAATGGAATATACTCCCAATAAGAATCATTCATGAAAAGTGTACATGTAAAATGAGGACGTGAAAATGGTGGCGGCATATGAGAATATGAATAAGGTAGAACTACGCCCGATGCTTGGACATGCCCCACGATAAAGTACCATGGAAGTTTTAGAAGAAAGAGGGAGAAATGATGTGGATGTGATAGTATCTAACATGCAAATAACACCTTCAAGTGGTGGTGGCGGAGAATCCATAGGTTATGGGTCATTAATAGTAACTGATTGTGGAGCGGTGAGTGTAGTGGTTGGATCATGGTTTTAATATTTTAATGGTTCATGATCACTAGAGACAATATATTCAATAGCCTCATGTAATAATTTAACACATTGATGTACTATAGAGGGATGACTTACATGCCATGAAGAAATGGTCTACCAAGTAAGCAATTGTATTGAACTGGGAATTCAATGACAAAGAAAACCATATGAAGGGTTTTCAGTTTGACAGTGATAGGTAAAGTGATATGGCCTATGCATGGATGAATGAAACCATCATATGCATGAAGAGAAATAGATGAAGGACTAACATGAGCAGCTAGAAAGACCCATAGCCTCAATAAATGATAAAGTGCATATATTAAGCTCAAATCCATTATTGACTATAGTTCATTTGACACCCACATCATTGATGTGAATCATTATGTATAAAGGTGGATCATTATCGAAAATAGTAAGCTCAACATGAGGATTAGATGGAAAAGTGATGTGATGAGAAAATGAATCTACAAATGTGTTATAAAATATGTATGGATGAATATGATAAGGAACACAAATAGTATCCAAGAGAGTAATGATTTTAGCTCTTAATTCAGGATGAATGAGAAAGAAATCATGAATAGAAATATCCATGATGAGAGGATCTTAAAAAGTTCAAGAGATAATGAAAGAATGAACCTAAAGGTGCTCAAAGACTTCATGTTCACCAAATAATTTAACAAAAATATATATTTTTCTAAAACCCTAGTTTTAGTGTAACTCATAATATAATAATAAACAACTCCTAGAAATGAAATGATGTAAAAAAAAAGAAAATAAGGTAGAAACCCTAATTGTAATGAAGAGTTAGATTATTTAGCTTATCTCACAACTACTCCCGAGGTGTGTGGAAGTGGAAGGCGATATAACGAAGTGCGGGATGTCACAACCGAGCATAAAAATGTAGAAGTACAAGGACCGGGGTGCATGGACTTTTACTTATGGTGCCTGGGTGTTAGGATCCCTCTCTAGGCACAGGGTGTGCTATAATGTCACACAGTGAACATCAATATCACTTGATAATTCTTCAATAAATAATACTGCATTGTAAAACCCTCAAAAGCGCATCAAATCCCAAAAATAAAATAATGCAAATGAGGGGTCAAACTATCCTTAGTTGTGAAACAATTGATCATCTATTTGAGCACTACACTACATCTCAAACCCAAAGTAGTTATATGCATGTGTCTAGAATTTTTCCCTAGGTGGATCTTGTACGTTTCACACTCAATAGTGAACAAGTAGATAGATATAAAAGATGTAGATAGATGTGTGCATGGAAAAATGAACTTCCCCTCTTATGTGTGTATGTAGAAATAGCCAACCCTTGTCCCTTGATGTAAATATAGATGGACTCCATGATGCTCTTTATATGCTTGGAATGTAACCTTAGGTGGTGATAGTAGATCTTAGAGTTTGGTCCCTTAATTTTATCCCATAACATTATATTTATATGCTTCCCTTGTTTGAATTTCGTAATTGATCACTAAAAGGCCAACCCCTAAGAGATAAGGATGCCCAACAACTAGAAAGGACCCAAAAGGATCAAAGTTGCATTGGTCTTTGGCATCCTAGTTGGGCGTTGGTGTCCAGAGCTAGAAAAGGTGAAGTATCAAAGGTCAGACTAGGCAGTAGGGTGTGTAAGGAAAAAAAGAGACCAGAGAGGAACCTAAGAGGCCAAAGATAGTGATCAATTAGTACTTTTCTCCCTTAGGAAACATATGAATACAATGCATGTGATTAGGACCTAGAAATGTACCCAAGTGTGTGATTTAGTGTCTACAAATTCGATATTTGGGGTCTAACACCTTTAATTTCATATGGTGGAACATTGTATTTTGTTACTTTTATAAATGATTACTCTAGGAAAGTATGGGTCTACTTTCTTAAGAGAAAATATGATGTTTTTAGTACATTTAAGAAATTTAGAGCTTTGGTTGAAAAGAACAACGTGATAAATTTATCAAATGTTTAAGAACAAATAATGGAGGCAAGTTCACATCTTTGGAGTTTTAGAACTATTGCAAGGAAGTTGGGATTGAAAGGAATAAAACCACCAGCTATACTCCACAACAAAATGGGGTTGTTAAACACATGAATATGACTCTTTTAGAGAGAGCAAGGAACATGCTCAACAATGCAAATTTGGATCAACGTTTATGGGAAGAAGCAGTTTTTACAAATTTTTATCTAATAAATCACTCACCATCAGTTGCAATAGACTACAATATTCCTGAAGAGGTATGGACAGGTCATCCATGTGATTATTCAAACTTAAATTTTTGTTGTTGTAATGCTTATGATCTTACTAATAAAAATCAATGTTCAAAGTTAGACCCAAGATCGAAGAACTACATATTTGTTGGGTATGGTGAAGTAGATGGTGTTAAGGGATATAGAGTGTGGGATCCTACTACCCAAAAATATTCATTATTAGAGATGTAGAGTTTGAGGAGTCTCCTCTCCTAAAATCAGATGCTGAAATAAAAGAAGAACAAGAACCTAAACATGAACATGTGAAGGTTGAAATTCAACCATCTTCAGATACTGAAAAGGAAGAAAAACAATCATTTACAAATGTTGAAGACGTTGAAGATTCATAACAACTTGAGGAAACACCTGAGAATTTAGTATGGAGGTCACAACAACATGAGGAAACACCTCCATAATCAGTTTTGGAGATCTACATGTGTTAGACATCCTCTTAGTAAGTACAATCCCAATATTTCAATTGCTTTGATTTATAATGATGGGGAACCTAATTGTTATTAGGAAGCATTGGAAGATGTGGATGGTTCTAAATGGAAAAGGGAAATACAAAAGGATATGTATGCCTTGGAAAAGAACAAGTCATGGGACCTAGTAGAACTTCTAAAAGGTAGAAAACTTGTTAGCTATAAATGGGTTTACAAATGGAAGATAGGTGTTGATGAAAAAGTTGAAAGGTTCAGGCTAGATTGGTAGACAAAGGATTTTTATAGAAATAAAGTATTGATTTTCATGAAATTAGCTCACTAGTTGCTAAACTTGTTTCAATTTAGGTAGTCTTAGTACTAGTTTCTTCACTTGATTTGGAGTTAGAGCAATTAGATGTTAAAACAACATTCTTACATAGAGATTTTGAAGAGGATGTGGGTGTGGGTGTGGGTGTGGGTGTGGGTGTGTGTGTGTGTGTGTGTGTGTGTGTGTGTGTGTGTGTGTGTGTGTGTGTGTGTGTGTGTGTGTGTGTGTGTGTGTGTGTGTGTGTGTGTGTGTGTGTGTGTGTGTGTGTGTGTGTGCGCGCGCGTGTGTGTGTGGGCGTGTGTGTGTAAAAACATCCACTAATAGGTCCACTTGCAAGTGTAAAAATATAACCAGAAGTAGATTTTCTTTTGTCCAAATCACCTAGAAAATCTTAATCAACATATCCACAAATCAAATCACCATTATTATTATAGGTGATGTAATAATCACGCGCGTGCCTCAAAAGAAGCAAAAAACCGACTTCATTGTTGACCAATTTTCTCTACTTGGATTTTCCATAAATCTATCGACAACTCATTGCATGTGAAATGGCAGGCCTTGTATATACAATAACATACATTAAACTTCCTATTACACTAGCATATGGCACATGAGACATATAATCCTTGTCTTCACTTCTTAATGACATAAAATTGAAAGAAAGTTAGAAATGGGAAGCAAAGGGATACTAGCTGGTTTCATATATTTCATACCAAATTTGGTTAGTATCTTTTCTAGATACCTATGTTGTGATAACCATATCTCACCATTTATCATGTCTCTATGTATCTCCATCCCTAATATTTATTTTATAGCTCTAGATCTTTCATATCAAACTTCTTATCAAGCAGAGCCTTTAAATTTTTGACTTCTACCATGTTTTTTCTTACAACAAGCATATCATCAACATACAATACTAATATAATGAATAAGCCATTGTCGAAAAATTGAAATAAACCCAATGGTCATACTCACTCCTTATAACTATCTTTCTCATCGGAAAGCATCAAACTTCTTGTACTATTTCTTGGGTGACTATTTCAGCCATACATTGATTTCTTGAGCTTCAAACAAATCTTTTTTTATTTTGTACAAATCCTTCATGTTTTCCATATATATATGTGGAAAACATGAAGGATTTAATACAAAATAAAAAAATATTTGTTTGTAAGCTTAAGAAATCATTGTATGGCAAAGCGATCACCCAAGAAATAGTACAAGAAGTTTGATGCTTTCATGATGAGCCAAACTTTTATAAGGAGTGAGTATGACCATTGTGTTTATTTAAATTTTTTGGACAATGTCTTATTCATTATATTAGTATTGTATGTTGATGATATGCTGTTCATGAAGCAAAAACATGGTAAGCCAAAAATTTAAAGGCTCGTTTAAGAAGTTTGATATGAAAGATCTAGGAGCTACAAAATAAATATTAGGCATGGAGATACATAGAGACATGATAAATGGTAAGATTTGGTTATCACAACATAGGTATATAGAAAGATACTAACCAAATTTGGTATGAAATATATGAAACCGATTAGTATCCCTTTGCTTCCCATTTCTAACTTTCTTCAATTTTATGTCATAAAGAAGTAGAAGACAAGGATTATATGTCTCATATGCCATATGCTAGTGTAATAGGAAGTTTAATGTATGTTATTGTATATACAAGGTCCGACATTTCACATAAATTGAGTGTCGAGAGATTTATGGAAAATGAGTAGAGAAAATTGGTCAACAATGAAGTTGGTTTTTTGCTACTTTGAGGCATGCGTGATTATTACATCACCTATAATAATAATGGTGATTCTATTTGTGGATATGTTGATAAATATTTTCTAGGTGATTTGGACAAACTAAAATCTACTACAAGTTATATTTTTACACTGCAAGTGGACCTATTATTGGATGTCAAAGCTTCAAATGATTATTGTTGTGTCAACTACTAAGGCATAATATGTAGCTTTGCTAAAGCATGCTTGTTAAGAGGACATTTTACTAAAAGTCATATTGGATGAGTTTGGAAGAGATAAATACAAGATGAAGGTATTATGTGATGAACAAAGTGTTATTTACTTGGCCAATAATTTGACTTATCATATTAATACAAATCATATTACAATTAAGTATCATTTTGTTAGACATGTTATTCATGAAGGGACAATAGACTCGGAAATGGTCCACACCACATAAAATTATACTAATATGTTCACAATACCAATACTTTTAGAGAAATTTGAAATGGTGTTTGGATTCTCATGGATTGCAAAAAAGATGAGTTAGTTGTGTAAGATATCAAGAGGATTTTTGTCAAGGTGGAGATTGTTAGATATGCGACAAAAAGTTAAATTTTGGTTCCCTTTGCGGTGTGGTTTGTACCTCACTTCCCAAATAGGGGTGTGGGGGGGCTTTCCCCACTCATGTCACATGGGGGTCTATAGGGTTTGGCAACATGTTATGGAGTTCCATTTGGCAGGGGTTTGGGGAAGACCCCAAAAAAAAATTAAGGAGTCAATCCTTGTTTCTTAAAAGATGAAAATAGAATATCTAAAGTTTTGTGGATATCTAGAGTTTTTCATAACGAGTTTGTATGTAATCTGTTCATATCGAGTTAATAAAATATTGATATATGCACCTTGGATGTTTCCATAAACACCCAATTGGGTTTTTACCATGTAAATAAGATGTTTGTCTCTTTCATGTTTGGTATTTATATATTTAATTTATCTCTATCTCTGTAAACTATTATTTTGTTATTCTATTTTCTGCATAATCATTGTTGCATAATATGTAGATTTAAAAAAAAGATTTTATATGTTTGTTAGAAGAGACAAAAATGTATGAAGACCAAGATGATTACAATTATGGGTTGGATTTGAATGGTTTTATTTTGAAAATAAGATGAAAAATATTGTAGGATGAGAATGACGATGAAGATGAGAATTAGAAAGAAAATTACATTAGAAAGGCATATCAACCATTTATGTAAATCAAAATGATGACGAGTAGTGAAATTGGTCACCTAGGATCTTTCTTTACATTAAATTCTCTATGAAAATCAAAGGCATCACACTTATGAATTCAACAAAAATAATTCCAACATCAAGTGGGTCATTTTGTCCAACCCATTTTCTTTAGTGATGATACATGGGTAGAAATGTAGCAGAGAATACCATGAGTAAAGCAAGTAGACATGGATTTTAACTAACTAAAATAAATTATTAATGAAGCCAATTAACACTATTTTGATTAAAAATATATAATTTAATATAATCCATAATATAATATAAACACTAATCAACTAGGACAAAAACATTAGTGAATTGAAGCAATAAAATGGATATATGGAAGATCCAAATGATCATATAGCTTGTCACCGAATCCACCTTTAATAAGGGATCCACCATATTAGGTGTATGGCCACACCTATTATTTATTTTATGTTTATGTTCTTGATGGGTGTTACTTTGATAGGTAAATAGTTAGAGATGGAGCATAAAATTTTCCTTATTGACGGATTTACCACACACTAGACCTACTACCATGATTTTTGTGACTAGGTGAAGGATGTTCTAAAAGTGCAGAAGGATATTTTCATATGCCCCTAGAGAAATTCCTACCATAAGATTTTTAACCTTTCCCTCGAGAAGGAGACACTCAATGATGAGAATATAGATGCACATGACTTACTACACACATGACAATCTCCGATGATCTAAAATAGACATGAGATGTCCCACGTTCAGAAAACCATTCTTTGTTTGGACTTGAATTTGTAGCATAAAATTAGACATCACCTGCACTTTTCTTGTAATAAATAAACAACCATAAAAATATGAATGGTTAAAATTTACATCATATTATTTCCTTCCATAGCCAACAATAATTTTTATAACAAAATATATGATATTTTTGGTTGAATTGTGTAAGGATGGTTGGATTTCACAACACCATCATTTTCCAAGAATGTTTTTTTGTATATAATGGTTGGAAAAGCTGTAAATCCAAATTTGGTATGACTTAACATATCTATAAAACTACAAGAGATATTTGAGTGTTTCAAGGCGTGACAAGAGGGGTAAAAATTATTGTAGACCCCAAAGTGAACAATCATCTTTCTAACTAGAAAAAATTGTATAAAATTAACTAGTGAAAGTGAGTATATTTGGGCTCAATGAAGTCTTCGTAATATTCAACAAATTTATGGTGCCAATTAGTTTCAATAAAAAAATTTGCGTTCCACTCAAAATTATAGAATAAACTTGATTGTGTTGACAAGATAGTGAATGGTTATGAAGATGGAGTTTGTTAGTGAAAGAGGATGTCCACATGCCACTTCCAATATTTCAAATACCTTGAGGATGACTGAAATTCAAGTTTTCATTGAGATTTTTTTCTAAAATAGCTTGTTGAATATCAATTATTGATTCAAAAAATTACTAGAGTTACTTGATGGAATTGAGTAGATAGAGTTGGAAAATGGAGTCAATCTTTAGGTCATTTATAAAAGAGGTCAATGTTCATTAAAATATTTATTAAAAACTCAATCGATGAAAATCTAATTTACACATGATCACCATAGTAGAAACCATATGCAAAACATAATGGAAGTATACAATTTATTACATAGAGTAATATCAAAGGGCTCCCACAATAGTAGTTGTACTCATAATATTGTTTGCACTTATCATGAAATACAAATAGAGATGAGGGGTATAAATATTATGAAAGAATAAGCTCCCTTTTTCCTATTATTTACACTAAATTTAGTTTCCACAAAAGATGGTCTCCACAATAGTTCATAACACATATGCGGTGAGTATACATAAAGTGCACAATCATGAGACATGTGCACATACTAAAACATAATTACTTAGAATAAATAAACATCGTAAATACACCTAACTTTAGTGTATAGAAATAATGCACCAACATAACCCCTTAATTATAAGTTAGGGAGCGGTAAAAATAAAAGAGTATGAGACTCCTAAAAATATAGGTCCTTAAAACAAGGGCATTCTAGGTAGTTATGTACAATAGAAGAGATTGTAGTCTAAAGCCATGTGTCCTTAAGGATGTCAATCCATCTCACTAGAATATATTAATTCTTATCATTGTAACGACCAATTCAAAGTACGAACTAATTTTAAATATAAGGATCACTCAAAATAAACACTAATCTCAAAAATTCTATGTAGAATAAGAAACCAGGGAAGTATTTCCCAAGCACCCCCTCAATGTTAAATTAGGAGAAGATTGAAAGGATGTCTCCAATATAAAATATGGTTTTAATGGGAATAAGTGATCAAAAATATTAGTGGGGATGCTATAGTAGAATAACAAAATAAAATGTCATCAAACATATAGAAAATTTCCTTCAATAAACAATAGCTTAATAAGATGTTTGGTGGATGAAAGGTCATCGGGAGCTCAATCTGTATGACTGATATGATGGGATCAATACATGACCAAAAACATAACTTACATTGGAATTCACCATAATAGCTCTTAACTAAGAGGTGATTGTTATTAGGTTCCAAATAATGTAAAAGGCTATCACAAAACCAAATAAAACATGTGTTTCCCAAGGATTAGTAAGAAGCAAAAACTCGTCCCCCATGATTTAAATGGTTTTAGTGACTAAAAACATATGAGTGGATGAATCAAAATACAAAGAGGAGATGAGGAAATACATAAATAAAACCGTGAATAATATGTAGAAGAGAGCACACATGCATAATATTATAGGTAAATTCTAGAGTATATGACATTATCTCATTCTAATACAAATAATTCAGTGAATGAGAAATAATAATCATCCATATGGGTTTCAATAAACAAAGGTTCTGATAAGATACACATGTACCACAGAGGAATCCAAAAACTAAAAATGGTGAAAAAAAGAAATTAAGTGTGTATTAATAATGAAGAGGGCCAAGGAAGTGATGGGAGATTCAAGAAACTAATAGTGAAAAGATGCGAAAAGAAGGCACTCATGCATGGGGGAAATGAGGAAGCAAAAACCCCATGGAAATTAAAATTCACTACAATCCCATCAAACAAGTGATTAAAAGAGGAACATATTGACACTATATGAACAAAAATAAATCCTTATAGAAGGGTGAATTTCAATATTTTGTAGAAATCCAAAAAGTGAATAGTGATCCCAAAATAAGTGTCATGGAGATCTCAACTAGAGAAGAATCAAGAGACAAGAGGATCAATGTGTGGATAATGAAATTTAATAGTGGAAGAACCTCACCTGTGGAGTCCTCTAAAAGAGTGTTATCTACATCTCCAAGAATGATCTGATATCCACTCTATATGAACATGAATGGTAGATAAATCGGATATATATGATTCAATTGCACTATGAACTACTAGTACATGTGAGGAATTGTCTATATGTGTTCGAGGTTGATCATTTATGAAAATTGAAATCTAAATGTTCTCAAGAATAAGTGATTATGCAATAGAGATCATCTCGATGCTCAAAATCCTCACAAATAGTCGAGAAAAAAAACTAGATCTCTCTCATCAAATGATCCTAATGAAGTACCGCATCAAAATGAATGTCATGGAAAGAATTCCACTTGACAAGTTGGATAAATAACACAATACCATGTGAATTTTTGGCAATACGTCCATTGATAAATCATATGGAATGGAACATATGAGAAGAAAATCTAGTAGCATGTATCTCAAAAGATCCGAGAAAAGGATCTGCATCATAAATGAGATGAGGAAAATTTACATAAGTAGGAGAATTAGATGTTATAGACACCCCAAAATTACATACCTAATTACCTCCTAGTATAATTAATTAAATTAATTTTATGTTGTTGTTATCTCTTAGAAGTGCACCCTTGTTGAGGGTTGACATATCTTCTAACTTTTTTCTCCATCACTTCTACAAATATAATTGAGACACCTCACGAGTTGTGGGTCTCCCTATTGTGAGGTGAATCTTTAAGATTACAAGACCGGTTCCTTCTTTGGATGTATCCTAAACTAAAATTATGGGGTTTGAGGGTTTAAGAGATGGATAAAACTGTAATAAAAGGGGTGATACACCAAAATTATTGAGGGCTTGACTAAGAAACATGCACAATATATTGAGAATAAATTGAATAAAGCACGATCCAATGGGTTTGACTAATCATAAGGAAAACACTTTTCTGTTGAGGGATCTCTCACAATAAAAGGTAGATAATTGCACACTAAAACTAGCATAAACACCTATTTGCAGCAAGGTAAATAGCATAAGAAATCTTAATAAATTAAGGGAATAATGAAATTCATAAGAAAACTATTGTTATACACACCACCGCAAACTATACCTTACTTATCAGATGTTGGTAGATGTTTATCATACTCTGATATTTTTTCATCACCAAAACTTCAAACCGTAATTATAACACTTGATGGCACTTTGTTGTACTTTATTTCTGATATATATTCTCTTGAATGTTCATTCCCTGAATGATATGAAGCTTGAGTTTTTTATATCTTGGAAGGAATTCTTGATTCTTATTTCAACATATACTTCATGCATCATAATTGGAAACTGATCTCAATATGTAGATATTCATTCCTATAACTCGATGAGTTGCTTCTTCCTTTCACCATGTAGCTCTTTGGAAGATCTTCAAAATGAATATAAGTATTTGATATTATTGAATTTTCATAAGTACTCTGAGTTGAAAAATCTCAATCATGTGCTTTCAAAACAATTCTTCAGTCTGAAAACTATACTTGATCTGTAGTTTGCACATATTTATGTTGTAACTATAAAACTGAGTTTAGCTCTTACAATTCTAATCCATGACTTGTACTGGTAAAACTTAATGATGATTTCACTATCCTTTCAAATGAACTTGTATAACTGTTGTAGTATTCTATGACCCTTTTTCAGCATGCATCTAGAATTTTCTTCTCCTTCTTGATCATTAACTGTCATGAATGCACCTTCCTATTCTTTGCTTTCTTTTCTTGAATTATGATCCCTTGCTTGTAAATATGTTTATATTTACTTGATTATATTCATTTCTGCAATGAACATGATTCTTATGAGTTGTTGTATCTTTTAATGGCACTTGCACTAATGAAAATGTATTATTTTATTGCTGCAATGTCATTTAGAAAAAACTTCATCTCTTGTACCTGCACACTTCACAAAACAATTAGAAAATTAAAAGCTTAAAGCCTCTCTTGTATCCATGTAATGATTCTCTTTTATGTTTTTCTTAAAATGAGAGTTCCAATGAGATGTACTTGGTTATTATGACTTTATCATTTCATGTAACTTATCTATACTTTTCTAGAAGATTCATCTTGCCCGATGATCATAATCGCAAGAATGAAGAAATAACCGGAGCTCTAACAACATCTTATTTTTGTGTGTATAGGTACATGAAGATGAGAGATGGAGATGGAATAACTAAAGATGAAGATGAATATGCACAAAAGAAGAAGATAGGAAGAGAATAATCAACCCAATCGGGAAATGATGGGTTTTCTTTTTTCTTTTTGTTTACAACTTTATGTATATGCATCTTTTATTCAGTTCATCTAAGTTGCATCCCACATCTTGTGTGGGAAACACTTAATTTATGTATGAATAAATGACATTAATTTCTGTAATTGAGTTGTCTATTTCTTTCTACATTAGGCTTTATGGTAAATATTGATTGTATAATAAACTAGACAACTTAGTACTTAATTAAAAACACTTAAACATAAATAAATAATAAGATTTGTTGTACATGTAACTCAATAATGTTTTCTTCTACATGTAAAAAAGCAACTTTGTTTTTTGTTATGGGATGAAAAATCCCACATCTGTTGTGATTCCCGCCTTCAACAAGGCTATGCACTAGTCCTTCATGGCTCCTATATTTCTTTTCTGAAGACGAACATGGAATGGCAGCATATGTGAGGTGTTGCATTCTGCAACAACACACATAGTTGCACATTGCATTGATTTTCAAATTGTTGCAACTCAAAACATTAAGAAATTGTCCTTCTTTCCCTAGTTAGGTCCATCACATCAATCCCTTCCGTCTGAAACAAAGTTTCGAGTTGACCTTTTTGCATGGGTGTAAAAATGTCCATTTTTTTGGCAAAACTACAGGGAAAATCTTCCTGCTAGCTTTAAGACTAGTGCTTTCTCTTGTCTATTGGGCATGGAGTCAAAAGCCTAATACAAAAATTTGTCCTTTCCTAAAAACTAACCTTTATGAAAGCATAACTAATGCAGGGAAAAGATCTGGTAAACCAAACCACTTACATGAAATGCACTTATTAAATTGAAAAACAACTGCAGTGTGCATGAAATGCACTTTATTGAAAGGGAAATCCTAATCTAACCTACTCTAAGAAGCTGCAAATTGAAGCTTAAAAAAACTTGAAACAAGCAGTAAAAAATAGCTTCCCTTTCTTAAAACCGAGGCCATGAATTCAACTAGAAAAATAGGTAACATGATAAGACTGGAAACGAGACATGTACCTTTACTTTGCTCCAAAACCAGTCCAAGAGCTGAAAAATGTATCAATCAGATCTACAACCTACTGGAATGATTTAGGGCTTGCTGCTAGAGAATTTGAAACTCACTTTTGTGCTCTAAGACAAGCATGAATTTTGGTACTGTTGTAATTGACTGTGAACCAACCAGGTACCGAATTGGACATGGCTTCCTTAATGCAAAAAAATTGAGTAGTCTGATTTGATTTGTTTCTCTGATTTTCTTTTCATCACTGAGCTCATTTTGAGACTAATTTGAAATCTTTTTGGTTGCTTCAAGCTATTGTAGTAAAGCACTATCATGGCTGATTTTTCATTGTAATGTTAGACTCTTCTGCATTATTTAGATCCATCATGTAATCTGGAAACTCAAAATCATCTCCTTTTTCTATAGCAGGATGCTCTGCTATATTCTCCTCTAAAACCAATTTTTCGAAAAGGGGAAAGAAAGGCTCTGCATCCAATGGAATTTATTTCTCTTTTTCAGGTTTTGCAAGTTCGATGAATCAAGAATCGATATCGTATGGTGCCTTCATGCACACTATGCTTAGAATACAAAGTATTCTTATCATCTTCCACTTTTTCTTGATCTGCTACAAAATAAAACTGTACCTCTTACAAGGGTTCTTTCTCCAACTCTGGAATATGATCAAACTGAAACTTGGAGACCAAGTGTTGCAAATTTTGCAAAAAGTCCAGCCCGTTGTTTTCTTCAATTTATTGCCCCTCCTTGATGATTTTTTGATCTGCACCTTCATGAATTGGTATTGTGGATGAAGGGGGAGGGGTGGGCTGAGTTTTTAGCTTGATCTTGCAATTTTGAACAAAGGACTAGGGTACAAGGTCTATATTTAGAATAGGAGCAGAATGAAATCTTGCTTAAATTTACACTTAGAATGTGATTGTGGAATAGAGGGGAAAAATTGTAGCATCCGAAAACTTGATGACTGAGAAAGGGGCTACATTGGCTAGCAAGGAAGGTTTGTGAACACTAGATTGTGATGGGGAAGGTAAGTGGGAACATCCCATTGATAGGGTTCCTCAACCTAATGCCCATCATTCTCTAATGCTTGTAAAGATGAAGTAAAACCAACCATTTGAGTAATAGTTTCACTCATTACCTCAAGCCTTTATTGCGGACTAAGCCAACTAGGTGTACGACCTCCCATTAACAGGGCTTCCTAAGACCAGGTTGTTTAGCTTGCAATTTTTGCATACGCTCTTTTAGTACTTGCATGAACTGCTCCATTTCATGAAATTTGACTTCTACCTCTTCCTCCTATATATAATCAACTTAATCTTCTGCATTGCCTTTATCTTGAATAACATAACCATTTTCATACTAATAAATCGTATTGATGTGTCGGGTTTGGGTTATGGGGACATTCATTCTGATATGGGTCATAATACTAATTTGAAGAAGAATATGGGTGAACAGGTTGTGGATATGACATATACAACTCTTGGATAAAAGAATTCCAGTAAGGAATTGATGTCATGATTACATGACCTCATCAAATATGTAAAAATGGAAAAATAGGTTTTCTACTCATGAAAATAGCAGTATGAAGATAACAATACGAAAACCAGATCTATATTTTGAAAAATACATCACAAGGATGCAACTAAAAACTTGATGTCAACTTGGTGATGAAATGTGTTGAACTGGTTTGAAATCAGCTTTATGGAGTCACTAGATGAATTCTTCTTTGAATCTTCAATTGTTTGAGTTCATCAATAACAATTCTTGTCCCATTGGGAGTGCCAAAAACTATTATCTAGAAGTGAAGGTCACACGATGGCTAAAGATTTGCTTTTGAAGTGGAACACCTTTGAAAGATGAAAATCTAACTTCGTGATGTCCCACGGGTGTGCCAATAACTTCATTATCTTTCATAAGTGCACCCTTATTTAGGTTTGGAAGATCTTCTAACTTTGTTTCTCCCTCACTTCTGCAGATACAATTGAGACACCTCATGGGCTATGGGTCTCCCTATTGTGAGGTGAATCTCTGGGATTACAAGGCCGGTTCCTTCTTTGGATGTATCCTAAACTAAAACTATGGGGTTTGAGGGTTTAACAAATGGATAAAATTGTAATAAAAGGGGTGATACACCAAAATTCTTAAGGGCTTGGTCGAGAAACATGCACAATATATTGCAAATAAATTGAATAAAATACAATCCAATGGGTTACAACTAATCATAAGAAAAACACTTTTCGTTAAGGGATCTCTCACAATAACATGAGCGAGATAATTACACACCGAAATGTCATAAACACCTATTTACAGCAAGGTAAATAACATAAGCAAGCTTAATAAATTCAGGGAATAATGAAATTCACAAGAAAACTACTGTAATACACACCACTTCAAATTGTACCTTATTTACTAGATGTTTATGATACTCTGATATTTCTTTTCATCACCAACACTTGATGACACTTTGTTGTACTTTGTTTATGATGTGTCTTTACTTCTCTTGAATTTTCATTCCCTAAATGATATGAAGTTTGAACTTTTTAAATCTTGGAAGGAATTCTTGATTCTTGTTTCAACCTATAGTTCATGCATCATAACTGGAAACTACTCTCAATCCGTAGATATTCATTCTTGTAAATCTGATGACTTGCTTCTTCCTTTCAACATGTAGCTCTTTGGAAGATCTTAAACATGACTATAAGTCTTTGATATTCTTGAATTTTCATTAGTAATATGAGTTGAAAATGCTCAATCATGTGCTTTTAAAAAATTCTTGATTTGAAGATTGTACTTGATTTGTAGTTTGCACATATTTTCTATACAACCGTAAAGCGAGTTTAGCTCTTGTAATTATGATCCATGACTTGTACTGGTAAAAATTAATGATGATTTCAAATAGATCACTATCCTTTCAAATGAGCTTGTATAACTGTTGTAGCAATCTATGACCCTTTTTCAACATGCATCTAGAATCTACTTCTCCTTCTTGATCATTAACTTTCATGAATGCACCTTCCTATTCTTTACTTTCTTTTCCTGAATTGTGATCCCTTTCTTATACAAATGTTTGTCTTTACTTTGATTACCTTCATTTCTGCAATGTACATGATTCTTCTGAGCTGTTGTATCTTTCAATGGCACTTGCATTATTGAAAATGTATTCTTGTATTGTTGTAATGTCATTTATAAAAAAATCATCTCATGTACCTGCACACTTCACAAAATAGTTAGAAAAATAAAAGCTTAAAGCCTCTCTTATATCCATGTAATGATTCTCTTTTCTATTTTTCTTGAAATGAGAGTTCCAATGAGATGTACTTGATGATTCTATCTTTATCATTTCATGTAACTTATCTATATGTTTCTAGAAGATTCATCTACCCGAAGTCGTAATCACAAGAATGAAGAAAAACCAGAGCTCTAACAAAATCTTGTTACATGAAGCTAGGAGCTGGAGATGGAGTAGTTGGAGATGAAGATGAAGATGCATGAAAGAAGAAGATAGGAAGAGAATAATCAACCCAATCAGGAAATGATGGGTTTTCTTTTTCTTCTTTTGTTTACAACTTTATGTATATGCATCTTTTATTCAATTCATCTAAGTTACATCGCACATCTTGTGTGGGAAACACTTAATTTATGTATGAATAAATGACATTAATTTATGTAATTGAGTTGTGTATTTCTTTCTACATTAGGCTTTATGGTAAATATTGATTGTATAATAAACTAGACAACTTAGTACTTAATTAATAACACTTAAACATAAATAAATAATAAGATTTTTTGTACTTGTAACTCAATAATGTTTTCTTCTACATGCAAAAAGCAACTTTGTTTGTTGTTATGGGATGAAAAATCCCACATCTGTTGTGATTCCCGCCTTCAACAAGGCATGCAGAGTCCTTCGTGGCTCCTATATTTCTTTTCTAAAACGAACATGGAATGGAAGCATATGTGAGGTGTTGCATTCTCGCAACAACACACATAGTTGCCCTTTGCATTGATTTTCAAATTGTTGCAACTCAAAACATTAAGAAATTGTCCTTCTTTCCCTAGTTAGGTCCATCACATCAATCCCTTCCGTCTCGAAACAAATTTTTGAGTTGACCTTTTGCATGGGTGTAAAAATGTCCATTTTTTGGCAAACCTAGGTGGAAAATCTTCCCGCTAGCTTTAAGACAGTGTTTTTCTCTTGTCTATTGGGCATGGAGTCAAATGCCTAATACAAAAATTTGTCCTTTCCGAAAACTAACCTTTATGAAAGCATAACTAATGCAAGGAAAAGATCCGTAAACCAAACCACTTACATGAAATGCACTTATTAAATTGAACAACAAGCTGCAAAGGTGCATGAAATGCACTTTATCGAGAGGGAAATCCTAATCTAACCTACTCTAAGCGGCTGCAAATGAAGCTTAAAAACTTGAAACAAGCGAGAAAAAATAGCTTCCCTTTCTTAAAAACCGAGGCCATGAATTCAACTAGAAAAATAGGTAACATGATAAGACCTGGAACGAGACATGTACCTTTACTTTGCTCCAAAACGAACCTATTTACACATATACAAAGCATGGTTTTACTACAGAACTTGGATATTATGAAAGTGTTTTCTAAAAGGATCATCAATCACAAAAGGATTGAGGAATGAAAATGTGAGAACGAGTAGAAAGGCACCATTCAGAATTATAGATGACAGAGTAATTCCTTATGCATGCGAGGGTACAGTGAATTGGAATAAGATCATTTGTATCACATTAATAAGATGAAATTTGAAAAGACACAAAGTTTGTATAAATAACATCTGCGAGAATACAAAGCTTCTCAGCATAATACAAGACAAATGATCTAATAAAATTAAATGAATAGCTTGAGAATAAAGGAAACCGGATAGACAAAGAATGAAAAATCCTACGTATTGATTTCTTTATGATTTATTTACACTTTCAGAAATAAGCCAAGTTCTTCCTCCTTCAAAATGGCGAGGAGAGGCCATTATATAGTTTACAAATTAGTTACTCGGTAACTACTTCTTTTAACTAATGATTAGTTAAAGGGCTGCAAATCGCAATACCCCAACTAATTACAACAAATCCAGAGAAGAAGGGGAAGAGAAGAGAAGAATCGGGAGAAGAAGACAAGCGTGCTTATTGGGAGGGACCCATTTGACTTTAAGATCGATTATGCGAATCTCTTGACACCTCTGCTATGTCTCTGCCACGTGGGATTGATGTGTTGGTGGTAGACTGAGTCCAAAATCCGAGGCACTTCTCCATTTCCTTATCGAACTCGACATGAGTATGATAATCTTTATTGGCTTCTTCTATGGCAGATTGAAGAGAACAGATCTCCTTCATTTTTTCCTTGGAAATGGAGCTTTCCTTGAATAGATCCCCTTTGACAAAAGCTCTGAATTGAGCTTTGATTTCTTGTAAAGTGAGAGGCACACCAGAAGTCTCATCATGAAGATGGCAATGTATATCTTTAAAGGTAGATATAACTAGTGTTTTGAAGGCCTCACCCTTCTACCAGCTATTCCTTAATTCTCCCAAAGCCTCCTCCAGGACCTTGATCTTCCATTCCATCGTTGTAGACCCAGGACTTTGACAAATTATCCTTTGTATCTTCAAAGACCTTGCTTGCCAATAAAATGTTTTCATCTGTTTGTCCCATGAGGCGGAGGTCTACTATGCAACTACTCCAAAGTTTAAGTTCTTTATCTATGTTCCCAATAGTGGAGGAGAGCTTCTGTTGCAAGTTGTTCACCTTCCCGTGGAGTTTGAAAGCTTCATCAATGAAGTTCAATCCTGCAACAAGCATATCATCCACCATGGCCTCCATAGCTCTGCCATAGATGGAATACTTGTGCATATCTTTGATACTCTGTACTTCATCTTGGCTCAAAATTACTAGGTGGTGGAAGAGTAGTCAATGGGGTAGGGTCCAAAACTTTGTCCTTGGACAAAAGGGATTTGATGAAACTTGTAAGAATCTGGGCTTGTTCTTCCAACTGTTCTATGGTTTGCTGCCCTTTCTCTACCCTCCCAATGACTCTGGTGACTGTTTCCTGAAGATTGTGGATCTCACCTTCAGGGGTAGATTCTCCCATGGGAATTCTTGAGAGCTCAAGATCAGATGCTTACAAATCTTGCTCTGGCTTGTCTACCTTAGGCTTGGCTATCTCCAGGAATTGTTGGCCTTGAGCATCAGACACTATCCTGGAGGTAGTTCTAGCTTTTTGGCGCGAGAAGGAGGAGTAGTGCCTAACAAGGCTGCCACAACATCAAAATTTGGTCCTGAGATCGGGAGGAAGACTTTCTCTTCCTCTCATGTCGACAAGAGTTGCACCATGTGCAAAGAGGAGGAGGGAAGAAGCAGGTGGGGCAAGAGGACCAAGAGACAGAGAACTCATGGTGCCCAAGGTTTGTACTGTTGTTGCCTCGAGTTGAGATATGAGTGGAGCGCTTGGGGCTCCTGGTGCAGAGGAATCAACAGTGCTTGGAAGTTCAGTGCTCTGGACTTCTTTATCCTTATCCATTGGAACTTGGGGGGCATTTGCAGGAGCTGGCACTTCACTCTCTTCACTTTCACTAAGAACAATAATGTTCTCTGGTCCCGAAGGAAATTCTGCATGCTTCCTCAGGGGGTCTTCTTCCACAGGCTCCTTCTTAACTTCTTTGACTTTCTTCTGATACACCTAGGTGGATGAGGAAGGAGTAGAGACTGCAGGTCCTTGAGTTGATGAGGTAGGAGGGGTTTGCATAGGTGCTTCTGATCTGGGTGTCGATGCTTCCCTCCTTGGTGTTGAAGCATCCTTGGAGGAGGATTCCCCTGAGTGCCTCCTAAGCTCACGGACTTTCCTATCAAACCAGATCTTGGTCCTGACTAAGGCCCGGAGCAGGATTTCAGCCAAATCATCCTTCTCCTTTTTGAACCAATCCAAGTCCTCCAAGGGAGTGTGTTTGACCACATTGTCATACTCATATGAGTACAAGTCAGAATTATCATCTTGAAGCCCTTCAGGAACTTGGTACAAATTGAGTTCCTGAATCAATTGTAGAGAAAACCTGCCGTAATGCCTCCTTCTTGCTTCAAAATCATCACACAGTCAGCCCAATAGTCCTCTGTGTCTACCCTATGATGATAGGTGATCTTGATGTTCTGCTCAATAAACTTCTTCAAGTCAAAACAAGTTCTTGGCTTGAAGAAATGGACCGTAATGGGAGCTAGGGCTCTTTCTATATTTTGTGTATCCAGGGCTGTTTTGCAGGTGTAGTTTCCCAAAGAGATGGGGAAATGCAAGCCAGTAATTTTCTTATCCCTGTAGGTTCTATGCAATTTGTCCAATTTCCTGCACACTTCTATCAAGGCCATTTTGTCATTGCAGAACATAGGAAGCTTGAGGGGAGTGCTCTCATAGCCGGCAAGCCTGATATAGGAAAATTTTTTGAATTGAATAAAGTAGGCACCGTAGTGCGATATCAGATTCATAGCTTCATCAGAAAATCTCCTTGCGGTGTCGCTCTCTAGTAGCCTGACCATGTACATGGTGAAAGCATCATTCACCCTTTAGAAATTGTGATTGCTGGTTTCCAGGGTGAACTGCGGGCAGTAGGCATACACGGGGTCATCCTTGTGAGCATCGATGTATGAGAAACCAAACCATTGCCTCGATGCTGCCAGAGTATACATCAGGTATGAAGTCATATAAAATTTCTTAGTTTGTTGCACATTTGATAGTTGTTCTGCTAGATTCATACTAATGATCTCTGCCCAGTTGATATTCTGAGTTCCCTCGCACACCATATTGATAAGTGGGCACATCCAGAAATGGAACTCATTTGTAGAGGGTAAACCCATGACCCGAGCCAGTAGGATTATAAAATCGACAATTCTTCATTGAAATCCACATGGAAAAGAGTCTTGGACAGACGAGATGCCCCTTCTTAGGGTTTTTCAGCCAGGACTTCGCCACCCGCGCCTTATAGTTATCACTGTCTTGATCGAAAAGGGCCTGTGCTTGATTCTGGGAGATAACTATAGCATTGTCCATCTCTGGAATCCTTAGGGTAGTGCTAATGGCGGTGGCATCTAACTTGGAAATGAGTTCTCCATGCACGTTCGTTAGTTCGCTTGAGTCGGGACTGAAATGAGCTCCATGGCGAGTCTTATGTGTCTGCACATTGTACTGAAATTGGGAAGCCACCGGTGAACGCCAAGCCACTGTCATGAATCATTTGTGCCATAGCTGAAGGGTTTGCATCTGTCATCCTTGCCCAAAAATCCCCAAAATCAAGGTGGCGAACTTCATTGTCCCCGATATCGGGAACAGCCAGACTCGAGTGGTGAAACTTGTTCCTGCCCCTGGAATTTAATCTTCATGTTGATAGTAACTTGGAGAACAGAGCTGCAGGTTGGACTTGGGATGGAATTGCAAGGGAAATGGATACGCGCGCAGAAATTTTGGTTGCGAGGTTTGACGATAGATAGCATGAAAGCGAGTGTGTAAAAATGCATAGGGGGGAGTTCATTATATAGTCGTTTAGGAGAGAGAAAGACAATAAATGCGCATTAAATACACATCTACCAAATTGAAAAGCAAGATATTCGGGTAGAGCGGGAAAAATTAGCATGAATGGCACTTGGTTCATTTGGGACACGAGGGACGTGAAAGCGCGAAGTACGCGGTTCGGCCGATTCGGGCGATGCGGGAAAAGATGCACAAATGCTTTTGGGACATGCGGGATGAAAGTACGTGGAATACGCGATTCGGCCGAATCGGACAAAAAGGGAACAACGGGTTCGGGTGAACTTGGGACATTTGGGACAAAAAGTTTTGATGGGCCCGAAAAGAACGGACTTCGGGTAAACCGGCCGATCGGGAACAGAGAGCCCGAATGAACCCTAGGACACTTGGGACAAAAATGTCAGCGAGGCCCGAAAAAACACACAAAACCCCAAAAAACGTAGATTTTCCCAATTTTTGACTTTTCACATTCACGGGACAACAGAAAAGACACTTAACCTCAAAATTTTAATTTTCAACTTCTTAAAAGGGGAATTTTGAGTGGACAACATTTTGGCTCATGCGGGGATGACTTGGCATGAATTCAAAGAATGAGACAAGGCAAGAATTTAGACAAACTCGGGGAAGTAGACCAGTACCTTATCCATTGGGCCACGGAGTCAAAAAGCAAACCAATACGAAGAAACACACATGAACAACACACAAAAACAAGGGAAGGAAAGGAGAACACACACTATATCAGAATATACAAAGGACTTCCTAATCACCTAAGACTTAAACAAGTTTAGTACTGCCCACTATAAGGAAGTGGGAGAGAAGAACCATCCATATAATCAAGGTAAAAAGAATTCTTACCGGTGAAGTGCACGATCTTGAAAGGTCGAGCAAAGGGAATCAAACTTGCCATGGTTTGCCACGAGGTTCATGCCTTTTATCCCACAACAAAACAATGTCTCCAACTTTGAAATCCATGAACCTGGCTTTCTTATCAAACAAGACCTTTACCTTCTATTGGTGAGTAGATATCCTATCAGCAACTTCAATCTGTCCTCATTGATTTGTGAAGATACATGATTCTCTTATCGAAGAATCATTGGCTGGTATCTTGATGGCCTTCATTAAATGCGGTGGAAGCTCACTTTATGTAACTAGCAATTGGGCCTCCACTCCATATACTACCTGAAAAGGAGACATCCCAATGGCTCTCTTAGGTGTGATCCTATCTGCCCAAAGAGCATCATAGAGTTTCTTGTGCCAGTTCCGTTGGGATTCATTGACTAATTTCCTTATTATGGTTTTGATTTTTATTTGTTGATTTGCTTGTCCATTTCCACTGAGGATAGTAATCGAGGAGTGAGCAAGGAGATGCCATATCCATAGCAAAAATCCATCATCTCGGTTGAAGAAAAGTTTGAAGCATTATCTATCATGATCTTGTTTGGCACACCATACCTTATCAAGATGTTTTCTTTGATAAAACTGCATACTACTTCTGAAGTAGTACTCTTTACTGGAATGGCTTCTACCCATTTGGTGAAATAATCTATGGCAGTTAATACATGGGTATGACCAGCACTAGAAGAGGGATTAAGTGTTCCAATGAAATCTAAACCCCATTGCTGAAAAGGTTCTTCGATCACAACTGGTTTAAGGGGCAAGGAGGCCAACTTGGGTCTACCCACGAAAGTCTGACAAGCCTCACATTTATCAACCCATTTTGATGCATCCTTGAACAAGGTAGGCCAGTAATATCCTCCACGAAGTATTTTATGAGTAGTGACAGTTGATGAGTAATGCCCTCCACATGCCTGATCATGAAAAGCTGAGAGTAGCTTCTTCTGTTGTTCCTTGTCCACACATTTCAAAAACCTTCCATCTAACCCACGTTTAAACAAGGCGTTTTCCCACAACACATATTGGGTTGACCTTAGTTTAACGGCTCTCTTCTCTTTGGTAGTCAAATGAGAGGAGCATTCTCCATAGGTGAGAAAGTGAGTGATATCAACATACCATTCATCAACTGAGCTAAGAAACAGAATGGTAGGAAGACCAACTTTATCCTCCAGTAACTCATGTCTAGCTCCTTCAGCGATGAGTTCACACAGGCCTTTTCCACGGATGAGCTTGGTTGGTTTGATGTCAATATCATATTCTTGAACCTTGGCCACCCAGTTCCCTCTCTTGGATCCAAATTCCTGCTGTGTGAGAATTGACTTGATAGTTGTATCTGGTACCAACACCGTGGAGTGAGAGTTAAGAATGTAAAAAGCGAAAGCGCTTGTGACTTTAACCCTTTGCAAAAGCATGTTTTTCCATTATGGTGTATTTTAACTCATGATTTTTTAGAATATAGCTCATAAATGCAATTGGGAGTTTGTGCTCATTAGAATCTTCCTGAGTCAAAACAGCAGCCAAGGTGTTATCGTGGCGTATGATAGATAATGAAATCTTTCTTTGAAATCTGGACATGCTAAAACAGGAGTTTTAGCAATGGCCCTTTAATACCTTCAAAGGCTTCTTTCCCTTCAGGAGACCAACCAAATGTTTGTTTTCCTTTCATCATTTGGGAGATATTCAAAGTTAGCTCTGTAAAATCAGGGATGAACCTTCTCAAAAAGTTGATCTTACAAAGAAAGAGTGCACTCCTTTTTCTTTGGTTGGAAGAGGAATTTTTGAATAGCTTGAACTCGCTCAAGGATCAATTTTATACCATCTTTGGAGACAACGTGCCCCAATAATTTCCCCTCAGTGACACAAAAATAGATTTCTTAGGATTTAAAGAGATCCCATGTTCTCTACATCTTAGCGAAGCTGTTTCTAGATCTTTGAAATGATCCGCCCTTGTTTTAGAAAATACGGTCAAGTCATCAAGGTATATGATGATACACTTTCCTTTCAAACTTCCAAAGGCCAAATCCATAGCCCTCGAAAAGTGGCACCGGCATTAATGAGCCCAAAGGCATCCTTTTGTAAGCAAAGGTACCCCGAGGGTAGTGAAAGTTTTGTGTTGATCGTGGTATTAACTTCTACTGGTTATATCACGAGAAGCCATCAAGCATAGACAACATTTCGGATCCCATTACTGCTTGCAAGACCTGATCCATCATAGGTAAGGATAATTATCTTTTAAGGAAGCTTGATTTAGATTTCTAAAGTCAACACAGATTCTAATCTCACCATTTTTCTTTCTAACAGGCACAATATTGGCAATCCATGTTGAATGATGGATAGGAAAAATGATTTTAGCCTTTAATAACTTATGTATTTCTGAAAGATGGTGTCAGCTATTTTAGGATTATATTGCCTCTACTTTTGTTTAAAAGGCTTAATCCCAGGTTTGAGAGGGATAAAATGTTGCATCTCCTTTGGTTGAAAGGCTTTTAAGTCTTCATAGGAATAAGCAAGGACATCTTTATACTTTTTCAAAAGACTAATTACCTTCTTCTTTTCTTCTGGGGTGCAACATTTTCCAATGTTCATGAGTTTAGGATCAGTAGAACTCCCAATATTGATTTTGTCATATTCGGCTGATTGTTGGGGTCAGTAGAAGCTCTAAACTTTACATACCTATCGTGTTTGTCAAACAGTTCTTCTAAACTCACCAATCCTTTTGGAATCTTGTTTCCTTTGAGTTTGATACATCCATCCTGATCCGCTTCTTCTTTGATGGCTTCTTCGTTAAAAGGCACACTTTCACGAGGCAAATTATCGCTTCCTTCAAAGTACAACTGTTCAAAATTATCCTTGAGTTCTAAGAAAGAAAGTAAGTGTTGATCATCATTGAAAACTTGCCGATTACTTGTATTATCGGGTACCTTTGGGTCTATGGATCATCTCGATGGTGAACTTATCTTGAGAAAAGTCGGGATGAGGTATAGCGGTGACCACGAGAGGCTGCTAGTGAATCAGCCACTGGTATTCTCTCTCCTAGGCTTGCTTTGATGGAGAAGGCGTCAAGAAATTCAATGGAGTCCCAAACCTGATTTGGTAATGTTTTGACCTTCCATTCTTTACGGAAGAGGTTTCTAACTTGTTTGATGATCAATTCCGCATCCCCATGAGCTAGAAGATTCTTCACACCTTGTTCTTTTGCCACCTAGAGTCCAAGAATGAGAGCTTCATACTCTGCTGTATTATTGGTATTTTCAAATTGCAACTTGAATGAGAAAGGATGAATGCTTCCTTCAGGTGATACCAATATGACACCAGCCCCAGAACCAGCTGAAGAACAACTTCCATCAAACTCTAATATCCAAACACCATTAGGATCTTTAGGTGACACTTTGGGGAGTTGGATTTCTTCTGGAGACATAATCATGTAGTTGCCATGTCCCATATCCTCATAGAGTATTTGTGCTTTGGGATCATCCATTTTTTGTACAATATACTCAGACTGCTTCTCAGGTAGCAGCTTCTTCATTTTCCCATTAACAGGTATGAGGGCATGTGACCAATCCATTTGAATTTCTCCACCCACATCCTTACAGAAATTTCTGCTTATCACATCCCATATGAAGGAGGAATGTCTGCTACTAGGATAGTAGCCAAAACTTTCTTCTCTAGGCAAAGTGGCAAAAGCCACTTGTGCATCCTTAATCCTTCGACCAAGGGCACTTCCTTACTCTCCATGGAATAACAAGATCCGTAAGTGCGTGTGAGAGTCAGGCCTAAGGCATGAGCTACTTTGGCGAGGCATTACATTGTCGATGCTCTGAGTCATGACGTAATTCTTGAGCCTATGGCCGGCTATAAGGAGTGTTACATAGAATGGTTTGATTTTGTCATTGGGTGAGGTGTGGCGGCTGCAGTTAAATTTGTGGTGTAGAAGAAGGAGTGGGTAAAAGGCCTTTAGAGGTAGTTTTAGAATGGGAATTGACAAAGTGAATCATTTTAGCAAAAGCCTTGGGATGGGTTTGATAATATTCAGCCTCTGAGATTTGAACCTTAGTCTTTTTTAGGTGATCAATAATATCGAAAGACCTAGAAGTGGATGGGTTATCATCACTTGAGATCCTAGTTTTATCAATTTTAGGGGAAAAAGAAGTAACTTTAGTAGCAGAATTGATAGGACTCACCTTTGGTGTAGATGAAATGGGGATAGGAGATCCTCTTTTTGCAATTACAGGGATAGTTGTCGGCTGCTCCTTAGATTTCTTGGTGGGCTGCATCACTTTCTCCCTCTGATTTGTCTGCTCTCGAGTCATGATAGCGTATGATTCACTATTCATGTCTGCTACTACTTCGTCATAATCATCTCCTTCATGATGCCTTGGTGGTGAAGAAATTAACTCGAGATCCCTCAAGTTCATCTGTTTCATCATCAACCTCTTGACAAATTCCTCACAATCTTCATTAACCTCCTCATCCTCTGGTTCTTCAACTTCACGAGGTTGCATTGTGCGGGAACTTTAATAGGAGGTCCTTCAAGTGCTAGCCTTGTTTGAGAAGCGGAGGCAAATGATTTACTGGGCTGAAAATTCCTCCTTGGAGCATCTGCATAGGGAGTATCTTGAGCAATTGTTTCTTAATGGCGATGAGATCATTTGCAAGTTTTTGTACCAATGGATCGAGTATTAGGTCGAGGAGTGGAAGAGGAGGAAGAAGTAGACTTAGATTTAGAAGGGTCTCTCCTCAACTTCCCGACATGATTAAATCATCTTGACACTAACAACAAGAGTTTGATCCTCGGCGATGTTGCGAGATTAGCCCTTTCTTAGTGCATAACTAACTTCAGGCAATTGGGCGTTTAGGAAGAAGCATTTTTGAATTTGATCTACAGGTTGAGTATTTGGTGGAATTTTGTTAATCAACTTGTTGAATCGAGCCACAAATTCTCTCATGGGCTCTTGTGATTCCTTCTTTATTTGAGAAATTTGGGCTAGCAAAGCATGCACGTCTTCCGCCGGTTTGAAACGGTTTTCAAACCTAGTTCTCATTGTGTTCCACTAGTGATAGCTCCGGCCGGAAGGTGATAGAACCAATCAGCAGCATTATCTTGTAAAGTCTCAACAAAAATCTTACGGAGACGTCTTCATGTTCAACTCCCAGAACTCCGCATGCAACTATGAAGGCTGCGATGTGTTCATCAGGATGTACTTTACCATCACCTTTGAATTTAGGAAAGTTCTTCCGGTTACCTCTGGGTAACTCATGCAAAGGCTGAGGAAGGGCAAGAGGCCCAACACGATGGCCCCAAGGCAATGGTACCACCATTCTTGGAAAAATGGCTTGAAGAGGAACTGAAACACCAGCAAGAATCAGAGCTCGAAGATTAGGACTGATTTGTTCTGAAGGAATACCACCCGTAGGGATTCTATCTTTGATAGGAGGAGTGCTTGTTGAACAGAGCCTTTCTATTTCTTCTTGTTGAAGGGAAAGGAAAACCCTGTTGTTCAAAGCTGGCGAGAATCTTGATACGAGGGCCCTTCTCCCTCGAGTAAAGCGTGGAGTCGCGGATCAAAAGATGATCAATAAATGATTATAGAAGCTGGAATATGATTCCCAGTGAGTCACCAAAAACTGTTGGTCATCAAATAGGACTTCAAGAAGAGCAACAGTCAGGGGACAAGAAGTCCCTCCTCTTTAATGGGAGAGGTTCCCTTATTCAGAAACGAACCTATTTACACATATACAAAGTATGGTTTTCTTGTGGAACTTGGATATTATGAAAGTGTTTTCTATAAGGATCATCAATTACAAAAGGATTGAGGAATGAAAATGTGAGAATGAGTAGAAAGGCACCATTCAGAATTATAGATGACAGAGTAATTCCTTATGCATGCGAGGGTACATGAATTAGAACAAGATCATTTGTATCATATTAAGAAGATGAAATTTGAAAAGACACAAAGTTCTGTAAATAACATCTGTGAGAATACAAAGCTTCTCAGCATAATACAGACAAATGATCTAATAAAAGTAAATGAATAGCTTGGGAATAAAGGAAACCGGATAGACAAAGAATGAAAAGTCCTTCTGTATTGATTTCTTTATGATTTATTTACACTTTTGAGAAATAAGCCAAGTTCTTCCTCCTTGAAATGGCGAGAGAGGCCATTATATAGTTTACAAATTAGTTACTCTCGGTAACTACTTCTTTTAACTAATGATTAGTTAAAGGGTTGCAAATCGCAATACCCAACTAATCTACAATAAATTCATGAGAAGAAAGAGAAGAAAGAGAAGAATTAGGAGAAGAAGACAAGTGCTTATGATTGGGAGGGACCCCTTTGATTTAAGATCCATTATTCTGAATCTCTTGACGCCTCTGCTATGTCTGTCTCGCCTCGTGGGGTGATGTGTTGGCGGTAGAATGAGTCAAAATCGAGGCACTTCTCCATTTCCTTATCGAACTCGACATGAGTATGATAATCTTTATTAGCTTCTTCTATGGTAGATTGAAGAGAAGCAGATCTCCTTCATTTTTCCTTGGAAATGGAGCTTTCCTTGAATAGATCCCTTTGACAAAAAGCTCGAATTGAGCTTTGATTTCTTGTAAAGTGAGAGGCACACGAGAAGTCTCATCATGAAGATGGAAATGTATATCTTTAAAGGCAGATATAACTAGTGTTTTGAAGGCCTCACCCTTACATCGGCTATTCCTTAATTCTCCAAAGCCTCCTCAGGGACCTTGATCTTCCATTCCACTTTGTAGACCCGGGACTTTGACAAATTATCCTTTGTATCTTCAAAGCCTTGCTTTGCCAATAAAATGTTTTCATCTGTTTGTCCCATGAGGCGGAGGTCTCTATCTGTTGCTCCAAAGTTTAAGTTCTTTATCTATGCTCCCAATAGTGGAGGAGAGCTTCTGTTGCAAGTTGTTCACCTTCCCGTGGAGTTTGAAAGCTTCATCAATGAAGTTCAATCCTGCAACAAGCATATCATCCACCATGGCCTCCATAGCTCTGCCATAGACGGAATACTTGTGCATATCTTTGATACTCTGTACTTCATCTTGGCTCAAAATTACAGGTGGTGGAAGAGTAGTCAATGGGGTAGGGTCCAAAACTTTGTCCTTGGACAAAAGGGATTTGATGAAACTTGTAAGAATCTGGGCTTGTTCTTCCAACTGTTCTATGGTTTTTGCCCTTTCTCTACCCTCCCAATGACTCTGGTAACTGTTTCCTGAAGATTGTGGATCTCGCCTTTAGGGGTAGATTCTCCCATGGGAATTCTTGAGAGCTCAAGATCAGATGCTTGCAAATCTTGTTCTGGCTTGTCTACCTTAGGCTTGGCTATCTCCAGGAATTGTTGGCCACAGGCATCGAGACACTATCACGGAGGTAGTTCTGGATTTTTGGCGCGAGAAGGAGGAGTAGTGCCTATGAGGCTGCCACATGACATCAAAATTTGGTCTGAGATCGGGAGGAAGACTTTCTCTTCCCTACTCATCGACAGAGGCTGCACCCATGTGAAAGAGGAGGAGGAAGAAGCAGGTGGGGCAAGAGGACCAAGAGATAGAGAACTCATGGCGCCCAAGGTTTTCATTGCTGTTGCCTCGAGTTGAGATATGAGTGGAGCGCTTGGGGCTCCTGGTGCAGAGGAATCAATAGTGCTTGGAAGTTCAGTGCTCTGGACTTCTTTATCCTTATCCATTGGAACTTCAGGGGTGCTTGCAGGAGCTGGCACTTCACTCTCTTCACTTTCACTGAGAACAATAATGTTCTCTGGTCCCGAAGGCAATTCTGCATGCTTCCTCAGGGGGTCTTCTTCCACAGGCTCCTTCTTAACTTCTTTGACTTTCTTCTGATACACCTGGGTGGATGAGGAAGGAGTAGAGCTGAGTCCTTGAGTTGATGAGGTAGGGAGGGGTTTGCTGCAGTGCTTCGATCAGGTGTCGATGCTTCCCTCCTTGGTGTTGAAGCATCCTTGGAGGAGGATTCCCCTGAGTGCCTCCTAAGCTCACGGACTTTCTATCAAACCAGATCTTGGTCCTGACTAAGACCGGAGCTAGGATTTCAGCCAAATCATCCTTCTCCTTTTGAACCAATCCAAGTCCTCGAGGAGTGTGTTTGACCACATTGTCATACTCATATGAGTACAAGTCGAATTATCATCTTGAAGCCCTTCGGGAACTTAGTACAAATTGAGTTCTGAATCAATTGTAGAGAAAACCTGCCATAATGCCTCCTTCTTGCTTCAAAATCATCAGCATAGTCAGCCCAATAGTCCTCTGTATCTGCCCTATGATGATATGATCTTGATGTTCTGCTCAATAAACTTCTTCAAGTCAAAACAAGTTCTTGGCTTGAAGAAATGGACGATAATGGGAGCTAGGGCTCTTTCTATATTTTGTGCGTCGGGGTTGTTTTGTAGGTGTAGTTTCCCAAAGAGATGGGAAATGCAAGCCGAGTAATTTTCTTATCCTGCGGGTTCTATGCAATTTGTCCAATTGCTGCACACTTCTATCAAGGCCATTTTGTCATTGAGAACATAGGAAGCTTGAGGGAGTGCTTTCATAGTGCAAGCTTTGATATAGGAAAATTTTCTGAATTGAATAAAGTAGGCACAGTAGTGTGATATCAGATTCATAGCTTCATCAGAAAATCTCCTTGCGGTGTCGCTCTCTAGTAGCCTGACCATGTACATGGTGAAAGCATCATTCACCCTTGGAAATTACGATTGCTGGTTTCTAGGGTGAACTATGGGCAATAGGCATACGGGGTCATCCTTGTGAGCATCGATGTATGAGAAACCAAACCATTGCCTCAATGCTGCAGAGTATACATCAGGTATGAAGTCATATAAAATTTCTTAGTTTTTACACATTTGACAGTTGTTCTGCTAGATTCATACTAATGATCTCTGACCAGTTGATATTCTGAGTTCCCTCGCACACCATATTGATAAGTGGGCACATCTAGAAATGGAACTCATTTGTAGAGGGTAAACCCATGACCGAGCCAGTAGGATTATAAAATCATGACAATTCTTCATTGAAATCCACACGGAAAAGAGTCTTGGACAGACGAGATGCCCCCTTCTTAGGGTTTTTTAGCCAGGACTTTGCCACCCATGCCTTATAGTTATCACTGTCTTGATCGAAAAGGGCCTGTGCTTGATTCTGGGAGATAACTATAGCATTGTCCATCTCTGGAATCCTTAGGGTAGTGCTAATGGTGGTGGCATCTAACTTGGCAATGAGTTCTCCATGCACGTTCGTTAGTTCGCTTGAGTCGGGACTGAAATGAGCTCCGCAAGCGAGTACTGTGTCTGCACATTGTACTGAAATTGGGAAGCCACCGGTGAACGCCAGCCAAGCATGTCATATGAATCATGAATCATCTGTGCCATAGCTGAAGGGTTTGCATCTGTCATCCTTGCCCAAAAATCCCCAAAATCAAGGTGGCGAACTTCACTGTCCCCGATATCGGGAATGGCAGACTCGAGTGGTGAAACTTGTTCCCCCTTATGGAATTTAATCTTCATGTTGATAGTAACTTGGAGAACAAAGCTGCGGAGTTGGACTTGGGATGGAATGTGAGGGAAATGGATACGCGTGCGAAATTTTGGTTTGAGGGTTCGAAAGCATTAAATAGATAGCATGAAAGCAGTGTGTAAAAACGCATAAGGGGTAGTTCATTATATAGCCGTTTAGGAGAGAGAAAGATAATAAATGCGCATTAAATACACATCTACCAAATTGAAAAGCAAGATATTCGGGTAGAGCGGGAAAAATTAGCACGAATGGCACTTGGTTCATTTACCTCTCTTGTGCCTCAGTCTCCATTTTTATTTTTAGGCACTCAAATCTTTCTAAAAATGGCACCATTGGATAGAGCTCTCTCTCAGCTTTCCAGAAAGGTAAAGTTTTCCTCCTAACTCCTCATATTTTTCAAGTTATGGCTCGGCGGAGTTTTTGTGGGAAATTTTCCCTTAGGAGGCCCATGCCAATAGGAAGCCTGCCACGTGGCACCTGGAGTGGTGGAGCGTGGGGAAAATTTGAAAATTTTTCCAAAGACCAAACGGGTAAAAATTCAAACTTTTGCCCGCCCGATCCGATTTTGGCTATTTTTGCCCTAAATTTTCAAATCGCCATATCTTTCGATCCAGAGCTCGGATTTTCACGTTCTTTATATCAATGGAAAGCTGGTGAAATTCTCTACATGATTCCAGGGTCAATTTTGCATTTTGGTTGAGTTTGGAGAGAGAAAATCAAGAAACACCCTCGGCACGTGGTAATGGCGAGAAATGCGTTTCATGACCGGTTTTAATGCAAAATGGGTCGCATTCTTCTTGACATGGCCAAAAATGTCGGGGCATGGAGTGCAGTAAGGATGCCCATGTTATTTTAATGCATCTTCATTCAATGGGAATGGCTTCCACATTTTTACATGTTTTCTCTCTCTCACAGGCTCGACCCATGCATTGTAAAAGCAGATTTGGCTCATTTTTGAGGTTGAACATTTTTTTGGATATGCAAGCTTCTTCTTTCACCTTGACAAGTGATTTTTGCAAGTATCAGACCTTCTTCATGATTGTAATGAGGTTTTGCCTCTTTGATGTTGCAAATGCAAGGATTTTGGCATGTGAAAAATGGCAGTGCGAGACTCTGTGATCAATTTTGAGTCCTTTGTTTGTATTGTCTTGCTTCATTTGGACCTCTAATTGCATCTTATCGGCTTTGTGTATGATGTTTCATGTTGCATTTATGAAATTGTGTCAATTTTCATGAACAAGAAGTGTTCACCACTCCTTTGGTGTATCACCTATTAGTTTAGTTTCAATTTTTGCACTTTCTATCTCTGTCTCCTTGGAATTTAGAGTAGGATTAGGATTCAAACCTCTGTGATTGTGCAAATAATGAGATCGATCGGAGGAGTTTGAGGAACCAGCCTCTAATCTGGAGATTCCTCTCTCATTTTACAAGTCCCACACTTGGAGAGAGGTTTTGATGTTGTGCAATCACCTTTGGATGCTGAAACATCAACTTAGAAAACTGATTTGCATCGGGAGTCTTTGCTGATTTGCAACAATAGTTTTGGCATGCCGGTGGGACCTTAGAGGTCTCATTTTCATTGCAGCAAAGTTGATGTGCATCTGCTGCAATTTTCTTGCTTAAAAGAGCTATAAATTGCACATCTGGCGACTCGAGGGAAGAATCGGCTGGTTTTTTAGCGGTGCGGACTGAAAACTCATGAGAAGAATCAACACAAGGTCAAGAGAGCTGGAGAGGAAGAGGTGTTGTTTGAATATCTAGTTATCTCCAAGAATAAGGCAAAGTGGGAGGAGAATCCAAGGTCTCCATCTCCACCAAACAGAACTCTCTCAACTCCTCCACTGGTAGGCCTTTCATTCGATCAACAAGGGTTAAGACCAATTAGAATGGCACAAAACAACCCCTATGTCAATTTTCTTGGTGCAGCCCACTTGCTCTCAATGCACAAAATCAATCCCGTTGCGGCATTGAAGAACATTCCATACTTCTTTGGAGAAAATCGGACCTCACTGGTGATCATGTTAAGGATATTGCTAACATTTGTGCGATCCATGAGATCGATGAGATGCGAGTTCTTTGTCAAGCTGCTTGGCATCTTCATTCAAAGGAAAGCTTTGCTGATGGTTCGGGAGTCTTGCCTCGGGTTCTATTCAAAATTGGAATCAGCTATGTATAGCCCTCCATGAGCGAGTTTGGGGAAAAGGAGACAACTTGTCCCTTTTGGAGCAGTGACAACTATCAAAAAGAGCTCCCGATGAGCGGTGGTGATTTTAATTTCAGATTTCAAAGGACTTGGGAGAGAATTCCAGTGGCGTCAGGCCAACAGCCAGAAGGTGCTTTTCTTTACTATCTCAAAGCTCTAAATTCTGATATTTCTATGTTGATTCAGTCCATGGGAGGCATAACTATCCCTATGGCTTATAGCATTGCCATTAGGGCTGAAAATTGTTTGATCAGTGGCAAACTAGCCCCTAGACCTCCCATGCCATTGTTTCCAAGTTTAGAGAGCCCAAACACTAATCAAGCACCTAATTTGGCTCCTTCTCCCACTCCTAGAAATCAGAGTTCAAATGAAGCTTCTACTTCATCTCAAGTGCCCCAAATGAGCTTGAGAAGTCATGAAGCAATTGCAAAATTTAGGTAATGAGCTGGTTACTCTCAAGAGGCAACAAGCCCAAAGTTTTAGACCTTCCTTCCAGCCTCAAGCTCGGCCTAACAGGCAGCCATATCAACCTCATAGACCACCCAATCCAGCTGCTGCAAATCTAAATCAAGCAAGGCCTCCTGCCCATGCCAGACCATTTCAGCCCTATAATCCAAATGCTATATCTGCCTCTAAGGCATTGGTGCCAACACAAAACAACGTTGCTCGGGAGTATGATTGGTGTTTTCCATGCGATGAACCTCATGACCAATCTATGTGCTTCAGCGGTGCCTTGAATCAAGCATTAATGGTGACGACTACTTGGTGTGGAGGGTGAGGCGAGTCAAGAAACAACCAACAACAAGAAACATTCCAGCAGCAATCAGCTCCAAATGACACCACACTTGTGGCTGGCGGGCGGAGGATTTTTGTGGCATAAATCAAGCAGTCTCTCGAGGTGTTGCAGCCAACACAAGGTCAAAAAGAAGGAATTTGGGTGAAGAACAACCATTAGCTCAACCAATCCACAACCTTTTATGGCTCCACAAATGGTTGGCAAACAAAATCTAGTTGTAAATGCACAAGGGCAGCCAAGAACAGCAGCTCTAGACCAACTCAAATACCGGTTTGTTTTGCTGCCCACATGCAAGGATGAATATGCAAACCAAGGGACAACAAAGAGATCCTTCATCACCATTTAGTATCATTGATCGGATGAAGAAGACAAATGTAAATATATCAATGTGGGAATCCCTATCTATCCCGAGGCGAGAGAGATTTGCTACAAGCTGCCATGAAGGGTAGTGACTTGAATCAGCAAGTCAAATGCAAGAGAAGGTGCTCACAAATGCTTGCCCGGCTGAAGGGAATCATGGAGGACAACAAGGTAAAATGTTGAAGCCCCCTCCTTTTTATGTCTCATTAATCATTGGAAACCAATTGGTGCACAATTGCATGATTGATTCGGGGCAAGTAGCTCGGTGATGCCCCAAGCAAATAGCTGATCAACTAGGACTTCAATATGAAACCATATCAAAGGGGTAGTGCGGTTGGATGGGACAGCGATGTAACAATGAGTTGGGGTGATTAGAAACTTGAGTCTTACCTTGCATGCATGTCAAATGTTGTTGTTTTACAAGATGTATCGAGTTATAGACCTTCCACCACTCTTTGCCCTATGTTTGTCAAGAGATTTCATGAGCCAAGATTGGAGGATATTTGTCATTGATTGGTCACACATCTTTGAGAATGAGGTATGGAACCAAAGCTACAATCAGTCTGAACCTATTGCAAACTTCCACATTGAGCCCTACACTCCAAGTCGGATCAATGCCATATTTGGCATTTGATCAAGAAGATCACCCAAGCTTGATGAAGGTGACACCGAGGTTGGAAGCATCCCGGATCTAACTCTTGATGAATGGGCAAACAAGGTGCATGCTTTTGATCCTTATCAAGAAGTAGAAGAATCGAGCTAGGGGTCTATTGCATACATCAAGAAGATCAGCCCATTCCTAGCATCACCAAGCCAAACCACAAGGATGACAATGAGGTATGGCAGCTATTTTTTTGATGGATCAAGGAGTAGACAAGGTGCGGGAGGTGGAGCTATGCTTATTTCACCTCGAGAGGAGTAAAGTACTATTCAGCTTTTAGATTTCAGTTTGCATGCTCAATAACAACTGCTGAATATGAAGCCTTGGTGCGAGGATGCATTGGGCAATAAAGAGAGGAATAAAGAACTTGCAAGTCTTTGGTGACAGTGAATTGATTGTAAACCAAGTTAAGGGGCAGCATCTTTGTCAAGAATAATCTGCTCAAGTGCTCTGAAGAATAGGGTGTGGGACCTCATTGAAGATTTTGAGGGCTTTAGCATAAAATCCATTCCTAGAAAAGAAAACCAAGCTCTTTGCGGAGGCTTGCGGTGTTAGGGCAGCCTTTGATATTGTGGAAAGCATTCAAAAGGACAAGGTATGACCAAACATCCATGTGATTGTGAGGCCTTGGTGCGGATAACAATGTAAGTTGGCAAGTGTTTGAGAATGACCAGCAAATCATCCATTTCTTACAAGAAGAAGCTGAGTTCTCGGCTAAAAATCGGGAAAAATTGGAACAACGGTATGGTGACCAAGTGGTGCAGTGAGAACTAACAAGCTGCCCAAGGGACTTATCACTTTGGAGTCCATTTTCAATCCCAATGATCGAGTTTAGGAAAAAGAAAGCAAACATTCGAGGTCGAGAGAGAAGATTCGGTATCCATCTTGGTGGAAGAGAACAAACCATTGCAAATTGGAAAGATGACAATTTGAACAAGAAAGGTATGAGTTCATACGGTTTGTGTCGAGAGTTCCTGATGTGTTTTCTTGGAGCTACGAAGATTTGAAAGGTTTGATCCCAAGTTAGCTCGGCACACCATTGAGTTGGATCAAATACTAAGCCCATCGGGCGAGAAACAAAGGCAGTCAATCCACACATGGAACCTCTCATGAGGAAGGAATTGAACAAGTTGATTGAGTCAAGAATCATATTCCCAATCAAGCATTCTAGTTGGGTTGCCAACTTAGTTCGATCGAGAAAGAAGAGTGGAGAGATCAGATTGTGCGTTGATTTTGAGAGATTTGAATAGACATCTCTCGAGGACCATTACCCACTTCCTTCTATGGAGCAGATTTTACAAGTTGTTCTGGCTGGCTCGAAGGGTTTTCATTGCTTGATGGCTACTCGGGTACAATCAGATTATGGTGAAGGAAGAAGATCGAGTTCAAGACAGCCTTCACATGACCAAATGGGAACTTATGCATACGGGAAAATGCCATTTGGGCTGTCAAGCTTTGGAGCTACCTTCAAAGAGCAATGGACATGGCGTTCAAAGGTTTGATTAACAACATGGTGCTGATATATCTTGATGATATCACTATTTTTCAAAGAATGCGGAGACCACCTCTCTCATTTGAGACAAGTCTTCCCAAAGGTGCGGGAGATTTGGAGTGTCTTTGAATCCTAAGAAGTGTATCTTCTAGCACATGAAGGAAAGCTCCTTGGCCATATTGTCTCAAAGAAGGATTAGCAATTGATCGAGAGAGAGTTGAAGCCATAAGAGCACTACCATTGCCAAGCCACAAGAAGGCACTTGAGTTTCTTGGGGAGAATAAATTTTGTTCGGAGGTTTGTCCCAGATTTTGCAGCCCTTGTCAAACCTATCACCAAGATGTTGAAGAAAAGCATGGCTTTCAAATGGACAGCGAGAAGGCAAGGAGAGTTTTGAAGCAATCAAAGAAGCCATCTCTCAAGCACCAACTCTCATCAACCCGGACTTCTCAAGGATTTCATCCTCTATGCATTTGGGGGTAATGATACCATTTACGCCATTTTGGTACAGCGAGAACAAGGACATGATGATGAGCAGCCAATTGCTTTCTTGAGCCAAAGCCTAGATGACTATGAGGTGAGATATTCTTTTATTGAGAAGCATGTACTTGCGTATGTCGAAGCTTGAAGAAATTCAAGCATCTAGTCTCAAACAACAAGGTTCGGTTGTTGGTCTCTCATGCGGGAGTAAAGGACTTCCTCCTCAACAAGGATTTGAATGAGAAAAGGGCAGGTTGGATCACTCGTGTCATGGAGTATGACATTGAGATCAAGGTCACCAAGCTGGTAAGAGGAAAAGGATTGTGTGAGCGGCTGATTAAGGCAAGCAAAAAGGAGTATGCGATAAAGAAGAGAGTTGTTTTTGTGATTCAGAGACAGCCATGTGCAAGAGTAGCACTCAAGAAGAGGATAATGTTGTCCCCACTCCTTGCTGGACCCAAGGTATAATGCACTTCCTAAGCAGGCCTATGCCCTCGAGAGATGAACAAAACCCAAAGAAGACACTTCAGATTGCGAGGTTGTCCCATATGCCATAGTAGACGGTGTTTTGTTCAAGAAAGATGTGAATGGAGTCTTTCTTTGAGATGCATTAGCACAAATCAGATTCATAGGGTGTTGGAAGAGTTCCATGGTGGACCAGTGGTGGTCATTTTGCACCAAGAGTGACAGCTCTAAAAATCATGAAGGCTGGTTATTATTGGCCCAAGATTTTCGGTGATTGCTTTGCGTGGATCAAAGGTGCAAGAATTGTGCATTCTTCACAGGGTAAAGAGAGGCTTGCTGCCCTTCCATTGCATCAATTTCAGTTGACCAGCCATTCATGCAATGGGGTTTGGACTTCATTGGAGTCATTAATCCCAATTCAAGCCAAGGGCATAAGTGGATTTTGTGACCCGAGACTACTTCACCAAGTGGTGAAAGCGGTAGCACTCGAGGAAGCAAATGAGTCTAGCATCTTAGACTTCTATGAGGGGATAGTAACCAGATTTGGCATACTGCTACAATAATCTCGAGATAATGCATTAGCATTCATTGGATCAAGGTGGTGAGTGGGCTGTCGAGAGCGGGATCTACCTAAGTACTTCATCAAACTACTACCCTCGGGGGTAATGGCGGAGCTGAATCTACAAACAAGAACTTGTTGAGGATCATTAGGAGGACTCTTGATGAGAATCGAGAGGTCTTGGCATACCAAGCTGAAATCAGCCTTATGGGCTGATAGGATAACTCCCAAGAGATCCACAGGTAACTCTCCATTCGAGGCTTGTTTATGGAAGAGAGGCAATCTTGCCCATGTCACTTGAGTTGCCAACATTGGAACTCATGAAGCGATTAGAGTTTCTTAGAGTTTGGGCCCATGGAGGTGAGATATGCGAGTTGATGGAGCTCGAGAGATCGGAGATCAGGCATCCCAAGCAATGGAGAAGGATCAAGCTTTGATCAAGAAGACCTTTGATAGGAAGGCCAAGAGTAGATCTTTCCAAGTTGGAGATCTAGTGTTAAAATGGGATGCGAGATAGAAAAACCAGGAAGGCATTCAAAATTTGATGCCATTTGGAGTGGCCCATACATGGTCACAAAGTGTAAGGACAACAATGCCTTCGATTGTCTTCATTGGATGGCGAAGAACTGCAGATTCAGTCAATGGAATCTATCTAAAGCATTCTACTAAAGGAAATTCTCCACCTTGTAAATATTAGCTTAGGTTTTCATTCCTCCAGTGCTTGTGCACATTGTTTTCTTGTAGGTTGTTTTGCTTTCCCTAAGTGCTTTGCACAGGCTTGCTTTGTCCTGGAGATGTTTTGAGTCCTTGCTTCCATCGGGTGATATTCCATCTTCCTCCTTGCAACATTCTAAGTCGAGTTGGGGTTCGAACAGAAAATTTTATGACTCCATGCCCAATGGGCTGCTTGAGCAGCTGGTATCTTCATCTAGCGAGGGCGAGATGACCCCTACGAGTCGCCAAAATTGTTATCAAAATGTGCCCCTGCTCATTTTTGTGGCTAACTCCTTGTGTTCTTACCTCTCTTGTGCCTCGAGTCTCCATTTTTATTTTTAGGCACTCAAATCTTTCTAAAAATGGCACCATTGGATAGAGCTCTCTCTCGGCTTTCCGAGAAAGGTAAAGTTTTCCTCCTAACTCCTCATATTTTTCAAGTTATGGCTCGGCGGAGTTTTGTGGGAAATTTTCCCTTAGGAGGCCCATGCCAATAGGAAGCTGCCACGTGGCACAGAGTGGTGGAGCGTGGGGAAAATTTGAAATTTTTCCAAAGACCAAAGCGGGTAAAAATTCAAACTTTTGCCCCGATCCGATTTTGGCTTTATTTTTGCCCTAAATTTTCAAATCGCCATATCTTTCGATCGAGCTCGGATTTTCACGTTCTTTATATCAATGGAAAATGGTGAAATTATCTACATGATTAGGGTCAATTTTGCATTTTGGTTGAGTTTGGAGAGAGAAAATCAAGAAACACCTCTGGCACGTGGTAATGGCGAGAAATGACGTTTCAACAACCAGTTTTAATGCAAAATGGGTCGCATTCTTCTTGACATGGCCAAAAATGTCGGGGCATGGAGTGTAAGGATGCCCATGCTATTTTAATGCATCTTCATTCAATGGGAATGGCTTCCATGTTTTTACACATTTTCTCTCTCTGGGCTCGACCCATGCATTGTAAAAGCAGATTTGGCTCATTTTTGAGGTTGAACATTTTTTTGGATATGCAAGCTTCTTCTTTCACCTGACAACAAGTGATTTTTTGCAAGTATCGAGACCTTCTTCATGATTGTAACAGGTTTCTACCTCTTTGATGTTGCAAATGCAAGGATTTTGTGAGTGAAAAATGGCAGTGCGAGACTACTGTGATCAATTTTCGAGTCCTTTGTTTGTATTGTCTTGCTTCATTTGGACCTCTAATTGCATCTTATCGGCTTTGTGTATGATGTTTCATGTTGCATTTTATGAAATTGTGTCAATTTTCATGAACAAGAAGTGTTCACCACTCCTTTGGTGTATCACCTATTAGTTTAGTTTCAATTTTTGCACTTTCTATCTCTGTCTCCTTGGAATTTAGAGTAGGATTAGGATTCAAACCTCTGCGATTGTGCAAATAACAGATCGATCGATCGGAGGAGTTTGAGGAACCAGACCTCTAATGGAGATTCCTCTCTCATTTTACAAGTCCCACACTTGGAGAGAGGTT
>CM031236.1:690749945-690928046 GCA_018340775.1 Taxus wallichiana var. yunnanensis | reverse complement strand
CCGATGTAGGGCACATTGTATTTTGAAAATTTGTATATATATAGAGCGATGCTTTGATTCTATGCAGTGTTCAAAAATGTGTTGAAATATGTGGTTAATGGCTGGTAATATATAGAATGTGTGATGAGTTTAATTGACATGTTGATAGATGGATGATGCTGATGTTTTTGTTTCTTGTTTTTGCACGTATATATGAATGTCAGGTTATGTGATGGATTGGTGGTTTTGTGACATTGTGATATATGTAATTGATGAGTTGGTTCCAAATGATGTATAGATTGATAGCTTTTTGGTATCTGTAGTTGATGGTTTGTGTATCTGTGTAAAATAAATGATGTTTAATGAAAATGTAATGTTATATGTGGTGGATGAACAAAATGTGGTAAAGTGTGTTGTTTATGCAGGAAAAGAGGCGGGCGCGACAAAAATTTAGGTGAGAAATGAAGAAAAGAACGCTGTTTCAAAAAGGAAGGTGTGTAACCGGTATCGGTTAGGTAACCGATGTCGGTAGCTGACAGACCGATATCGGTTAGGTAACCGATACCGGTTATTTAGGTATGGGCTTTTCTAAAAATAAAAAAGCTAGGGTGGCAACTTAAGTTTTAATTTTAGAGCCATGCAAGAGGTTAAAAGCGAGCACGCGCATTTTGGCAGTGAGACAGGTTTTTGCATGAGAGATCTGAGTGATAAGGAGAGAAGAGACAAGAAAAGTGAATTGTGATCTGAGATTCAGAAGATAGCAAGGCAGGTTTGAAAAAGGTGGTGATAATGGCAGGACGAGGAGAAACATCCAGCAGGCAGGGACAAGAGAGAAGACAAGGGCCACCTCAAGCTACTGCAACCCAAGAGGTAAACGTTTTGGTTGTGATTTGATTTCTGCATGGTTTTGTGAATAAGATGGGGTAGAGTAGGTGGGTAGATATGAGAAAGAAAACATGATAACAAGGGTTGCAGGTGAGGTAAGTGTTACAGGGTAGGCAATCAGGGGTTTCAGGTATGTTTGTATGTATAAAAACGAATAAACGAGCAAATTTATTGTCGTAGGTGGTTGTTTTTAGGGAAGGTGTATAGAATTGACAGTGACCGGTAGCGGTTAGGGAGAACCGGTATCGGTTATTCAACCAATATCGGTTCACGTATAACGGATGCATTCTTGGAGAAATTTCCAGAATGTTTGAAAAAGACCCTAATGGATTGAATGGTTGTTTGTCGTTTTGGTGTATGTAGGCAGAGGCAGGGTTGAGGATGAATGATAGCGTGCAGTAGCTGTTTATCATGAATCCGGCGGATGTAACACCAATGGAATGGACATTGATAAATTGTTTGGGGCTAAGTGGAATCCGTTATTATTCACGAATCGCACGTAACCATGGTATGTTACAGGCGCTGATTGAGAGATGGAATCCTGAGACAAATACCTTCTATCTGCCAACAGGTGAAATGACAGTAACTTTGGAAGATGTGTTTCGTATTTTGAGACTCCCTATTACAGGAGAACCGCGTGATATCGAGGCACTTCCTAGCGGCAGGGCGCAGCAGCGATAACGAAGTGTTTGGTCCATATGCACGAGACTTAACACAGTGAGTTTATCATTCACATATGGGGTAATGTATATAGCACACCACGAGGAGACAAGGTTAGCAGTGATTTTATTGATGGCGGTAGGGTATTATGCGTTACCAAGGGCGAAGGAAAGATTTCCAAAGGCATTGATGGGTGTTATTTGGGAGATGATAGAAAGGAATGTGACTTTTGCACAGGCACCCATATTTGGCGAGCTATACGAGGAGTTTATGGGCTTGTAGGTGAAGTCACGGGACAACGTTGGATTGCTCATACTTATTACACTTTGTTAGGGCCTATGAGCACATTGTTTGTGTGCGACCAATAGGCCGATCCATCCATGCAGGAGAGACCGAGTCGAGAGGTTGGGATTCCGGCGATAGGTCCGGAGGAGCACGAACAAGAGGCAAGATCTCGAGCCATCTTTGGGTGACATTGAGTATTACAGCAGTATGGGAGAGGTTGACGATTGCGGATATCCATTGGAGGCCCTACGGGAACTATATGGTAGCCGAGAACATAGGTGAGGAGTTGAGAGGTGTAGAGCGATTGAGGTGGATCGCGGGCATAGGCCAGGTGAATATGAGAGGATTCCTATAGATCGCGTGCGGCGACAATTTGGATTTGTGTAGGACATACCACAGGCTTATAGACCATATATGAGGATTGATGCCGAGGCAACATTCTCACCACCCCGGCCAACACCTCCAGAAGGGCCCGAGGAGATAGCACCGATCGCGAGGTAATGGATGCGGGAATGACGAGAGGCCTATAGATTATGGTGGGTAGCGAAGCTGCGAGGTGTACGTGAGCGCCCGACATAGCGGTGATTATAGTAGAGAGGATCGTCTGCGGCGTTTGGTTCAGCAGCTCAAACGCAGTGAATGAGACCGAGAAGATTGTTAGTGGTTGCGGAGTCACAGGCGGTGAGACTAGAGGCTGGAGTTCTCCATGCGAGAGGGCGTATTCATATGTTACAGGAGAGATTAGCGAATCGGTGGCGGTACTAATAGCCGTGGTACCTTTGAGGACGAGAGGCCCGGCGAGAGGGTCGGCGATCACGATCATCACCTAGTTCGGGATGAGTTGTGATGGTCCTGAGTACATGTTAGCGAGGTATAAGAATAAATAAGGATGCCGACACTGCGTGTCGATGATAGAGAAAGATGTATTTGTTTAACATCTAAATAAAAAGCGAATATGTATGTTGATTTGAGTTATGATAATAATAAGATTGTTTGTGTTGTGTGTTTTGAAAGGATAAAGAGAAATGTGATTAAAATAAAAATAAAAATACACAAAAATATTTATATTTACCACACATGATAGGTTATGGTAGGGGATGGTCGAGCTAACCTTGGGAGACGCCATGTCTCCGAAGTGCTGCCTACATAGCCCATTGCACAAAGCAAGGAGGGGCCTCAGACCGATGTAGTTCTCCCTTAGGATCAGGGAGAGGCGAATTTAGGCAATTTGGTATGGTTTAGGCAATTGGTCGTTTGGTAAAAATTTGATGTTGGTAGGGTAATGTTGTTGGTGTAGGTATAGGTAAAGCAAAGGTTAGCATACCCAAGTAGTAGGGAATAGTGTCCTGATTAAGATCAACACACAATTCTAGATGCGAGGCAAAGCGGAAAGAGTGCTCCGTAGGTGAAAAGAGCTAAACAAACCACACAACGTAGAACGAGCCTGAAGCCCTAAGTGTCGTGCACAGACGAGAAGTCCATAGTTGAAAAGAGTTGTATGATCACAATATATCAGGTGTACGTTACGTCCCTTGAGTTGAAACAAATGGTGAGGTGATGTGGATGATATAGCGGAGGTACAAAGAACTTGTTATAACGAAAGAGAACCTACCCTAAATAGACAAGTCCATGACCCAAAAAGTTCTTTTGAATGAGGCTTTTATTTTATTGAATGTAGACTGATCGATGCGGGAAGTCTACAAGGATATTGATTGTTTTATTCTTGAGGTCTTCACAGAAGCTGATCAATGCGAGAAGCTTGATAAAAATTTGACTGTGTATAGCTGTCCTTCGAGGAAGTAGTCTATTTATAGTAGCGAGAGATGATTTTAGTGCATAGCTGTCCTTCGAGGAGCGATCTATTTATAATGCTTGAAATAATAGTTTGGCATATAGCTGTTCTTCGAGGGAGCAGTCTATATTTAATTGTAGATGACTAGATGTTCTTTTGGCGTGAAACATCTAGTTTAGTAGGAAGTTTGACTCAAGAAAATCCCTTAAGAATGTGGCTTATTTTAATACTTTGAAGTCATGGACTAGACTAAAAAAGGGGAAGGCATTATCAAGGGGAGGTGCGAAGTGATTTTGATTTTATGCGGAGATATAGAAAACAAAGTGTATGTAGCGGTAAATGAGCTCAAGGGACGAGCAGTAGGTAGATAAGAGGTGATATAACACTAGTTTCAACAGTAGAATGGTCGAAGATGTAAGGCATTAAGGGGTTCAGGCTCAGGTTTACCATTAAGCGAAGCTAAACGATAAGTGCCTGATCCATAGGTGTGAGTGATTATATAAGGCCCAATCCAATTGGGAGCAAATTTTCCACGTTTGCTCTTTTCTAGTTTGGTGACATGTTGATTCTCTTTGAGGACAAGATCACCAACCTTAAAAATACGCTCATGAAGTCGCTTATCATAAGCACGCTTGATGCGTTTTTGATAGATTTGAAGGTGATCGAGAGAGGCAAAGACGTCGTTCGTCAAGAAGCTCCAATTGGGCTAACAACTCTTGGCGGAAATCATCGTTAGTGAGAATATCCGAAGAGATATTCTAAGGGAGGTATTTGTATTTCGAGAGGTAAAACAGCCTCGGTACCATATACCAAAGAAAAGGTGTGGCATTAGTGGAGAGTACGAATGCTAAATACGATAAGCCCAAAGGGCAAAGGGAATGTGATCGTGCGATTTCTTCCGATTCATTGGCGACTTTCATGAGGATTTTGGTTAGAGTTTTATTAGAAGATTCAGCCTGACCATTGGCCTGCGGATAGTAAGGTGATGAGAAGCTAAGTTTGATACCAAAGTTGTCACAAAGGTCTTGCAACAACTTGTTTTTGAAAGATTTACCATTATCGGTTATTAGGCGATGAGGAATACCAAAACGACAGATAATGTGATGGTTAATGAATTCGACAATTTTTCCTTTTTTGATTGAAATGAGTGGAATAGCCTCCACCCATTTTGTATAATATTCGGTCGCTGTGATTATCCAACGGTGACGTTGTGAAGAGGTCGGGTGAATCTCACCAATAAGGTCTAAACCCCATTGTGAGAAAGGCCAAAGATCACGAGCGACTTGTAGCGGGTGGCTAGGAGTATGTTGAAGATTGGCATGTTGTTGACACATGACACGTGCTTAACATATTAAGTAGCGATCGTTATGAGTAGGCCAATAATATCCTAGGCGAAGGATTCGTTTAGCCACGGCAAGGCCACTAAAATGTCCACCACAAATCCCATCGTGTACTTGTTGGATGGTATAGGTGACCTCTGCGCCGGTTAGACAACGAAGGAGGATGCCATCAAAGCCACGTTTATAAAGGAGTCCTCCCATGACAACATAACGCGAAACACTTTTAAGAAAAGCACGTTTTCCATTACTAGTAAGGTCAGGTGGGAGAACCGAGATTGTAAGGTAGTCGTGAAACTGGTGGTACCAGGTATCCTGCGAATTAGTAGACACAGTATTTATCATGCAAACTACCGGGGTTGAATAGGATGGTGCAAAAAGTTGTTGGACCACAACGAATAATTCAGAGTCAGTTGGTGCGGCGGGAATCTGCGAGGCTAAGCAAGCCATAGTATCCGCAAATTTGTTAGTGGAGCGGGGAATGGTTTGGATAGAATAGTGAGTAAATAAGGCTAGAAGTGACTCCACGTGGTGTTTGTACTTCTGAAGTTCCTCGTTTTTACATTGGTAGATGCCCATAACTTGATTGACTACCAATTGAGAGTCACCAAAGATATTGATAGATTTGATGCCTAAGTGTATCGCAACTTGGAGACCCAGAACAAGGGCCTCGTATTCCGCTGTATTATTAGTGCAAGGGAAATCAAGCCGGAATGAAAGAGGCATAGGTTCAGCATCAAGAGGGATGAGAACAACGCCGGCTCCTCCGCCGTGCTGGCACTTAGATCCATCGAAGAAGAGGGTCATTTGATACGACACTTCTCTGAGCGAAAGAGTGGCGATGAGTTCGTCGGGGAAGGTAAAATTGGTAAATTGTTCCCCAGGTAGAGGGCCTCCGCATGAGTTGAGTCTGCAAGAGTTTGTCCTTTGATTGATTTCTGTTGTATAAACTCAAGGTCAAGGTCGGCGAGGAGCATGAGCCATCGAGCGTCACGTTGGTTTAGGTGTGGTTTGGCGTACATATAATGAATGGGAATCCATGTTGGTGATGACGAAAGTTTTGTGATTCAAGAGGTAATGTCGGAGTTTGGTGGCGGCGAATGATAGGGCTAGAGCACAATTTTCTACATGTGTATACCTAGTCTCGTAATCCACGAGGAGTACGACTTATATAATAAGCGGCTTTGCTCTCGGCGTGCGGGGTCTCGATGTGCGAGCATAGCTCCTATAGCATGGTCAGTGGCGGAAAGATAAAGGTAGAAAGGGCGGTCGTCCTGGGGTGGTATAAGCACGGGTGGCTGCAAGAGATACGTTTTGAGAGCTTCGAAGGCTTGGTGACACTCCTCACTCCATTGAAAGGCAACGTCCTTTTTTAGAAGGTGATGAAAAGGGTGACATCGATCCGAGAGTTGGGAGATGAAACGCCGGATGGATTGAAGTTTACCCTGCAAACTACGCAATTGTTTAAGGTTTTTGGGTGGGGGCATTTCTAGGATAGCTTTTACTTTAGATGGATCAACCTCAATGCCACGCAAAGAGACGATAAAGCCAAGAAGTTTTCCCGAAAGAACACCAAAGACACATTTCTTCGGTTGAAGGCGGACAAAATATTGTAACAGGCGATCAAATATAATGGTTAAAACATCGAGATGTTCACTACGATGTTTAGACTTGCCGAGAAGATCGTCGACATAGTCTTGAGATAGTGTGCATAATGTCATGAAAAATGTAGGTCATAGCCCGCTGATAGTAGCACCGGCATTCTTAGGCCAAATGGCATGACACGATAACGAAGGTTCCCGAGGAGTTATGAAGGCGATTTTGTGTTGATCGGCGAGGGCCAAAATTTGGTTGTATCTGAAAAGTCCATCCATGAGAGAAAGCATTTCATGGCCGCAGCGATGAGATCAACAAGTTGATCAATACTTGGGAGGAAGTCATCTTTGGGGCAAGCAAGGTTAAGATCCCGGAAATCATGCATATCAAAGTCCCCCTGTCGCTTTAGTGATAGGTGCGATGTTAGAAATCCATTGAGGATAGTCGATAGGCGGAATGAAGGAAGCAGAAAGGAGTCGTTGGAGCTCCTCTTTGACCAAGAAGAGCAATGCGTGGATGCATTTTCTCAATTTTGTTTGACTGGTTTGGAATTGGGGTTTAGGGTGATGTTATGGATGGCAATGGTAGGATCAATTCCTGGCATGTCAGCGTAAGACCATGCGAAAGCTTGGCTGCGAGCACGGAGAAAGGTGGTAAAGGCGGCTTGTTCTGATGTGTTAAGTGATTGTCCGATCTTCACTATGTGAGGATCTTCCTCCGTGTGGATGTTGATTTCTATAGTAGATTCGTTCAGCATGGTTTGAGTTTCAGATGGTAAGGCGCGTTGAAGATAGGAGTCATCTGCCCCAAGGTAAGTGAGGATGGAGTCGTCATCCTGACACTCAACAACATTAATCGAAGGTGAATCTTCTTCGATCATGTCTGGATACAGAAGGGGAATGGAAAATGGGTCCTCATTATCGCGTTGATAAGTGAGAGGACCTATGAAGATGGCATTTATGAAAAAAAAAAGTTAGGAGGGATAGATTCAGGGTCCATCGATTCTTTGGGTGATGATGGCAAAGTGGGTGATGATGGTTCGGTAGGGGCAACGTCTTCTTCTTCCAGGATACAGCTGACAGGAGGTGTTTCTTGTGTAGGTGTTTCGGAAAAACCGAGACCACTGCGATCATTATGTTTGCGTGTGGTGATGGGGATGAGTATGTCGGCCTTGTTCGTAAAGGCCAAAACCAAAGCCTTTCCACGCCGGGCAGTCGAAGAAGGTGAGGCGAAGCGGCGATTTGTCGGTATTGAAAATCGGATTGGAAGGGAACCACACCAAGAGGAGGTTCGGGGGTAATGGAGGATGCGTCAATACCCCATACGTTAGGTTAGTGCGGCAATGGGGTGGTCCGTAAGAGATTACCTCCCCACGCGGCAGTCGTAGGTGGGATGTGCATGTAATTGTCCGTACTCTGCGGGGTAGGGAAAGAACTAACGTTATATAGGCGGTACTCCCAGCGTGAGGCGATGAAAAACATCTACTAAGGGTGGAGGTTGGGATGTTAGGCTGCGGGAAGAAGTGGTTTGTGCGGCATGTGGTTTCATCGATTGAAGGCGTAGGTGCGGTTGAGGTGGATGGTTGAGGTACATTTGAAGAGGATGGTTGGGTTGAATGTATGGGTGTCTTAATTGGTATAAGCACATCATTTGGGCGATATAGCATATTGCAAGTTTTGAAGGGGAGGATCAGCTTTACGGTGTAGGACTTCCCTCGTACTCAAATTTTATGCATCGATGTAATGTTGAGGAACGCATCCCATGGCTCGGATCGAGGGCGACCAACAATATATTATATTGGAATTCTCCTTGAGGACATAGAAGAGTTCGGGTAAAGTACGTGGTCCTACGCGAATGTTGAGGATCACGGTGCCTAAGGTAGAAGTAATAGCGTCATTGAATGACCGCAACATGATGGGGTTGCACACATGCAACTAGAAGGGATGTTCATTTGTTGGAAGGCCTTAGAAGAGATGATGTTTAAATTAGCGCCCCGTCAATCATAACCTTGGCGTACTCGAATGTCTCGGACGTAAGCGGAAATGAAAAGAGGCGGTCAGGGTCTTCTGTACCAAAGTCGATAATTTCATCTTCCGAGAAACTAACTGTAGCGGCTTGTTGTTTTGAGACAGAAGTGGTGGGGGAGATGGATTGTTTGGTGAGAGAGGCAACGTGATTGGGTGTTAGAATGGAGGCAACGGGCAGGGTTTCGTTGGGTAAAACCTCTATCCCTTGAAGGATCTCAACGAGAGCTTGTCGATGAGATTCAGAAGTCTGAATGAGATCATATAGTGTCATTTTTACGGGCGATTGATGAAGCTGTTTGATCATGGTTCGGTGGGCAACTCCATTAGAGACGGGATAGGTGGGTCCGCGAATAACCACTTTAGGTGGTGGTGTAATCGGGATGGTTGAAGGAGAAAGAGATGCCGCAGGTGTGTTTTCTTTCGCTTTCCCATTGTTTTTCTGTCCTCGAGTAGCGACACTAATCATATTAATCTCGTAGACCTGAGATGAGGAAGATGGTTGGGATAATTCATGGTCTTCAAGAGGTGGGGTTGTAATAATGATAGATCTTGGTGAGGCGGGGATAGATGATATAGTAGAGGGAATTGACGCTAGCGGTCTCTCCCTTCGTAAGTTGTCTTTCTTAATCTTTCTATCAGGAGAGGTGGTGTGAAGGATGGTTTTTAGAGCTTTGCATTCCTCCACATCATGTCCTGGTGTGCGGTGATAAGTGCAGATTTTAGACTCATCGTAATCCATAGGCCGGGGCTTAGACGGGTCATAAGGTCTAAGTGGAGGTAGGGAGATGGTCGCATTCTCCACCAACATAGCAAGGATTTTGGCGTAAGATCCTTTGAGTGGGTCAAAATCGGAAGAGGATGAGGGTATTGATTGTGTGGGTTGTGGTAATGTTTGGGCGTGTTTAGTTCGTATGGGTGGTGGTTTAGCCGAGGGGTGCTGACACATGTTTTTCACTAAACGTGGTTTCTTTGACACAGAAGTTACGTTCGGCTGGTTAGATGATGAGGCTACAAACGGCGTGGTAACGGGAAACAACCACGGAGAAAGGGGAGTGACAGAAAATAAATCTTTTGATGATGGGATTGGTTTAGGGTTGATAGGTGGACCGGATACGCGGGGTAACGATGTTGTTATCCCCTTTGATCGCTGTATAGGTGTAGAAGGCGTAGGTCGTTTTGAAGAAAACGAAGGAGGTATGATATATTGATGTAAGGTGGAGGGATGAGGTCCCAATATGGAAGGTGGGTGTGACGATGAGGGTTTTGATTGTGATAGAGGCACGGATTGCGTTCGTCTCCTAGGTGGCGGGGCGGGTTTATTTTTGGATAAATCGAGTCGCTTAGGCGGGTGTGTTAGACTGGGCATTGGCGAGGTCCCAAGCGTAGGGGAAGATTTGGCTAAGTTAATAGAAGTGGAAGGGGCATTTGGTAGAGGTGAGGGGGGTGAAGGTGAGAACATGGGCATTTTAAGCTTTTGTAGGCACTTCGGGTATATGGTGGAGGCATCAGGATTGGTTGTTTGCATTTGAGTAGAATACGGCGTACTCAAACGTTCCCATAGGGCTCGTCTATCGTCTGGAGACTGACAGTCCTCTCGTGTGAATAGGAACTTTGGTATGGAAGAAAGGTGGGTTGTGATTCCAGTCCACTGTGGGAGTGATACAGGGGGTAGATGAGGCACTGTATCAATAGATGTTAAGAGGTCGACGGGTTGTTGAAAAGATTTAGGTGATGAGGGACTAATAGGCAGAAGGGCATGTTGGAGGGGGTCTGTCATGGCTAAAGAATTTAATGATGTCGGTGCGAGAGATTTCTCCTCTAAGGATGTCAAAAGGAGTGGCGTACCTTCCTCTTGTGCGGCAAGAGTGGTAGAAGGAGACGTCTGGGAAATGGATAGATTAGACAACATCCGCTCGCAATCTTGTAGGGATGTGGTGTAAGAAGACTCATTGATGGGAAGGAAGCACAGGCGATTAACTCTTCTATGGGTAAAGGAACGATTTCGCTTTGGCTTGATGGTGGTAAAGGAGGTTCGGGCTCCTTTGTTAGTGAAGAGTCTTGATTCAAAATTTTCTCAATAGAGGCTTTTGGCTGGGTATCGAATACTGCATGGATCTCATGAACACTCTCCTCGGCTAAGATATCCTGGTTGACGTTACTGCTGGACGAGTGATTCGGGAATGGCTTGTTGAAAATTTTCAAATTTCGGTTAGCAGGTGCGTTAGGATTATCAAGGGCTATATCCCCCGCATCAACCATTTCCTGCACTATGTTTTTCAACATCTTGCAGTTTTCATGACTGTGTCCCTTCACGCGGTGGAAGTTACAAAAGTCATTTTCTTTGTACCAGGAAGGTATGGCGCGAGTGGAATCAAACCCAGAATGAGGTTTAACAGGAGGTAAGGTAATGGCTCCGGCTTTGAGCAATTTCTCCAATATCACACCATATGTTTCTCCCAAGGGAGTGTAGTTGACGGGCTCGGCTTTGTATTTATAGGTGGTTTTTGGTGGAGTATTGGACGGTGGTTGGGATTTGACCATCACCGCGTGGACAGCTCCTTTTGATTTAGAAGAGGTGGACGCGTGAGGAGTGGTGGTATTTGGTTTATTGGTAGAATCAGGATTTCGGAAAGTGGAGTTCTTGTTGCGCAACCGCAATTTCTCTTCCTCTAAGGCTCGAATTTCTAATTTTCGAGCCATAGTAAAACCTCATCGAATGTCTGGAAAGTTTGAATTTGGAGGGTAGGGAGATGTGCTTAGCACAGCCAGCGTAAAGTGTTTGATAAGTTCGGTTTGAGGCAAGGCATACGTAAGTTGGTTGATAAGGCCCCGCCATCGTCCAACGAAATCTGCGATAGATTCGTCTTCGAATTGTCGGATGGCATAAAGGTCGGTGATAGATACTTTCTTAGCAATGTTAATGGAGAAATGATCCAAGAAAGATTGGGCTAGTTGGTTAAAAGAGAAGATAGAGTCTTGGGTTAAAGCAACTTGTACCACTCAAGGCGGGTCTGATAAGGACATAGGGAAGGTGCGAGTATGAAGGCATCATTATGGGCAATCAAATAACAAGCATGTCTAAATGATCGCAAATGTTGTTGAGGATCCTCTTTACTATTAAAAGCGAGTAAATTTGGCAACTCCCATTGAGGAGGATACGAATGAAGGGAGACGAGAAGGGTGAATGGGCTCCCAGACAAACTTGTTCGTATGTCAAGGCGCTATGACTTCCCAGAAACAAAGCCTCCAAATTTTGCATTTTGTCCATCATTTGTTTGATGAAATCGGTGGTTGGATGAGATGATGGTGCACCTGAGAATAGGGATGTCCCATATAAGGTGTTGAGGTTCTTTGGATATGTATATGGGAATGAAAAGGTAGGCGGAGCTTGAGAAGGAAAGCTCGTGTGGATAGGTGGCGAGAGAGCAAGTCATGAATGGAGCGATCTGCAAAAGAGATGAGGTAGGCGGTTGGTAGTAGCAACGCGTGGGGTCCAAGATTAACAAAGGAAAGCTAATCGGGGTCGTATGAACCTGCACGCGCTGTCGGATTGGGAGATGGGGCTAGAGATGCAGGAAGCAAGGCGGTATTATCAGGAGGAGTGGGAGCTAAATGAGCAGCTATACTAATAGGCATACCTACAAGGAGCTGACCATCAGGTGTACGGTCAGGGGTATGAGACAAATAGTATTATGCAGTATGCTGGAATTAGCATCCGAGAACTTGGCAAAGTCCTTATCTCCCACAGGGATTTTAGGAACTTCACTGGTATCAGTAGGATTCCCCATAGAAGGTGAAGGGGGTGATTCAGGCAAAGAAACAGAGCAAGCGTGTGAAACCATGGCGGCGGCTTGTTTTCGAGTGATAACAACCATGGACAAGAACACACAGGAAAGTTTTAATCTATCAAGAACAAAAACAAACCCAGAATGATGAATTTGGCAAGTTCTTTGGTTTGTCGAAGTGAGAGAAGGCGATGGCAATATCGGTTTACTAACGAAGTGTCGGTCACGCAGGAAGCGGCGTCGGTCCTTTAACGATGCGGTGTCAAAAATCTAGGATAAGAAGATACAAAGGGCTGCTAATTTGATTTTTAGCAACGTTGAGTATTTTATCAACTTATTGATCACGAGAAGGCAGTATGACGAGAAAGCGAGAACAAGCAAACAAGCAAGATGCACACGCAAATCCGAGATTAACCCTAGGGTTAATTTTAATTATTGTGGACTTATGCCTTTAGGCGTAGAATGATGTCAGAATCCTAAACAAGAGACTTAGAGGAAATGTCAAGTTGTTTTGGCTTATAAGGTTACCTCAATCGGGCGGAGGAATACCGCGGAAAAGGGGGATGTTTGAGTGTTGTTGTGTTAATTGTGAAGTGATTCGGTATGTGTTGTGCGGTGAAACTAGGGTTAATTTCTGTCAATACCGTGGATATCACCCCACGTGTACGACACATTACTTAATCTATGTTCACTAGAATTGAAAAACAACGGCGGAATGCAATGCATGTGTTTTAAAACCCAAATCGAAAGTGATATTCAATGAAGCAAAAGAGATGACTTTTACTAATGCAAGATGCAAAAAAGCAAGCAAGTTCTTTTACGAAATAATAAAATACCTTGTGAATATCTTTAGAAGAAGAAAACATCAAGTATGCTCCCTATATGAAAGCAAGCGAGAAATAAAGAAAAAACCCAAAATGGGTCCCATCAAATGAAGCAAAATGTTTCACTCGGAAATGCTTCGTTCCTTTTAGAAGCAGAGATAAGGTTAGGGTTAGGAGAATACTTTTGTAGAATGTCGAGATGGTGTGCGCGTACCGTAGAGAAAGATCGGGTGACTGAAGAACTCCTTTTATCTTGGAAGGACTACCTGCAAATAAGAACACAAGACCACAAGATTTGATTAAACAATAAATGAGGAAACTGCCTTGGGCCCAGGAAATGTAAAACTTCCTTTCGAAGGTGGTCAGTTTCCCTGCTAATATGAATTAACACAAAATACTGTAAAGTACCAATTAAATTGTTTCGTGGAACTAGGTAGGGGAAAGGCTGTTTTTCTTGGTTTGGATCAAAGGAACCGATGCCGGTTATCTATAACCGATGGCGGTCACTGATAACCGATACCGGTTGGTTCTAGGATCTTCTGGGCTGGTTGTGGTGTTTGTAATGGCTGGTTTTGGATAGTATTAGGAAATGGGATGGTTAGAAGCTAAAGAATGATAGTTAGAGGCAATGGTACGTTGGGTAATGGATTCAGAAACGGATTTGGGAAGATTGCAATTCCAAAAGCATAAGAAATGTTATAATGGAGGACATGCAAGATGTAACTTACTGGTTTTGATGAAGGTGCAAGTTGATCTCCTTTGCTGTAAGCACGTCTAGTATTTTCACTCGTCTCTGCTTGGTCAAGTGAAGATCTGGAATCCGTTCCTCGCTCATGATGCCCTTTTTTTAATCCGAAATCCTTCGACTGATCTCTAAAATGAAATTCCGATCCGTTGTTTTGGTTTGGGAGCCCATTTACAGAGAACCGATGGCGGTTGCGTGTAGCGGCAGGCGATCAGTAGGACCGAAGCATCGGTTAGGGAAAAGTAGGCTATTTTTAGTAAAATAGCCCACCTTCCCTGTTTTTCTCCCGAGGGATCAGTTACGGGCTTGGTCAAGCGGCTAGAAGGTCGGCTTTGGGTGCGAGTAAGGAGGCATTAGTTATGAATGTGAGTCTAGACCAAGTCATGGGTCCTAATTAGGTTAGTTTAGGGTTAGGGCTAGGTCATGGTGAGGTGGGCAAGTGAGGTGGCGGGTAAGGCGATGTGGATTTATCAATTATGAGGTAATTAATAAATAATTGTGTAAGGTTTAGGTAATGAGGTTAGGTTGCGAAATGGGATGTGGGTCACAAGGGGTCGTAAGACACGAATTTGGTGTCTACATAATATAGATACACTGTACTTTGTTGTATCAACTTCGGTGGAGTCGATGATTGAATCGTATATTGCTATCTATTCTTTGGGAATGTAGATTCATCCATAAGTTTTGTGAATGGATTTTGTGAAAGCTTTGGTAAGATGAAACAGGGCTTTTGGCTCACATTTATTTTTGAAATAATTAAAGGATAAAGACTTCTGTGTATGCATTTTCATTTCTATGTGAAAATTTGTTTGAAAGTTTAAGCGGCCCAATAGATTTCCTTGCTTGAAATGGGTATTCGATTTGCTTCACTTGTTTCATTCGATTGTTAGCCATGAATGGCATATATGGATTTATCAACCAATTTCATGAAATACGTTGTTGTAGGGTTCAGGTGGTTATGAGTGCAAACCTTTACTTGATTCTGATGTGAATATATAGATTTATACTATTGTGAATTGGACGACTGAGAGTCGATTGAATGATTCATTTTATTTTGAGCTGAATAAAGTTAAGTTGTTGGTATTTTAAGTGTCGGTGACTTAATGGAATAACATGTATTTCGATCTTGTTATTGCGATTGGAATTCCTTCGTTTTTGGGATTTCGAGTGCAGATTCTTAGGTGGACATGTACGTCTTCGACCTGTGCAAATTAGTGTAAAATGATTGGCAGAGAGTAATTTGTTGTCTGATTCTTGTTATGCTTCGTTGATGAATATCAGCATGAATTCATATGCATTTTCTTGAATTGTTACCTCCGTTTGAATCATTGGAATTCTGGAAAGGTAACTAGTACTTGTCTCTTTACGAGCTTGACCTTGGACCTTGTCTTTGTCACTTTTTGAGGTCCTTGAGCATGGATGATTGTTTCGTGTTCGACCTTGTTTGGGTAAGTCGCGAATATCACACCAAGACTTGCATGCGGCAAAGTAAGGATCGTTTGGTTGAATTCCTTTCTTTTACTTGATCCGATTTTGGTGAGCAAGAATATGTATGCTATGTTCTTTTCAATTAATGTCCGGTTTGGTTTGTGCATGATTTGGAAATACCGTGTGGGCAACATAGCATAGTTCATTGAAACCTTAGATTGCTTGATGCAATGAGGTTGTTATTTTCAGCGATACGCTTGTAGTTTCTTGTTTTCAACTTGTGTAAAGCCTTCTTGTGTAAAAAAGGAACTAGCATTGGGAGTAGGATTGATACATGAATTGTTGATGTGTTAGTTGTTGTACCAGAGTTTGCTGTGTTTCTGTTTCTTGATTAAACAGTGATCTTGCTTGCGGCTTGTCTAACTTGTTCATTTATATACTGGTTGAATGTTTTCATATGTGAAGGCAGTGCAGTGATGAACTTATGTGAAAGGAAGTATGAATGGTTTGGTTCTTTCTCTTCCTTTATTTAATATTATTGATATTTGGCTATCGGTGGGAAATTGTTTGTAACATATTGGTGGAATCCCGAATTGTTATGTTATTTCCTTTTTGGAGGACGAAACAATCTGACCAATGTTGTGATTTTGGATATAATGATTGTTGTGTACATTCGTTCCTTGTTTCTTAATATTTGATGAAATATTAGAAAGTGATTAAGACTAATTGTAACAATGATAGAGTTACATATTTGTAATCATTTTGTATTACAAGGGCATAGTCTGATTATGTTTACTTATGTGAATATCTGATCTCATTTAAACGGGGTGTTTAATGAAAACAATTGATGGATTGCAATTGTTTTAAAAGTTAGTGCTTATCATGCTCGGTTCATTGAAGCGACTCATGTTGACTATTTTTGTAGATGGTTGCCGTAAGAGGTAAAAGCAATGCACGATCGATGAAGGTGATCAAATTGTTTATTTGATTTATAAAAATTCTGACTTGATTTTATAGATGTACTATATGTGAAAAGATGTTTCTTTTCCGTTAGCATTATATCAAGTATGTTGTTGCATAAAATGTAATTGTATAAGTTCTGAAAGGAATGAAAATAAGTGTTTGATACTTATGTGTTGTATTCTATTTCTGAAAGTTGACCTTCTTCGGTTTATATAACGAAGGGGCATTGTTATTATTGTATATATGGATGCTTTTGCGATTGGCAATGTAAGCTTGTAAGTAAATGAGATTAAATTCTTATGAGTGTTTAGTAGTTCTAATTTGTTCTAGCAAAAGCAATATTGGAATTAAATTATTGTCTCTCTAGAAGATAGGTTAAAATTGAGCCTAAAAGAGAACGCTAAACAAATTGGACTAAATTGCTAATCCCTAGTCCTAAATATGACAGGACAATATTAAATTGGATTCTTAAATCATTTATACCTTTAAACTTAAAAGTATGATATAAATTCAGTTAAGAGAACTGATAGGCAATCAATGGAGTTCGAGATGGCAATCTCGGTAAAGGTTATGAGATATTGTTCCATTACATTTGCTTTAGAATCGGTGTATTCTAATGACTCCTTGATGAGAAGCGTGACCGTAATACCTCTACCAAATAATGAGTCTTTTAGAGGAGGGTCGTCTTAAGACAAAGAATCCGAGGATTTGGAAAGGCTAACCTTAGGGAAAAGTCTTTAAAAGTAATTTAAACTCAAGTGCGTAACGCTTTTCTTGGGTAGATCTTCTCGAGGCGGATTTAAAGGCGACGACATAAAAGTCGATTTGTAAGGGCTGTACCTCAGAGAAGATTAGGATCTTCTCGAAGTTACAACAATGCGGTGACTTATGGCGACACCCTTTGCATTGATCGTTAAGATTTACACTTGATTTATACAATTACCACAGGACCGATTAAGAATGTGGTCATGTTATAAAGGCTGCCTCGGAGATTTGGGGTATCATGACACCTTGGTTGAACTGCAAGGCTGAACCGGTATGTCATCATATCCCTAATCTCTCGTGGGCATCCATATAACATTATCACCTTGTTAATCTGCCTCCAGTGATGATTGATTGTGAAAGGAAGGACTGAGATGAGTCGGTATAAGACATTCTATATAACATATGAATGGGGTGAAGGGCGTATTCAGATTGATGAGTATGCGTTAAGGAATACGAGACATGAAACGATATGTTTCAAATCTTTGGCCAAAGTATCGCATGGCTTTGGCTTTGATTGCGTTGTCCTAATTCACCTAGTCTAAGGGATGAGATCTTTGATGAATAATGGTACTTATTGATTAGATTCCTTGGGCGAGCATTGAATCCCAGTTAGGGAAGAGAAGCTGCAAAGTGTTGTGTTAAATAAAAACACTAACTCTTTTTACTCATGAATAGATCGGTGGATTAGAGGTCATGGAATGAATAGATCGGAGGTATTAGAGTCATTACATGTGCGTATGGTTATGCATTATATAAATGGTTATTTGAATTGTGAGTTCTAAATTTTGTATTTAGAACCCGTGTGCAATTATCAAAAAATTTTTTGACTTGTTCTATTGTCTAAAATGAGGATGTTACACACGATGATTCAAAAATAATCGAGCCTTAGGGTCATCGAAATCTTTGACTAGATATTTCTTTTGTGATTCTAGTTCCAACATACATGCATCACCCCTTTGATAGGGATCACGGCTTTGGACAGAGTCCATATGAATTTCCCCACCAACTTCTTTACAAAATATCCTCCCCTAAAATATCCTGTATGCTACGGGAATATCGGCTACGAGAATAGTCAATTTTACCCTTTTCTCAAGAAATGTCGTGAATCTGTTGTGCATCCTTGATTTGACCAATCAATGGTACTTGCTTGGTTTCCATGGAGTAAACTTTTTCATCACAAAAGGTTTAGTAAGTATGAGGCCCAAAGCATGGGTGACCTTTACTAGATTGGAGGAAGACTGATTTGAGGAAGACTGATTTGGAGGAGAAACATGAGGAAAATATTTCCTTACAAAAGGTTTAACAAGAGGTTGAATAGGAAGGGATTACCTCTTTTTAGCGATCGTTGGTGGTGGAGCTATCCATGACCTTTTCCTTTTGTTTTTAGCGAAATCTTTTCTTCTTTTCCTTGTGAGTGATTGAAAACCACGTACGATTTTCCACTTGCATACCCTTGGGTACCCTCTTCTTCATTAGATTCCTCATCTTCAAATTCCATGTACCCGATAGTAGAGTCGGTTCACTAACATCTTGATCACATTTCGGCGAATTTGGATTTGATCTTCTTCTTTGATTTCAACCAAAGCATTAACTAGAGGGGCTTTAATTGCTAAACCTTGGAGAAGTAGCGAGGAAAACGAGGCCTTTGGGTGGCATAGTTGGGAGTGAAGTTCATCATGGGATATCCCGATAAGGAGAGCGGTAGATGATGTTTGAGCCAATTGCTTCTTTAACGAGAGCAAAGTCATTCGCCATCTTACGGAATCTTTGGATCGATGAGGCAACTTTGAGAAGAACTTGAAGTTTTTGATTTTGGTGGCTCTTGTCTTAACTCACTCACTAGATATAAGAAGGTTTTTTCTATCCGAATGGCCATAAGCTTGAGCAGAACCAAGGTGGGTATCTTGTTCATGTAAAATTAAGAAACTTACTTTCAACTCATGGCATTGAAGAAACACTTTTGATTCTCTAATGTTGGCATCATGGCAAGAGGCACGTGGTTAATCAAAAATTGAATCAGGTGATAAAATCTGCATGGTTTTATCGGCTCTCCTTCTTCATGTGAGTGATTCACAAAAATAATGTGAATGTGTCTTCTGAAGGCTTGTATCTATCTTCAAATGCAGTCTGTAATGTGGCCCAACTGGTGATGGATCCGGCTGGTAAATGTTGGAACCATTCTGATGCAGGCCCTTGCAAGGTCTCAAAAGAGATGTACTAATACATCTTCATGAGTCACATCCAAAATACTTGCATGACATAATAAATGTAGCTATATGCGTGTTTGTGCTTTGATTTCCGCTCCCATCAAATTTTGGGAAATTCTTGTGATTTCTACTGAGGGAGGGGGTGTACTGGATGTGGCAGTGCTAGAGGACCCATGGTGTTTCCCCATGGTACAGGAAAATTAACTTGCCATTTGAAAAGTAGGAAAAAGAACACGAGTAAGGAGTGTGGTTCCACTTAGTAAAAGAGCACTGCAAGTTGATGTCGAGGCACCTGTGAAATCCAGCTCTTTCGTGGAGGCAAGGCACTTCTTACTTTGATCGATCCAATGAGTTCAGTGATGCGAATCGTGCTGGAGTGATACTAAAATTGTGCCTTCAAAGTAGATCAAAAATTAGATCAACTTCCCCATGAGCTCTTATCTGCGAGTAAATGGTTCACCCGCTGAGTGTATCCGTTTCATATCTCGCAACAATTAAGAGCATATTTACGACAATATTTTTTTTTGTATTTGTTGATTTTCTGACTCTTTGAGACAACAAAGTGAAACTGGTTTGCTAATCTATCAAGCGGGAATCTATGTAAAATCTACACTATTCTAACTTCAGGGGTTTGGGATCTCATCCCGGTAGAGGTAGTTCAAATGAATGAATAGAAAGGTAGGAGGAAGGAATGGAGGAGGATAGATCGAAGGAAGAAAAGAAATGAATTCCAAGATGAAAGGTCAAAAGGTTTATGCTTTGGGCTGGTAGTAAATAGAGCCAAACTTACTTGCATAAACAATTAAAGCAATACTGATGAACATATGACAATAGTAGGAATGAATCAACGAAAAAAAATAGATCTAACTTAAGAAAGATCTGATGCAAATAACACACATATTAAGCACAAAGTCTAAATATATGTATTAATAATATTTCTTTACATTAAAGAAAACACAAAGTCTTTCTCTCCTCACTTCTCTTTTCATACAAAAAATGTCCACCTTGAATACAACAAGTATTCAAGTATTTATAGAAGGAGAAGAAGAAAGAAGACAAAAGCAAACCAACCACTATTTACAAAATATCTTACAAGATATTTACAAAATATCTAAAAAGTCAAAAGTTGACTTTGGGCAAGTTTTTGGATGGCAACATCCCATGGTGCAACATGGATGATGTCATCATAAATGCCAACAAGATTTTTAAATATTTTACAAAAATGATCAAAGCATACATAAGAGGAGAAACTACTCCTCATCATCCCTTTGCTCAAACTTGGTGTCTTGCTTTTGATCAGGAGAGTCGATGTGACACTTGCTTCGATATTCCATAAACTTGTTGATCATTGCTTGAAGTTGATCATGATCTGGACCTTTGAAATGGTCACCATGACTTCATAAGTTTCTTTCTCATTCTTGAGCTTGTCAGGTAACTCGGTGAAAGTTTCGCATGCATCGATCAAAAAAGCCAATGAAGTCACGGCAAGCCAGAGGTTATTGATTGACTCTCGGTCAAAAGTGACCTCTAGTGCCAAACCTTGAGTGATGATAGCCTTGAAGTGCTGGAATGTATCATCTACTTCCCTCAAGTTGTATGATCACTGAGCATCTCTGGAGCCATTTTTGTAACTTGCTCCATGTTGTATCATGCGTCCAGGGCTTCATCCTTGATTTTATCTATCCTCTCTCAGGATATATTCCATTTGATCAACCCGGTAATCTAAAGCGATGAGAGCTTTGTTATGTGCACGTGGGTGATCGATAATGCCGACCTTGATAGGTCATCGTGGTAGAGTTCAACCATGGCTTGAAATGTTTCATGTTGCAACCTGGCATTATCCAACTCCTTGGAGAGGGAACCTGCTACTGCTTGTAGCTCCTTATTTGCTTGAGTTATATCTTGATAGAGTAACTTTGTGAATTTCCCAATCATTTCATGACCATCTCTCTCGAGGATCACTCGATCCGGATGATATTGCTGCACCTTTGTTCACCAATCTTAACATATTCATTTATTTTATCCTGACTGAGAACTTCAATGGGTTTGGCGGCAGTCACAGGAGGAGCGTTGCCCATTTTCTGCAATGCTTGGAGGAGATGTTTGTTTTGTTCCTTGAGTATTCTCTTCTCCTCTTTTTCTTCTTGGAGCTTCTTGCAGAGAGCATCCACTGCAGACAAGGCTTCCCCTTGTAGGCTTTTAGATGAGGTCCCCATTGTGACTTGAGTCACTTTGTGAAGTCTGTGGGAGACAGATCCTTCTTTTCCTTGGTGGGATCAGGTAAGCAATCTCCATGACTCTCTCCCCAAAGTGCTTTTAGAAAAGTGAGTTATCACTTTCTGCTTCTTGGGTCCCTTCTTCGAAATGACGGAGAATTCCATGGGTGTGATGGGAACCTTTCTCTTATGCTGACTCAGATGGTCAGAAATCCAACTAGGACTTATGGGAGTGGGAGTAGAGGAAATAGAAGAAGAAATGGGAGTGAGAGGGGAAGCAACTGTAGAGGCCTCAGGGAAGTAATGTTGAAACACTCGGTGGTGGCATTGATAAGGAGTCCAATGCACCACTGCTTGTGGGGCTGGAGTTACTAGGAGAAGAAGGACATGGAAATGGAAGGGATCTATAATTGGATGGAGGGAACACTTGGGTGACAGATCCATGAGAGAGGAGAAGATGGAAGAGGTGGGAGATGGAAGGGAGGAAGGGAGGAGAAGACACATCCATAGGAATAGATGCTTGAATGATAGGAGGAGGAGAAGAAATGGAAGAAGGAACACTTGGGTACCTCTGTAGTTGTAGTTGTGATAACATCTGGTGGATGTATCCATTGAAACCTCTGTTGTTTCTTCTTCTTTACCTAGAGACACCAGGTCGACTACTTGCTTCTCAGAAGTAGAAGGAAGGCCTTCAGGAGCTTCTTCTTGTTTGCTTGATTCACCCTCCTTGTCTTTTCCTTTTCCTTTCGGCACATGGGCGGTCTTGGAGGTGCTCTACCTGAAGGAGAAGTAGTGAAATCTACTCCGAGGTAGGTGAGACCATTCTGTTTGCACCAATGTTTGGTGTGTTGCAACACGTGGGCTTAACCCTTTCCTGAATGGTTTTGGTGCCTTGGCTCTGTCGATCTCTGTGAATGGCCAATCATCCCCATCTGTGTCAAGGTAAACCTGATCAATTTCTTGATCAGTCTCTTGGAATTCCTTTGGGACGATGGCTACGCCATAGTGGATGATCTCCTCCAGAGCCAGTCGGGAGTGATCCTTTCACCTGATGTCTATCTCATGTGTCAGGTCGATCCAAATGTCCTCGATCTCGGGAACATGGATGGGATCAATTTTTTCCTTTGGGAGGCAACTCCGCAGTCGAAGGTTGGGCCTTCTTTGGGAAGTTGTGCTTTAAATTTAGCAATTCTAGCTCAGCATACATCTCCGTGCTTTGGCAAGTGTGGGGCAGGTGTATCGGCCAACTGTAAGGGGGAATGGAGTTCCTCCTTTCTTTCTCTTCATGCACTTCTCATGATAAGTGATTAGTTTCCTTGATAATTCCAAGAGGATCAGCTTTGGCCCTGCATACCTTGGCAGCTTCATTGGTTCTCCCTCTGAAATTCACAGCTCTGAGGTATGTGAATGTGGGGAATTGTGTGAACAATGCTCCCCATTTCTTTGTAGCAGCAATCACACTCGGGCTGGTCCGACCATGTCTCATGTTTGGCCTCAGCAAGTAGATTACCTCATAGAAGAAGGCATCATTAATTTTAGAGAACTAGGAGATGTTGGCCTCGAGCTTTAGCTCTGGGTAGAACTCATATATCTTGACTTGGGGCCATACCCCATTTCGAGCTAACCTAAAATCCTTTTGCTGCATGTACATATACAACGTAGGAATTCATGTAGAACTTCCCAGTTGTTAGAACTTGTTGAAGCTGCTGGGAGATGGTGTCACTGATGATTTCACCCCAGCCAAAATGCTTGATCGGTGCATTCTTGCTCATGGTCTCTAGATACCTCAGCATCCATTTGTGGAAATAATGGGCATCAGGGAGCCCAAATACTCTATTTAAGAAGGTGATTGTATCACTCAACTCCTCATTGAAGTCACTACGGTGGATGGTTTGTGGCCATCTGCTCACCGACTTCTTGTTCTTTAGATAAAGCTCATTCATCATCTACATGCATTTATCCTCATTATCATCCCAGGCCTTCTTGCAGTCTTCTAGACTTATTTCTACATATTTCCTGTGATGAGGAATGCCCAGGATCATTTCAAAGTGACGAGTTGTGAGGTCGATGATGGTCTTTTGTTCTTTATCTTTGACACATCTAGTGTCTTTGTTATAGCACCGGCAACCAACATGATGAAACTCATTATTTACGGCACTTACTGGCAGCCCAGTTGCAAAGTGCAATCCACTGCCCACTAGTTTGTTCATCCATGGGCCACTGCTTTCCTAGTTGGTCCTTGCCCAAAAGTCATCCATGTCAATATGACCTAGCTCGAGTCTCTGATGTCGAGGCTGCACTCTGCATATGAGTCAGGCATCTAACTTTTTGATATTTATACTTCATCTCTTGTTCTTTTTTTAGCTTTTTAGCTTTAGCTTTAGTTGGTTTCTTGCTTGATGAAGACATGTGTGAGCTCAAGGATGGATGTTGTTGTTCTGAAAGAATCAAGGAGGTCCAACACGAAGAGCCATGTCAACCATCATGTTATTCATAATGAAATCTTGCAGAATGAAGAACTGAGCAATTATAAGGCTTAGGGCGCAGGCGCGAGTTCACAGCATGTTTGCGAGAGGCTTTTTAAAAATGTTGGGCACTTTTGGGGATGTTGACATGAAAAAAAATTGTGCCCAATGTTTGACATGAGAAAAGTTGCACCAAGTTTAGAAAGGGCACAATTTTGAGAGGTGTTGCATGAAAAAAATTTTTTGGCACGAAGGATAAAGCATAAAGGGGCATGGGTTTGAACATGCAACATGTTATGTTGTGTTAAGGAAAGTTGCACTGCGCCCTTAGGAAAAATTTGCTTTGGTGGTGATGAAAAAGTTTGTGTTGCATGGGTTTAGAGTGCGCCAAGGCACAACTTTGAAATATGTTGCAAGAAAAAATAGTGTGCCAAGGGAAAAAGCACGTGGTGTGGTTTTGAAGCACACAACATCTTATGTTGATGTTGTGCAGAAGTGCGCTTACGCCCCATGAAAATTGCTAAGTGTTCTTTTAAGCTAGGGCATGTGGTTAAAGGTTATGTTACAAGAAAGGTAAAGTGTGCCAGGCAAGTGCATTTTGGAATGATGTTAACAGCAAAAGGACAGTGTGCCATGATTTTAATCGTTTGATAGTTTGGCTTATTTTCTTTGATTTCTCTTCCTCTCTCTTTTGGATTTCTCAGATGGTAAAGAGAGGGTTTGTTTTAGTAAGAAGCAAGGGGAAAATGGTTTTTGGTTTCTTCGAGGGGGGTCTTCAGATTTGTAGATCTGGAAGGAGAGAGAAAATGGCTTTAGCTGGTTTATAGATTGTGTTAGGTGTGTTTCTTTTAAATTTTATCTTTTACACCATCCTAATACCTAACACAAAAAAAAAAAAAACAACAAGGAGAGGAGCCACTTACCCAGATTTATAAAAGATGAAGAATGATGTGGGATCCACAAGCTCAAAAAATGGCATGCACGGGGGTGACAAGGATGGCTGACAGGTGCAGAGAAAACACTTTTTTCAATTTTCAATTCATGAAAATGACAGGTGTCAGTGCACTATTTATAAGAAAAATGGCATTTATTACTTCACCAACTTCTTTTGGCACACTTTTTGGGAGTGTCGACACAAAAAAATGTGCCTTAGCACAAATTTATTGATGTTGACATAATGATTCGTGACAACATTTTCATGTCGACACAACATTTCCTTAGCACAGCATTTTATGATGTTGAACATGATATTTTCCAGCGCCAAAGGGCTTTTAAAGGGGCACATGTTTTGATGTTGACATAATTTAATGTGCACGCCTTAAGGATTTTAAGGGTGGGCGTACATTTTTGGTATGTCGACACAAGGAAAATTCTGCGCTACTTGTTCAAAAAGGCACAAACTTGAGATGTTGACATGAAGAAAATTTTTGCGAAGGAAGAAGGTTAAGAAAAATGGCTAAGTTAAAAAATAACTTGATTTTTTGAAAGGGAGTTTTGGGCCATTTTGAACGTTATCAAACTTCTTTAGGGGCCAAAATGGAAATTTTGGTATGGTTACCTACAAATTGCCCTTGTCAATTTTGCGGGATAACAACTAGGCTCTTTACGGGGACTATCTTTAAGTGAAACTTAAGGGTAGAGAATCCCAGATTTTCATGTGCCTATCCATTGGGTTACAGAGAGTCAAAAACAAGGGTGACCAAAAAGGAAAAAGAAAGGGAACACACAACAAAAAAAAAACAAAACAAAGAAAGAAAACAAAAAAGAAAGAAAACTATACAAAGAAGAGAGCAAGCTCTACTTCCTGAAGATCTTCAGGTGCTTTACCCTATAGGGAAGCGGGAGCTCGGTTCCATCTAGATATGAGAGATAGAAACTATTCTCTCCATTGAGCTACTTGATCTTGTATGGCCCTCTCCAAAGAGAGTCAAACTTCCCATGCATACCTTTCGGTTCTCTTCGTTTGTCCCACAGAAGAACAAGATCTCCCACTTGGAAATCTCTCTGCTTAGCTTTCTTGTCAAACAACCTCTTAACTTGATTCTGATGTTCGGTGATCTTGTCGACCACTTTCACTCACTTTTCTTCAAGTTCCATCAGGTACATAATCCTCTTTTCAAGAGAATTCTGAAAAGTTTCATCTTGATTGCTCGAGCTAAGCGCAGAGCAGGAAGTTCTACGGAGATAGGGATTTCAGCATCGATCCCATATAACACTTGAAAGGTGACATGCCAGAGACCTCTTTGGAGTGATATGATCTCCCCCACAAAGCATCGTATAATGATTTGTGCTAGGACCACTGGTTTTCATCAACTAGCTTCCGTATGATAGTCACCAGGTTCTTGTTGTTGGATTCTGCCTGACCATTTCCTTGAGGATAATAATCAGAAGCATGAGCCAAGGTTATTCCATATCCATAACAAAAACCAATTACTTCTCATGAAGAGAAGTTGGAAGCATTATCAACAATGATTTTGTGTGGAATGCCAAATCTCACAATAATATTCTCTTTGATGAAGTTGTAAACAACTTCAGAAGTGGCATGCTTGATAGGTATGGCCTCCACCCATTTTGTGAAGTAATCCATTGTTGTTAGGATGTAACTATGTCCAACACTCGATTGAGGATTGAGTGCTCCAATGAAATCAATTCCCCATTATCTGAATGGTTCATCGATGATGATGGGCTTGAGGGAAATGCAACCAAGCTTTGGTTTGCCAACAAACTGTTGGCAAAGTTCACATTTTGCTACCCAGGTGGCTGTATCTTGAAATAGCGTCGGCTGGCCAGTAGTACCTGGCCCGAATGATTTTATGTGTTGTCACGGATGAGGAGAAGTGACCACCACAGGCTGAGTCATGAAAAACTCTCCAACAATTTTACTGTTGTGGCTTGTCAACACATCGTAGAAAAATGTCATCAATTCCGTTTGTATACAATCCATCATCCCATATGACATATCTTGCGGCTCTGAGCTTCACCGTTCACTTTTCCTTTGTGGTTAGGTGAGTTGGGCACTCTCCATAGGTGAGAAAGAATGTGATGTCAGAATACCATTCATCATTGGTTGTGACAAATAGAACCATGGGCAAAGAATCCACTTTCTCCAGTTCATTTTGTTCTCCATCAACGTGATCAACTTTCTCTTTAGGTACCTCTGAGTCTTTATTTTCAGCCATTAGCTGACACAGGCCTTTACCTCTTACCAACTTGGTTGGTTTGATGTCTAGATCATATTCTTGGACCTTTGCGATCCAATTCCCTCGTAAGCTCCCTAACTCCTGTTGAGTCAGGATAGACTTAACAGACCATGTCAAGAACCAACACTACTATATGAGAATTCAAAATATAGTAGCGGAAATTTTTGACTACTTTTACCATGGAAAAGGCATGCTTTTCCAATTGTGACATCTTCAGTTCATGAGGCTTAAGAGGAGAGCTCATGAAAGCAATCGGGGATTCAATATCCTCGGAGTTCTTTTGCATCAAGATAGTCTGATACAGTATGCGCAGATGCATAACTGTACATGATGAAGTCTTTGTTGAAGTCAGGACACACCAGAATAGGCATGAGTGATGGAGGTTTTATGTCTTTGAATGATGTCTTACCTTCCTCACTCCATCGAATGTTTGGGACCCTTTCATCATATTAGATATATGACGAGTCTTCTCAACAAAATCAGGAACAAAGCGTCTAAGAAAATTTACCTTTCCGAAGAAAGAGTGAACACCAGTCTTGCTTGTAGGAAAAGTAAGGCTCTGAATAGCCTTGACCCTTTTGACATCTATCTTAGTTCCTTCTCTGTCTGATGACATGTCCTAGCAGCTTTCCTTGGTGACCCCAAAAACTAACTTCTTGGGATTTAGTGAAATTCCGTGCTCTCGGCATCTGATCAAGACTTGTTCCAAATGATCGCAGTGATCACTTCATCTTTTGGAGAACACGGTCAGGTCATCTAGGTAAACTATGATGACTTTTCCCATCATACCTTTGAATGCAAAGTCCATTGCTCATTGGAAGGTAGCACCGGCGTTGATCAAACCAAATGGCATTCTACTTGTAGGTGAAGGTACCCCAAGGAGTGGTGAATGTTGTTTTGAACTGATCTTCAGGCGTGACTTGAATTTGATTGTAACCTGAAAAACCCATCAAGCATAGACAACATTTCTGAACCGGTTACTGCTGTAGCACTTGATCCATTATTGGCAGTGGATAGTTATCTTTTAAGGATGATTGGTTCAAGTTGTGAAAATCCACGCATATGCGTATCTCGCCATTCTTCTTCCACACATAGGCACAATATTTGCAACCTAGGTACTGTGATGAATTGGAAAAATAATTCTTGCATCCAACATCTTCTAAATTTCAGCCTGGATGGTACCTGAGATTTTGGGGTTGTAATGCCTTTGCTTTTGATGAAAAGGCTTGACATCATCCTTGAGTGGGATGTCATGCCGAATGTCCTTTGGCTTGAAAGACTTTAGATCAGCATAAGACCATGCTAACACATCCATGTACTTTTTCAGCAACTTAACAATTTTCACTTTTCCTCGGCGTATACAACACTTCCCGATATTCACGGAATGAGGATGTTCCATAGTACCCAGATTGATGGATTCAGTTTCCAGAGAAGAGGAAGGATCATCCTGTCACTTTTTCTTGACAAAATGGTCATGATTATCAAATAATCATTCTAAGGAAACCAAACCTTTTGGAATCTTATTTCCTTTGAGTTGTATCACTATTTCTTTTTTAGATTCATGTGCTTGACCGGTGAGAGACTCACGACACATAGAAGTTGATCCATCAAAATGAAGTTCTTTGAAATTGTCAGCTTTCTCCAAAAAAGTGATAAGTTGGTTGTCATCATTGAACACTTGCCAGTGTTGTGAATTATCTAGCACACTTGGGTGAAAAACCACCTCAATGGTATATGTATCTATTTTTAACCACTGGTGAGGAGCATGAGAGAGGCTGAGATGGCCAATGAATCAGCCATGTCATTTTGAGCTCATGGAACTACTTTGATTGAGAAAGCATCAAACTCTTCGATGTTATCCCATATTGCATTGCGGTAGTGTCTGAGCGGTCATTCTTTACTTGATATATCCCTTTTACCTGATTGACAATTAGCTCAGCATCACCTTGCACTTTTAGATTCTTGATTCCTTTCTCTTTTGCAGCTTGCATGCCAAGTAACAAGGATTCATACTCGGTAGTATTATTCATATTGAAGAACTGTAACTTGAAAGAAAAAGGAAAATCTCCTCTTCAGGAGATATTAGAACAGCCCCAACACCGCATCCACTTGTTGCATAACTTGCCATCAAACTGCAATGTCCATACTTTGTTGAGATCCTCTTTTTGGATGAGAATGTCCATTCTATCTGAGTCGGTGGACAGAAGTAGTTCCCCATCCTTGATGATTCAAAAAATAATCTGAGCCTTAGGGTCATCGAGTTGGTGACTAGATATTTCTTTTGTGATTCTGGTTCCAATGTCTGCATCACCCCTTTGACAGGAATCTTGGCTTTGGACCAGTCCATATGAATTTCCCCACCAACTTCTTTACAAAAGCTCCTCCCTAGCAATATCCCATATCTTTTTTGGAATATCAACTACGAGAATAGTCATTTTTACCCTTTTCTCAGGAAATGCCACGAATGCAAACTGTGCATCCTTGATCTGACCAATCAATGGTACTTGTTTGGTTTCCATGGAGTAGCATCTGCCAAAAGGTTTAGTAAGTGTGAGGCCCAAAGCATGGGTGACCTTTGCTTGGCATAACATTATCAGAAGCTCCAGAATCAATTATACAGTTACTTAGTTTATGACCATTGATCAGGAGAGATAGGTAAAAAGGTTCAATTTTCCCGATGTGGAAGTCGAGGCAACATTTACGTGAGACGTGTAGGAGGAGTGGGAAGAATTCCTTTTGGGGAAATGGGAGGAGGATGGTAGCTTGGCTTTGGATATACTTAGTTAATCTTATAAGCTGCTCTGGGTTGGATTGAAGGTACTCAACTTTAGACATCTGGATCTTGGTCTTTTTAGCATGATCAATTATATCGAATGTGACCAAGGGTTGTGCTAACGAAGGAATGAGTCCTTCATTTCACATTTGTGGAGGAGGATTACTGGTCTTTATGGGATTGGAGGAAGGCTGAATTGGAGGAGAAATAGGAGGAAAATATTTCTTTACAAAAGGTTTAACAGGAGGTTGAGTAGGAAGGGGATTACCTCTTTTAGCGATCGTTGGAGGAGGAGTTACCATGACCTTTTCCTTTTGTTTTTCAGCAGCAATATTTTCTTCTTTTCCTTGCGAGTGAGTGAAAACTACATATGATTGTCCACTCACATACCCTTGGGTACCCTCTTCTTCATCATTCCTCATCTTCAAATTCCATATACCCAATAGTAGAGTCGTCAGTCGGTTCACCGACATCTTGATCATCTTCACCTTGCGACAAAGGTTCTTCGTAATTTGGATCATCTTCTTTGATTTCAACCAAAGCATTAACTAGAGGGGCTTCAATTGCTAACCTTGGAGAAGCGGCAGGAAAATGTGGCCTTTGGGGGCATTGTTGGGAGTGAAGTTCCTCCATGGGATATCCGGTATGGAGGGAGTAGTAGATGATGTTTGAGCCAATTGCTTCTTTAATGAGAGCAAGTCATTCACCATCTTCTGGAATGTTGGATCGATGAGAGGTAGCTTGAAGAAGTTGAAGCCTTTGATTTTGATGGCTCTCATCTTAACTCACTCGGATATAAGAAGGTTATCTTCTATCCAAATGGCCATAGCTTGAGCGAGGACCAAGGTGGGTATTTGTTCCTGTAAAAGTAAGAAACTTACTTTCAAACTCATGGCATTCAAGAAGAAACACTTTTGATTCTCTAATGTTGGCATCATGGCAAGCGGCACATGGTTGATCAGTGAATTGAATCGGGTGATAAAATCATGCATGGTTTCATTGGCCTCCTTCTTCATGTGAGTGATTTGTGATAATAATGTGAAATGCATCTTCTGAAGGTTTGTATCTATCTTCAAATGCAGTCTGTAATGTGGCCCAACTTGGTGATGGATCCAGTTGGTAAATGTTGGAACCATTCTGATGCTGCAGGCCCTTGCAAGGTCTCCAGAAAGAGACGTACTGATACATCCTCATGAGTCACATCCAGAATGTTGCATGACATAATAAACATAGCTATATGCGCGTCTGTGCTTTGATTTCCACTCCCATCAAATTTTGGGAAATTCTTGTGATTTCCGTGAGGGAGGGGTGTATTGGATGTGGCAGTGCTAGAGGACCCATGGCATTTCCCCATGGTATAGGTAGATTTTTGCCATTTGAAAAGTAGGAAAAAGAACACGAGTAGGGAGTGTGGTTCCACTTAGCAAAAAGCACTTTGCTGAGTTGATGTCGAGGCACCTGTGAAAATCCGGCTCTTTCGTGGAGGTGAGGCACTTCTTGTTGATCGATCCATTGAGCTTAGTGATGTGAATCATGTTGGAGTGATACTGAAATTGTGCCTTTGAAGTAGATCAAAAATTGGATCAACTTCTCCATGAGCTCTTCTGCTACGAGTAAATGGTTCACCTGTCAGTGTACCCATTCAGATCTGCTAACAATTAAGAGTAGATTTACAACAATCTTTTTGTTTATACTTGCTGATTTTCTGATTTTTCTGGCAAAAATCAGCAGCATGTACTTTTTCAATATTTAATTTTACCCTCTTTTAATAACAACGATTGTAGTTTTAACAAAGATTAATAAGGATAAAAAGTGGGTTAATTTAGAAAGCTGATTTTCGGATCTTTGACCTAATTTTGCAAGGTTTTGAAAATAACATGAAATGTCAGAATCTCAGATCTACTAAAATATACAAGTTTTTGTAAAAACTCAGCTGAACTAAAAGCTCTATCTGGTCCAGATCTATGGATTTGTATAAGGAAATTTTTAGTTTTGATCACTTATGCAAAAATTTTAATTTTTAACAAAGAGTTAAAATTTGCAATCTGGTAGTGATTTTTACAGTTTTTTAGTTATTTCCTTAGTTTGATCCCCAGTAGAGTCACCAAAAATTGTTGGTCTAAAAATATCGGTTAGGCAGGTCATGGGAAATAGGCCAACAGTGTGCAGGGCATAGCCCCTCTTTGAGACAACAAAGTGAAACTAGGTTTATTGCTAATCTATCAAGCAGAATCTGTGCAAATCTACACTATTCTAACTTCAGGGGGTTTGGGATCTCATCCCAGTAGAGGTAGTTCAACTATGAATAGAAAGGTAGGAGGAAGGAATGGAGGAGGGTAGATCTAAAGGAAGAAAAGAAATGAATTCCAAGATGGAAAGGTCAGAAGGTTTATGCTTTGGGCTGGTAGTAAACAGAGCCAAACTTACTTGCATAAACAATTAAAGCAATACTGATGAACATATGACAATAGTAGGAATGAATCCAACAGAATAAAAACATAGATCTAACTTAAGAAAGATCTGATGCAAATAACACACATATTAAGCACAAAGTCTGAATATATGTATTAATATTTCTTCTGTTACAAGAAAACACAAAGTCTTTCTCTCCTCACTTCTTTTTTCATACAAAAAATGTCCACCTTGAATACAACAAGTATTCAAGTATTTATAGAAGGAGAAGAGAAAAAAGAAAAAAACAAACCAACCACTATTTACAAAATATCTTACAAGATATTTACAAAATATCTAAAAAGTCAAAAGTTGACTTTGGGAAAGTTTTTGGATGGCAACATCCCATGGTGCAACATGGATGATGTCATCATAAATGCCAACATACTTTTAAATATTTTACAAAAATGATCAAAGCATACACAAGAGGAGAAACTACTCCTCATCATCTCTTTGCTCAAACTTGGTGTCTTGCTTTTGATCAGGAGAGTCGATGTGACACTACGCTCGATATTCCATAAACTTGTTGATCATTGCTTGAAGTTGATCATGATCTGGACCTTTAAAATGGTTGCATAATGACTTCACAAGTTTCTTTCTCATTCTTGAGCTTGTCAGGTAACTTCGGTGAAAGTTTCACATGCATCGATCAAAAAGCCAATGAAGTCATGGCAAGCCAGAGGTTATTGATTGACTCTCGGTCAAAGTGACCTCTGGTGCCAAACCTTGAGTGATGATAGCCTTGAAGCACTAGAATGTATCATCTACTTCCCTCAAGTTATACGATTCATTGAGCATCCTGGAGACATTTTGTAACTATCTGCTCCATGTTGTATCGTGCATCTAGGGCTTCATCTTTGATTTTATCTATTCTCTCCAGGATATATTCCATTTGATCAACTTGGTAATCTAAAGTGATGAGAGCTTTGTTATGTGCACATGGGTGATCGATAATGCCGACCTTGATAGGTCATCGGTGAGTATCAACCATGGTTTGAATGTTTCATGTTGCAACCTGGCGTTATCCACTCTTCGGAGAGGGAACCTGCTACTGCTTGTAGCTCCTTATTTTCTTGGGTTATATCTTGATAGAGCAATGTGAATTTCCCAATCATTTCTTGACCATCTCTGAGGATCCACTCGATCCAAGATGATACTGTTGTGCCTTGTTCACCAATCTTAACATATTCATTTATTTTATCTTGACTGAGAACTTGAATGGGTTCGGCGGTAGTTACTGGAGGAGCGTTGCCCATTTTCTACAATGCTTGGAGGAGATGTTTGTTTTGTTCCTTGAGTATTCTCTTCTCCTCTTTTTCTTCTTGGAGCTTCTTGCAGAGAGCATCCACTTTGCGAAAAAGGCTTCCCTTGCAGGAGGCTTTTAGATGAGGTCCCCATTGTGACTTGAGTCACTGTGAAGTCTGTGGGAGACAGATCCTTCTTTTCTTGGTGGGATCTGGGTAAGCAATCTCCATGACTCTCTCCCCCAAAGTGCTTTTAGAAAAGTGAGTTATCACTTTCTTCTTCTTGGGTCCCTTCTTTGGAATGATGGAGAAGTCCATGGGTGTGATGGGAACCTTTCTCTTATGTTGACTCAGATGGTCAGAAATCCAACTAGGACTTATGGGAGTGGGAGTAGAGGAAATAGAAGAAAATGGGAGTGAGAGGGGAGCAAAAGCTGTGAGAGCCTCGGGAAGAATGTTGAAACACTCGGTGGTGGCATTGACAAGGAGTCCAATGCACCACTACTTGTGGGGCTGGAGTTACTACGGGAGAAGAAAGACATGGAAATGGAAGGGATCTATGATTGGATGGAGGGGAACTTTGGTGATAGATCCGCGAGAGAGAAGATGGAAGAGGTGGGAGATGGAAGGGAGGAAGGGAGAGGAGAAGACACATCCATAGGAATAGATGCTTGAATGATAGGAGGAGGAGAAGAAATGGAAGAAGGAACATTGGGTACCTCTGCAGTTGTAGTTGTGATAACATCTTGGGTGGATGTATCCATTGAAACCTCTGTTGTTTCTTCTTCTTTACCTAGAGACACCAGGTCAACTACTTGCTTCTCAGAAGTAGAAGGAAGGCCTTCAGAGCTTCTTCTTGTTTTCTTGATTCACCCTCCTTGTCTTTTCCTTTTCCTTTTGGCACATGGGCGGTCTTGGAGGTGCTCTACCTGAAGGAGAAGTAGTGAAATCAACTCCAGGTAGGTGAGACCATTCTATTTGCACCAATGTTTGGTGTGCTGCAATGGGCTTAACCCTTTCCTGAATGGTTTTTGGTGCTTTGGCTCTGTCGATCTCCATGAATGGCCAATCATCCCCATCTATGTCAAGGTAAACCTGATCAATTTCTTGATCAGTCTCTTGGAATTCCTTTGGGACATGGCTACGCCATAGTGGATGATCTCCTCCAGAGCTAGCGGGAGTGATCCTTTCACTGATGTCTATCTCATGTGTCAAGTCGATCCAAATGTCCTCGATCTCGGGAACATGGATGGGATCAATTTTTTCCTTTGGGAGGCAACTCCGGCAGTCGAAGGTCGGCCTTGCTTGGGAAGTTGTGCTTTAAATTTAGCAACTCTAGCTCAACATACATCTCCCATGCTTTGGCAAGTGTGGGGTAGGTGTATCGACCAACTGTAAGGGGAATGGAGTTCCTCCTTTCTTTCTCTTCATGCACTTCTCATGATAAGTGATTAGTTGCCTTGATAATTCCAGAGGATCAGCTTTGGCCCTGCATACCTTGGTAGCTTCGTTGGTTCTCCCTCGAAATTCACAGCTCTTGAGGTATGTGAATGTGGGGAATTGTGTGAACAATGCTCCCCATTTCTTTGTAGCAGCAATCACACTCGGGCTGGTCCGACCATGTCTCATGTTTGGCCTCAGCAAGTAGATTACCTCATAGAAGAAGGCATCATTAATTTTAGAACTAGGAGATGCTGGCCTCGAGCTTTAGCTCTAGGTAGAACTCATATATTTTGACTTGGGGCCATACCCCATTTCGAGCTAACCCTGTGAAATCCCTTGTTGATGCATGTATACAACGTAGGAATTCATGTAGAACTTCCCAGTTGTTAGAACTTGTTGAAGCTGCTGGGAGATGGTGTCACTGATGATTTCACCCCAGCCAAAATGTTGATCAGGTGCATTCTTGCTCATGGTCTCCAGATACTCAACATCCATTTGTGGAAATAATGGGCATCAGGGAGCCCAAATACTCTGTTTAAGAAGGTGATTGTATCACTCAACTCCTCATTGAAGTCACTACGGTGGATGGTTTGTGGCCATCTTCTCACCGGCTTCTTGTTCTTTAGATAAAGCTCATTCATCATCTACATGCATTTATCCTCATTATCATCCCGGCCTTCTTGCAGTCTTGAGACTTATTTCTACATATTTCTGTGATGAGGAATGCCCGAGGATCATTTCAAGTGATGAGTGTGAGGTCGATGATGATGGGTTGTTGTTCTTTATTTTTGACACATCTAGTGTCTTTGTTATAGCACCGGCAACCAACATGATGAACTCATTATTTATGGCACTTACTGGCAGCCCAGCTGCAAAGTGCAATCCACTTGCCCACTAATTTGTTCATCCACGGGCCACTACTTGCCTAGTTGGTCCTTGCCCAAAAATCATCCATGTCAATATGACCTAGCTCAGAGTCTCTGATGTCAGGCTGCACTCTGCATATGAGTCAGGCATTCTGACTTTCTGATACTTATACTTCATCTCTTGTTCAATTTAGCTTAGCTTTAGCTTTAGCTTTAGTTGGTTTCTTGCTTGATGAAGACATGTGTGAGCTCAAGGATGGATGTTGTTGTTCTGCAAGAAGAATCAAGGAGGTCCAACACAGAAGAGCCATGTCAACCATCATGTTATTCATAATGAAAGCTTGCAGAATGAAGAACTGAGCAATTATAAGGCTTAGGGCGCAAGGCGCAGGTTCACAGCATGCTGCAGAGGCTTTTTATTGCTAGGCACACTTGGGAAGGATGTCGACATGAAAAAAATTGCCCAATGTTGACATGAGAAAAGTTGCACCAAGTTTAGAAAGGGCACACTTTTGAGAGGTGTTGCATGACAAAATTTAGTAGCCAAAGGGTAAAGCATGGGGCAAGGGTTTTGCAACATGCAACATGTTATGTTGATGTTAAGGAAGTTGCACCTGTGCCTTAGGAAAAATATTGCTTTGGTTGGGTGCTGAAAAAAAAAGTTGTGTTGCATGGGTTTAGAGTGTGCCAAGTGCAACTTCGAAATATGTTGCAAGAAAAAAAAATCGTGCACAAGGAAAAAGTGTGTGGCATGGTTTTGAAGCACACAACATCTTATGTTGATGTTGTGCAAGTGTGCATGCTGCCCCCACAAAAACTGCTAAGTGTTATTTTAACTGGGCATGGGTTAGGGTTATGCTGCAAGAGGGTAAAGTGTGCCAAGGCGCAATTTTGGAAGATGTTACAAGAAAAAATAGTGTGCCATGATTTAATCGATTTGGATAATTTTGGCTTATTTTCTTGATTTCTCTTCCTCTCTCTTTTGGATTTGTCAGATGGAAAAGAGGGTTTGTTTGGTAAGGAAGCAGGTAGGAAAAGATGAGTTTTTGGTTTCTTCGAGGCAGGGGTCTTCCAGATTTGTAGATCTGGAAGGAGAGACAAAAGGCTTTCAGTTGGTTTGATAATTTGTTAGGTGTGTTTCTTTTAATTTTTATCTTTTACACCATCCTAATACCTAACACAAAAAAAAAAAAACAACAAGGAGAGGAGCCACTTACCCGGATTTATAAAAGATGAAGAATGACGTGGGATCCACAAGCTCAAAAACGGCACGCGGGGGTGACAGGATGGATGACGAGTGCAAAAAAACACTTTTTCAATTTTCAATTCATGAAAATGATAGGTGTCGGGTGCACTATTTATAGAAAAACTAGCATTTATTACTTCACCAACTTCTTTTGGCGTGACTTTACATTTTATGATAGTATGATAATTTGCAAGGATTATAAGAGTGGGCGCACATTTCAGTATGTCGATGTTTGTGCCATGTAAAAGGGGGCACAACTTTTGTGATGTTAACATAATTAACAAAATGAGTGTTTCACAAGGATTTTTTAAAGGAGTGGGCGAAAATTTTTGGTATGTCGACACTGCAAGGAAAATTGTGCCGTTTTCATGTTAAAATAGGGTGCAACTTGATCATGTGTTACATGAATGAAGATGGGTGAAGGATTAACAAAAGTTGACTAAGTGTGTGATTGAAATTTGTATCAGGAATTTTTTGAAAGGAAGTTATGGGTTGAGTGATAGTAGTCTTGCTTCCTCCTTTCTTCTTGCTCCGAGTGCTAGTACATGTGCCATATTTGAGTATCTCTCAAATGAAAAAGTAGGTGAAATGCGTAGATTTGCAAGCAAGGAACTCTAGATAAAGTTGTGAATGTCGAGACCCTTCCTTTCAGGTGGTTATAATGTCAACGGTTGCTCTATGAAAAGTAAGTTCTTGTGACTTGAGGATAGTTAATGCCAGGCCATTTTAATATGTCATTGTTTTTGGAAGGGAGGTATTTAATTTTCCCATCACTTTCAATGTGCAAGGAAGAAGTAGGTTGTGTGGCCTAGGGGCGTTGTACAGACCTGCACCGTGTAGTTGTGATTGCTTTCTCGCAGCATGTCATGTCTCTCGAACATTTAGTGTGGCTCAAAATCGATTAAGCAGTTCTTCAAGGTCTGTATGCGGGGAGGTGGATAGAATTTGTGTTGTATCTAGCAAGCAAGGGTCATCTAGGAGTGACTTGCGAACAAAATCCAAGCGGTTACAAGTTAGGCGGGGGTTCCAGGTAGACACGAACTTATCAAAGTATTGTTTTATCACCTCAATAACTGTTGTATCCTCCTAGTCCATTTCGTCAACTTTTGGCACATTCTCGAGCCACAATAAACCATGGACATGTGTGGAGCCTCTATGTTACCATTCATACCTGCGAGATGAGGGAACATAAATATTAGATATGTAGTTTGGAAAAAACTTTGAAATAAGTAGATTTGATTACCTGTACCAAAATTCTCTTTTGCTCCAAGTTCCCTCTGCAATATTTTTCCCAAAATATTGTGAAATTGTGATGCGGTATGTTGATACTCGATGAGGGTTAGAGACAATGTTAAGTGTTCTCCAATTTTGTGCGGCTTGAGGTTCTATTGGGCATTCACCAGGTATAATATTGTGGAGATCTGGCCATTTAGTGTCTGTAGCACTTAGAGTGAAGAATAAGGTTGGTGTCCCTAATTGTTCCACCATATGAAAGCTTGCTTCTACTTTTTGCCCAGAATGAATGTGTCCCTCGAAGGCTCAATCCAAAGCACATTAAGTTGTCTAGGAGGTTGTCTTTGGGGCATTCCAGTAGTTGTCTTCGCAGCTCTCTAATTGTCGAGGGATTCTAGATTCAACATTTTGTTTCATAAAAACTATTGCTATGGATTGGCTTCTGTGTCACATTATGAGGTTTAGAAGGAAGTAACAAAATCTTGGGTGGGAACCAAAGCACCCATCATGGTAACGCATTAAATGAAGAGCATATTAATGCATTGGAACTTATTTAATGTAAGGTTTTTACCACATTGATTTTCCTATCGAAATAAAGTTGGGAAAGCCATTGAGAACGGTCAGTCTCAGTATTGTAATCGTTTATTGGCGAAAGCCCAAGCTTTGGCCATGGTATGGTAAATGGAGTGTTACCATCATGGTTGAGAAATAATTGTTTTATTTCCTCTTCTTATGTTCCTGTATTGTGAGGTGTTGACACGAAAGATGATGAGTGTTCATATGTTTCATCAAAGTGCGTGGGAACACCAATACCATGAGTTGTAGAGCAAGTTTTCATTTGGGGTAGTTCCATTGTGGTTGTGTTGAGAGAGGAGGGAACATTTGACAAATCAGATGGTAGTAAGGAAAGGACGTCATTGTGATAGGGATCGTGTTGGATTTTATATTGCAAGGCTACACAAACACGAGATCTACTGACGTAGAAATCATAATTTTTAAAATTAGATCCTTCCCTTTGTATGAGAACTATGTCCAAATCTCCAAGGTGGTGGGGTAGAGTCTTTGCTATTAAAGTAATGTTTTGCGGGAAACTTATGGTGTGTCCTAAGTATTTGTATTTCCCGCCATGTACTTGGGGTGACTTGCATGAATGGATTAACTCATGCGATAAGCATCTCCTCAATTTGGGTTAAAGACGTAAGAATGGTAGGATACTTTTCAGGTCCATGTTATTCCATGAAGAGAAGTGGTTGCCTTGTTTTACACTTTTGCATATGTTACATGAGGAAAGCCTTCAAAGGATTTTTTTAATTCTGGGTAATTTTCCAAGCAGATTGAGCAAGTTTGGATGCTCACTAGAAATCTATTATTTTGTGAAACAGACGTTGGGCTTCGATGTAGTCAACATCAAGGGCGGGAATATGGGAAATCTCTATGTATTGAAGAGGTGGGGTGTTTTTTTCAGTTGTTTGTGGATTGCAAGGTGGAAAGTAGTCTGAAGGAGAGGAGAAACTAGTTGTATATGTGCGATGAACTGAAGAAAGGTTAGTACTTGAGATAGTTTCATGTGGCATCCCAAATATTTGGGGAAAAGTGGCAGTTGTTAGCAAAGATGGGTTCATACGGAAGGAAGTGGTATGCTCTTGAAAGTTTGTTTCCATGGAAGTTACATGTGGAATGTTGGTTGGCAATTCTTCAGTAGTTGTATTTGATGGAAAGATTGGAATGTCAAGGGATCGTAGGTTGTTGGTCATTGTAAGTTGAAAGATATTAGAGATTTTCATTGTTCTATCCTCTAATTTACAACGTCATTGCTCAGTAGTTATGTGTACTTTATTTTTGCGTAGTTATCTCTTCATTGGGCTCGTTTTGCAGGAGTCGACATGATTGCGAAGTCACGGGATTATGGAGTACCACCTATTGGATAAAGATCATGCAGTTATCAATTAATGATACATAGTTTGATGACATACAAATGTAGAAATAAGTCAAAATATAAAACTAAATTCAATTGTAATGCATGTGGAGTTCCAATGGGAAATACACATAAGAGTAAAGAATTTAAGTATCGAGAAACTACATTTTTTCTTAAGGAAAAGAGTAGTAGATACATAGAAACATACAATGTGTTCACATAATACACAAGGATGTAAATACGTACATAACACAAGTGCATGTATTTTATATTTATTTTCTTAAAAGTATTAAAAATCCACATAGTAGCGGAGACAATAGTATGTCGGTGTATAAGGAATACACCAGTTTTCTTTTGAAGAAAGGAAAAAAATGAAACATAGCGGTGATAGATCAAAGTATAGAATGGGATGGGTGAGGGTGTAATGTTTGAAGGGATGGGTGGGTTGGAAATCCTTGCGTAAAGGTTATGGAATTTCTCCTGTTGGGTCCTTTAGATCAATCCTCAGTGCATATCTATAATCATAGTTTTGAACTTTTCTGTTACAACCTTTGGAACATAACCATGAACCATCACCATTCTCTCTCACCTTTTTCCTGCATTGTTTGTCACGTTTTTGAAGAGGACATGCCTTGTAAAAGAAGTTTTCCATGTTGATATTTTTGATTTCTGCATGAACCATGGCCCATTCATTTCTCTCTATGTTCCCCATATGTAGTACCTCCGAAATCGTTGTTACAGAGGTCAAGCTCTTTGGAGGGCCCATAAATTGGCTTGTGATAGAGGGTACGAAAGGAGTAGTCATCAAAATCTACCAAATTATAAAGTGTATTGGTTTCTATTTAAATTATATACCTTATTAAGTAATTTAGTCTAAAAGATATCGTGTTGTCATCTATCAAAAATATAAATCTCATGAAATGCTCATAAATAAAAGATAAAAAGACTAAAATAGTAATAAACCCAAAAATTCCAAATAGGTTAAACGTTTACAAACTTTGATTACAAACTCAAAACCTCGAGATCTTGACAAAGAAAATTGTACAAACTCAAACACCTTTGCATTTTCTAAGGGTATAAAAATTATTAATTTCATAGGTGAATCCCCTTGGCGCATTGATTGATGCAGCTTCAATGGAATCAATCATTGTTCCTTGTGAATCCATAAAAACCAAACTCGAGGTCGAATGACAGTTTACTAAAATCCACCCACAACTGTTCACTAAAACCAGTGGAGAATAATACTTCATTCCCGTATACGACATTCCCAAACACGGACTTTCAGGAAATGGCTTCGCCTCTGCCCATGAATTATTATTTTCATCTAACTTCCACAAGCGCAGATATCTGGTGTACACCAAAACCACATTCCCATCATACCCTGTCAAGTTCCAATCAGATATACAATCATGGCAGTATGGTTCAAATTTAGGATTAAGAGGCCTCTGTGGCGTGCTACTAATACTCCATGTCCTGTTTTCCACATTCCTCAATTTCCTCTAAATTATTAAAAAAATACAAAGATACTATTCCAAAAGATCAATATTCGGGTTAAATCACCAAAATTTAAAAGTCACTACAATTATTTCACATCTCCATGGTAAAAGAAAATATACCAAAGATAGCCAAACACAATGTTAAACTGCACGGGCTGGTGAAATGAAATCACGACCCGAAAGTTTAGGGCTCTTTCATTCTCTCACATTCCCGCTCTAAATTTCTTTGGGTGGTTTTGCTCACAGTTAAATAAATGTTAAGAAAGGGTTAGGGTTTGATGGAAAAATCCAAATCCGCCAACAAAGTATTACAATCTTGCACAATCAAGGTGCAAACAAGGTCGTTAAAGGTGAGAAAGATTTGTTTTGTTGCGCTCTCTCGTGTTATTTTGAGCCAAATTGTTGATAAATCTGAGACCTTTTCCAATTGTTTTGAAGATATTAGAGCCGAATTTGTGGACGAGTAAAATTTAATTGGCTTTTCACCCCACTATTTCCAAAAAAATTGATCTATATTTAACGTGTTTGTTGGCAATTTATGTCCTAAAATCTTTGCAGAAGAAACTTGATTTATTAACAGTGGCCTGAAACACCGATCAACTGGCTCTCCACATGTTTGTTATGAGATAAGACTGGTGTGTCTAGTCTAACTGCTAAATGAATTTACTAAAAACAAGGACTGTGTGTGTCTAACTTAAGTTGCTAAATCCCTTCTTAAACCTTCAAAGTTGTGATTTTTATCTACAACTTCACTTCATCTACCATTATGAAATGTGAACGCTCAAAGTCTTTATATCAAAGCGACCATGGTTCAAACCCAAGAATAAATCAAATTAAATGAAATGAAAGTCTATGGAACCAACAAGCAACACCGGAAATAAGTGTGCACCATACAGTCCAGGCCACCTAGGCAAGGAAAAAGAAGAAAGAAAAAGAAACTCACACAACTCTATCCAGGGTGAAGCCTCCCGTAGCGGCCTTGTACTCAAAGTGACAGAAATAATCCTCAAATATCACCTTCAGCCCTATCCTTCACCACCACATTTGCTTTAGTTGGCCCTACTCGATATCACCTTCGGCCCTATCCTTCACCGCCACATTCACTTTAGTTCCCCAGCTGTCGTCAAACTCCTCTCCTTCCTCCTTGTTGGTCGGCTCTATTCTAATATTCGGCCACGTGGTATGGAATGTGGTTGTTGATCACTATCCTTAAGGATTGCGTTGGGTAACTGGGTTCATTGGTGGTTGGTGGAAACATAGACCGCTATGCACTTGCTAGTTTGGCATTGAAGTGATATGGGTGGATCACAACCAACCAAGGGGGCAAGTTCAAATTCCACCTCACATTATTCCAAGGCTGAGTCAAAGTGCATGGAACACTTTACAAAAATGCCCACACATTTTCCAACTATTAATATGCACATCCTAAAGTGCTTTTTTAACTCGAAGCATTTTTATATGGGAGAATTAGTCCCACATGGGGATGGTCGTGGGAAATGGATGGCTTTAAAAGCCTTTGCAATGAACTATGGTGGTGCGACCTCAGTCATACTGATATTCTTTTTTGTTGAAATCCCATAAGGCTTGTCCATTGGCTTGCCCAGGTGGCTCGTCCTCCGGGTCGCTAATGGCTCTGCATGGTTCCTATGCAGCCCGACCGCAATGTTTAGCTTGCCTTCGAGATCGGTTTAATGTTGACATTGTTGGTTATAAATTGTAAGTTTATAATATGGTTTATGGGATTAATGTGGCAATTAAATATGGTTTAGTGAAAATATATTATGATTTTCATTAAACATTGATCTTTGGCATTTGGTATTTAATATAAATGTGCCTCTGTTTAAAATTGCAATTTGTTAAATAGTTTGGCTCGGTGGCATATCCAGACTTGGCCGAGTTGATATAGATTCCAAATATATAAAGGAGCAAGAGCTCCAATTTTTTTATATAAAATATTATCATTTTTTCTTTTTCAAAAACTTAAATATAATCATAAAGTTTCTTTTTTTTTAAATAGTGAAAATAATGTAATCTTTTTTTCGAAATGTTATTTTTCTGTGACATGATGACTAGATCGCCGTCGTCATTTGGATAGAAAACTAAAAAAGTTTCACTCACATTTCAATTGAATATTAATATAATACTAATGCATTCGTGTGTAGATTATATGCTTAACATGACCTCTTTTTCGGTGTAAACTGATCAATTTTTTATTGCAAGGATTAAATAACGACAAGGGGATTTTTACTAACCTTGTTTTTAAATCCTCATTAATTATTTAATTTTATTTTTATGAAAATGGGTTCTAATCAGTTTTCAATTGATAAATCAAGATGAAGATGATGAGAATAATCATAGTGCTAATATAATAGCTTTATAAACTGCTTTTGTTACTTCTAAATGAAAAGTATATCTTCTATTTTATATACCGTTGAAGGAGTTGTTTTTTCTTTCATAATGATCTCAAATAGGTTAGTGAAAATGAACTAGAAGTAACTACAACTGAAAACATACACAAAATGGCTTATATGTACTGTAAAACTTTGCTTCATTTTTTTATAGTTTATTCAAAAATAGAAATGTTTTTCATTTTTTTGGGCCAAAAAAATGGACAAAAACCTGAAAACGAACGTAATGCATACACGTTCTGTAATAACGCGATCATGTTACATTTTCTTAGGCTTAGGAATTCACGAGCCTAAAACACATGCATGTTATAATGTGCACTTGCTATAACACGTACATGTTTCTAGTGCTATGAAACACATACACGTTTTGGTCTATATGAAGTTTAGGAGGGCCTGAAGGAGACATATATACTAAAATAAAATTATACTTTAAATTTATTTTAGTAAATATAAGAAGTTAGGGCCAATTTGCACCTGATGGAAGTGGTCATGTAGCTCTAAAAGTTATAATCTAGAAGATAGTTTTTAAAATCTAATTTGGTCAGTACTTACTCATTTTAAGAATTTTAGCAATGACCTAAAACTTTCAGGCCATATATATTGTCGTTTTGTAGGTTTTTTGACCTTCTGGATTGGATTTTGAACCTATCACTACTTGAATTGGTACTAATTTTTAAATTGTGTCCATAATTCACTTTAGTGACCATGAATAAGCTCTATGATGCTTGTCTACTTCTTACTAAAATGAGATCCTCACTTTAGGCCTTCGGAGGAAGTAGTCTCTCATCAAAACTAAATGAGTTGATAGATCACCTTAGACACTATTCCCCACACACAGAAAAACACCAAATGATCTTATTAGGAATTTCCTTTGGGTTAGGGTTTAGGGTTTAGGGCTCAAGGTTAAGGGTTTAGGACTTGTTGGTTTTTGAATTAATACTTTAGTAATCAACAGTCAGGGGACAACAAGTCCATCCTCTTTATGGGAGAGGTTCCCTTATTGAAAGTGAGTAGCAAAAGCTTATATACAAATATAAAACTTTCATATTAATAAGGACTCCTGATACTTTGAAATGTTTTATGCCAATAAAGATTATCAATACATAGAAATAGAAGAACAAGGAAATTGAAAGGGAAGAACACAACAAGTACTTTTAGGTAATATAGATAGCAAAATATAACCTTATGTGTACTTTATCAAAAGAGATACAGAATGGAATCATTCACATGGGCATCATCAGATACAATTCTACGGATGCAAAGTTCTAGAAATCATATCACAAGAACACAAAGTTTCTTAGCATGAAAGATTGATGATTCACAAATTTCAGATAAGGGAAGAAAGGATAGCAGATGGAAATAAGAGACAAGGAAAATTTTTGTATTGATTACTTTCAAATCTATTACATTTCAAGAGTATCAGGGTCCAACCCCTAACAATGGCATGGAGATCCCATTAAATAGCTTACAAAGACAGTTACATTTGGTTCCAACTTCTTTTAATCTAAAGATTAAAGACTAATTGAAAAATACATTAATAGAATGTCTTTAATCAAGTATTACATCATGGGTTTTAAAACCCCAAAATAAAATAAGTGACTTAGGACTCGGGAGCAGAAACATCCGAAGGAGGTTTAGAGGGACCAACTGTCTTAAGAATCCTATGTCTAAATCTTTTCAATGCTTCGGCTATCTCCATGCACTTTGGGATGGTAGTGTTGGAAGTGGCATGAGTCCACATGCCAAGAAACTTCTCCATATCCTTCTCAAACTCTGTGTTTTCCAGAAACTCTTTGTTTTCCTCGGTGATATCTGATTGGAGAGAGTAGACATCTTTCATCTTCTCTTTAGACATTGACTCTTCTTTGAAAAGATCTTCCTTGATGAAGGTGTTGAATTGAGGCTTGATCTCCTGAATAGAAAACTGATTACCTGAGGCTTCATTCTGGATCTAAAAATGAATATATTGGAAGTCGAAAAAACACAAGTCTTGAAAGCTTCCCCTTTCTACCACATATTCTTCAGTTCTCCCACTTCCTCCAAAACCTTGATCTTCCAATCAATACTGAAAACCCAAGATTTTGATAGATTGTTCTTGGCTTCATCAAATACTTTTCTTGCCAATAAAATCTTCTCATCTGTCTGGCTCATTGAATGGAGATCTTGAATACATTCACACCAAAGATTTAGTTCTTTTTCCAAGCCACTGATTGTTGTGGTGAATTTCAGCTGTAACTTGGACACCTTCTCATATGACTTGAAAGCCTCTTCAATGAAGTTCAATCCATCCATTTTCATATCATCAACCAATGCTTCAATGACCTTTCCATAGGTAGTATATTTGTGAATATCTTTGATGGTATGGACTTCATCTTTGTTGAGAACTATGGGAGGTGGAAGAGCAGCTAGTGGAGCCGGATCCAAGACCTTATCTTTTGCCAATAGGGATTTTATAAAATTTGAAATAACTTGGTTATGTTCTTCCAATTGCTCCATAGTTTATTTACCCTTCTCCACTCATTCAATGACTCTAGTCACAGTTTCTCTGAGGTTATGAACCTCACTTTTAGGTGTAGACTCCCCAAGTGGAATTCTTGTAAGCTCCAGGTCAGAAACCAAAAATATATTTCTCCTCCTTATCCACCTTAGGCTCTGCAATATCCATGAACTATTGACCTTGTGAATTTGACACCAGCCTTGAGGTGGTATTTTCTTTCTTTTCCGGAGGAGGAGGATTAGTACCGAGCAAGGCTGCCATAACATCAAAATTGGGAACTACAACTTGAGAAGAAGACTTCCTTTTCTTGTTATCAACAAAAGGTTGAACCCAAGAAAAGGAAGAGGAAGAGGTAGAAGGATCAATAGATTTGAGTGCAAGTGAACTCATTGCACTCAATGTCTACACTACTGATGTCTCCAGTGGGGAAGTTGGCACAATTTCAGAAAGATCCTTAGAAGAAGTATCCATCAAACCTAGAGGTTCAGTCATTTGACCTTCATTTTCTATCTCAAGTAGATTTGACAAGGATTTCTTCTTCTTCTTTCATCTCTTCACTGTCATCCTCACTCAAAACAACAATATTTTTGGCCCTACAAGGACCTTTGGCTGCTCCAAAATAACTTCTTCTTCAACCTGCTCTTGTTTGATGGCCTTACCTTTCTTTAGGTATACCTTTGTTGAGGAGGATGGATTAGATTGTTTGGGCACCTCAATATTGGGAATAGGTTCTTCCTTCCTAGGAGAAGAAGTTTCATATGAAGAAGACTTGGCTTTGTTCATCCTAAAGACTTACATCTTGCTATCAAACCAAAGTTTGTTTCTCACAATAACATGATTGATTACTTCCTTCAAATCATCTCTCTCTTTTACAAACCAATCAATGGTTTCTAGAGGAGTGTGTTTAATAGACCTCTCATACTCAATAGATTGCAAGTCCTCATCATCATCCTTGATCCCATCAGGTACTTTATAGACGTTGAATTCTATGATTTGTTGAAGAGAGATTCGCCAAAGTACCTTCTCCTGGCCTCAAAATCATCTATGCAATCAGCCCAATAATCTTCAATGTCAAGGTGATAGAAGACCATCCTGAAATTCTTTGCAATGTATCCTTTAATATCAAAGCAAGTTCTGGATTTGAAGTGATGGATAGTGAGAGGAACAATGGTTCTATCAATGTTCTAGGCATCCAGGGCTGTCCTGCATGTATAATTTCCTAGGGAGATAGGAAAATGAATGCTAGTAATCTTCTTATCTCTGTAGGTTCGGTGGAGCTTATCCAATTTCCTGCAAATCTCAACAAGAGCCATTTTATCATTATAGAACATAGGAAGATTTAGAGGAGACCTTTGAAACTAGCCAGTCTGATATATGAGAATTTTCTGAATTGAGTGTAGAAGCTTCCATAGTCAGATATCAAAGTCTTTGCTTCCTTAGAAAATCTCTGAGCAATATTTCCTTCCAAGAGCCTCACAATGTACATGGTGAATGCATCATTAACTCTCCTGAAATTATGATTGTTGACTTTGAGGGTTAACTGAGGCGGTATTCATATATGGGGGCATCTTTCTTATCTTCAATGAAAGTGAGACCAAGCCATTTCCTAGATGCCGCAATGGTGTACATAAGGTAGGATGACATGTAGAATGTTTGGGTTCTGTGAACATTTACCAGCTGCTCTGTTAGGTTTTCACAAATAATCTCACTCCAATTCAAATTATGCTTCCCCTCACAAATGATGTTGATAAAGGGACACATCCAAAAGTGAAACTCATTTGTAGAGGGCATTCCCATGATTCTAGAAAGAAGGGTGATGATGTCTGAAATCTCTTCATTGAAATCAACCCTAAACAATGATTTCGAAAGTCTGGATGCTCCCTTTTTAGGGTTCTTCAACCATGATTTAACTACCCTAGCCTTATATCTCTCACTATCCTGGTCAAATAGTGATTATGCTTGAGCAAGGGTGAGGGTATTGGCCCCTTCCACCATTGGGATGCACAGGGCAATATAGATAGCTTCGTAATCTAGTCACGCAATTACTTCACCATGTACATTAACAATTTCTTTGGATTCCGGATTGAAACAATCCCCACAAGTGAGCACGGTATTAGCACACTGAATAGAGATAGGAAAACCACCTGTAAATTTAATCCCACTATTTTTGATCATTTGAATGATGGGAGTAGGGTTATCACATCCAAGTCTTATCCAAAATCATCAAGGTCTAGATGTCGATCTTCACTATCACCGATGTTAGGCACAAAGGTTTCCAATGAGGAGAGGTGTTTGTGCCCTTGATACTAGCATCTTCATCTTGACAAAGGTAGAGAGAAGATAACCTTTAATGGAGTATTACCAAGATCTCAAATAATCCCTGCAAGAGAAAATACAAAAGTACAGACACGAGCAACAACTTGCTTTGCATGAACGCAAGCGAGGGGAAAATGAGTGAGCAAGTGTGAAAATGAATGAATGGTTACCTCTCTTTAAATAGCCATGAGTTGGAATGAATGTGCAACAAATGGCCCTCACACCGACTCAAAAATTCAAAAGCAAAAAAAAGCGGCCCCAGACGGTCCATGGGACATTGGGACACGAGGGGCATGCAAAGCCGAAATACCTGATCCAAGAGGAGTGCGGAAAATACAGGTCTAGAGAGCACAAACGGTCCATGGGATGTGGGGACACAAAGGACGCACAAACCCAAAAAATCCGATGAGCAGAGTAATGCGGAAAAGTGGTGAATCGGCGAACAAGAGGCCCAAGTGTACTATTATCCCAAATTCACCCCGAAAAATTTAGTCAAGACAACTCCTGCACATAAGGAAATTATGAAGGAAATGACTCAGACCTACGAGCTCACATTCTATGATGATAAATAGGTTACAGGTGGGCTTAGAAATGAATGAGAATGTTGCAAAGAAGCCAGGAGAAAGAAGGAAAAGAAGCGGTGAAGTTTCAAGGTCTTTGGGCTCAAAATCGTTCAGGAAAGAATCCAGAATTGACTAAGTATGGAAGAGCCAGCAGAGAGAGCCACATGTCCTAGCGGTGCTTCTCCAAAGATGAATCCAAAAAGGGAAGCCCAAATGAGTGCTAGGCTACCGTGTGGCCCTGGTAGGTGAAAAATGGAGAAACATCTTCGGGCCTTTAATGCAGGATCTTCTTTCTCTTCAACTTCCAGATCGATTCAATTCGATCCACTGGGGAACCAGAAGTGACATATTGTGGGTAGATTTGTAGAAGGCATTGATATTCAGTGGTTGAACTTTCAAAGTGGGATTCAATGCGTATCTCATGGTGGTTGGAGTAGGATCTGACTTTTCCCTCTTGTCTCTCTTTTCTTTCTATATATACTGTAACACTTCTTGTTTGAGAAAGGGAGACATTTTGGGCATAGAGAAACTCTGTCAAGTGTTTTTCTCGAAGCCATTTTTGAGTAGTGAACCTTATACACCTAGAAAATGTATTTGTGCCTCTATTCTAGAAATGTAATGGTCTGTGCACCTTCTAGAGCAATAAAAACGTGTTTTTGTGGTGTTCTTCAACCCTTTGTATCATTTGTTGTTTCTCAATGCCTCTCCCTTCCAAATTTTTTTTTTGTGCATGTATATCACATTTGCAGGTGCAGGATGTTGTGTTTCATGGAGTTTAATGGAAAATTTTAAGATCCTGGCCGTGTTACTTCGTCTAACCTCCTTATCTCCATTTTTTCAGTTTCTTTCTCCCTCAACAAAATATCTCACTTCCTTTCTTTGGTGTATCAACGCTTGAGTGTAGCATCTGTTTTTTCCCTCCTTCTCTCTCCTTGGTTCCTTGGAATGGTTAGATTAGGTTAGATTTATTTTTCTTGCACTGGAGTAGCTCGTGGCAGGTAGTTTAGGAACAAGAACCAACTTTCTCTGGAGAGCTTTCCCACTTTTTCAAGGTCCCACACCTTGGGGAAAGTTCAATGTTATGCAATCACACCAGATGATTCTACCTTAGAAAAGAATATTTTTAGAAGTCATTTGGGGGTGTTGTGATTTCGCACTAACATGTACTTGGGACTCGTGGGATGAAAATATCTGACTTAACCGACAAGCAGAGTAGTGCAGAGAAAGTGGAAAATCAGTGAACTGGAGGCCCAACGGCACTTGGGACACATGGGACAAAAATATCCGAGTTAACCAACAAGCAGAGTAGTGCGGAGAAAGTGGTAAATCGATGAACTGGAGGCCTAGCAGCACTTGGGACACATGGGACAAAAATATCTGACTTAGCTACAAAACACTAAAAATGACTCTAAAGAATGAAAAGTTCTAAATTTTTGAATTTCTCTCTTTACCAGAACACTTCTAAAGGACACTAACTCAAAATTTTGGAAATTTGTCTTTGAAAAAGGAGGGAATTTTTAGGGTAACAACAGGACTCAAAGTTTAGGTTTTAGGGTTTAGTGTTTAGTGTTTAGGGTTTATGGTTCAGGTTTTAGGGTTTAGGGTTTAGGGCTCATGGTTTAGGTTTCACGGTTTATGGTTTAGGGTTAAGATTTTAGGGCTTATAGCTCAGGATTAATGTTTGAGGGTTTAGGATTTAGGGTTTAGGGCTCAAGGTTCAAGGTTTAAGTTTCATAGTTTAGAATTTAGGGTTTAAGGTTTAGGGTTTAGGGATTTAATGTTTAGGGTTTATGGTTTAAGGTTTAGGTTTTATGGCTCATTATTTAGGGTTTGGGTTTCAGGTTTAGGGTTTAGGGTTTAGGGCTCAGGCCTCATGGTTGAGAGATTAGGGTTGAGTGTTTAGTGCTAAGGGTTTAGGGTTTAGGATTTAGTGTTTAGGGTTTAGGGTTTAGGATTTAGTGTTTAGGGTTTAGGGTTTAGGTTTTGGGCTCAGGGTTTGGGGTATAGGGTTTAGGGTTTAGGGCTCATGGTTTAGGGTTTAGGGTTTAGGGCTCATGGTTGAGGTTTTAGGGTTTAGGGTTTAGTGTTTAGGGTTTATGGTTAAGGATTCATGTTTGAGGGTTTAGGATTAGGGATTATGGATTAGGGTTTAAGGCTTAGCTTTTAGGGTTTATGGCTCAAGGTTTAGGGTTTAGGGCTCAAGGTTTAGGTTTTAGGGTTGAGGGTTAAGGGTTTAGGGTTTAGGATTTAGGATTTAAGGCTTAGGTTGTAGGGTTTAGGGCTCGGGGTTTAGGGTTTAGGTTTTAACACTCATGGTTTCGGGTTTAGGGTTTAGGGCTTAGGGTTCTAGGTAGTAAAAATAAGGTTTAGGGTTTAGAGTTTAAAAGGTGCTTACATGATCATTGTTTGAAGAAAATTCCACTTAAATCTATGGGAAATATCCATTGTTAATGGGTCATGTTTTTTGTGAATTCTTTGATTATTCTTGTATGATTTGATTATTTGTTCAGATATGTTATCTATCAAGTCTTATCTCATTTTTAAATCTTTAGATAATGAAGATATGTATATTTTTGATAAAATATTTCTTAGTATGTGATTACTAAAATATTACTATATGCATATCAAATGACACTTGGGGACGCCCTTGCATTTGTATTAGAGACGTCCAATACCGATTTCATTTAATATATATTTTACAAGAATAGTATGTCAAAAAATTTCAACATATTTTAAAATGGTTAGTTCTTAAGCATATTGTTATGTTAGTTTTTTAAAAACTAGTGTTTAACTTTTACAAATAGTTAAAAGTAAAATCAATAATGATTTTTACTATTCTTATTATAATGTCTATATGGATATTATGACTTTAACCATGCCGATGTTGTGTTGGATATAAAATATACATCTAGATTTGTGTTCAAGTTTCTGGTGCAAGAGCCATTACTTGGAACAACAAAAGAAACCAACAATCTCCATTTCTTCTACTGAGGCAGAGAAGTAAAATGGAAACAACAAAGAAGCCATGTGGCTGAAGTAGTTTTTGGAAGAAATACACATGGAAGTTGAAGTAAGTATTCCTCTTCTATGTGGTGGTCAGAGTTGTATTATGCATTGCTTGTTATATATGGAAAAAATGTCTCTTTATATTGTGAAATTTGAATGATTTCATAAACTTATACATATGTAATGGATTTTAGTTGGATTGTGTTGCAAAAATCTCAATAATAGTTTTTTAGTCAGTTGTTATGTTTCACAAATTTAGTTTTGTTCCTTTGCTACTAACATGCTTACACATGTACGTTTTGCTACAGGTCCTCATTTCCTTGCCAATTCCACTTCCTTTTTTTGGCGAGAACCGAATGCCAAACAATTCCAAACCAACTATGTCAGACCAGAAGAAAAGGTTGCAAAGGCACGATCATTACGCTCGCAATAGAGCAAGCATTAATGAAAAATGTCGTCATCATTACCATGCTTGTAAAGAAGCCTAAAAATGAAATCGTTGCACGCTCATAACCCACAGAAAAATTCCCACTAGCATTCTTGATTTCAACTCCCTGCACCCCTTGCTCATTGACCTTCAAATATCCTACAAGAAGAATGGAATTTATTGAATAGACCCCCTTCTGCTAGCCACTTTTCAGCCTCTTGTTCTTCGAGCCTCGCCGCAGCTTATAAATAACAACCACCATAATATATTTGATGTTTGCATCATTCCAAATGTTTCCCACTCTTTAAGAATGCCTTTCTTTGTACAACCCTCTTTTGTTCCTCACAACAACAATATCGGCCATCTAAACACATTTTCCTCATAACCATTTAACTTTCCTCTTCCGCAGGAGCCAGGACCGTCCTCTCATGTTATTTCCCAATCCCTACAATAACCCTCATGCTCACTATACACATCATTTTCTGCAACTCAACACGTGTTTCATAAAAGAATTGATCTTCTTGTCCACAAGCAATACATGCTCCATTTGTTTAGAAAACTACCCAGGCATGAAAACAAGAAATTTTGTACGTGTGCATACTTGCAGTAGATGTAATTTTAAAATAAATGGACATCGTTTATCCTCATGGAACAACATGGACCCAGGATGTCAACCGTCTTTCTTGAAGTCCAAGACCCAAGTTGAATAAATTCTAATTGCAAGAGTTAATCCTATTGTGCAGTTAGTCAAGCTTGTCGAGGCCAATACAAATACATAGGTCACACCATCATCTTTCCACAAAACATCTCCTCCATTGTGAAATACCATCCACATCACCTTGGAGAATTGGACATCTTACTTATACAATGAAATGGTCCACATCACATAAACTATGACTTTTATGTTAGCAGAGCACGTGTTTGGGTTGCACTGCAGTATAAAATAACTCATGATCCATACTACAAAGACGTTTTGTTGGATAGTGGTGCTCTTGCCTCTTTACCTCTTGACCCAACAAATTTTTCCTCCTTGTTGAACAATGTAACACTAGATATTCCTGAACCCCAAGAAGATGCTTCAAAGTTATCTACCATGGAACCTTATCCATTTCCAGATATGGTTGGCCTTTCATCATCTTTTGTTCCGTCAATGCAAATACATGTACTAAACAAGAGGAGATTCATTGCTTCTTGTTCGCGGCAATGAACAAAACACCCCAATCACATTACCTTGGCCAGAGCTTGGGATTTCCCTGGTAAATGAATAAAACACATAAGGGTTGTTCTCAATGGCCTTTCCAACTTTGTTCCCTACAGGAGAGGCCATGTTTAAAGAGCCTCGCATGAAATAGGTTCAACTTCATGAATACGTGTTACATTTGATGCACTATCATGATGACCGGTTTGGTTCCCATCCACGGTTTAGATATTTTTTTCTTAACATCATAATATGCCATAGGAGTTAGGATACAACATCTCGTATTCATGAAACAAGACCTAGACCATGGGCTACCAACAAAAAATATAGATCTACGCCTTAGACTGCATGCTTCTCCTAATGATGCCCTCCCAGATAGTATGATGCAATTTGGCACAAATCTTCATGGGACACGTTCCTTTTGGTCTCACAGTAGAGACGATATCTCTTATATGATAAAACAATTAGGCCCACCTACTTTGTTCTTTACTCTCATTACAACAGACACAAAATGGTCGGACCTTCATAACGCAATGCTTGGGAAACCCCCAGATGCTGACACTAGAGATACTCAACGATAGAGAAACCTAAACATTATTTTCAATCCTCATTGTTTCTCTTCTTACTTGCATCAATGCTTCAAAATATTTCATGAAGCAGTCCTCCGAAACATCTTGGGGTAACTGACTATTGGTACAGGTAAAAAAAAATCCATACCATTATCCCTTGTCCTTATTTGTTTTCATGCCTTTCAATCTCAATGTTTTTTTTCACAGATATGAATGGAAACATAGAGGCTCCACACATGTGCATGGTTTTTTGTGGCTTCAAAATGCACCCAATATTGAAATAGTGGACCAGGATGACCCACAAAGTGTAGAGGCCCAAAAAAATACTTCAATAAATATGTTTCTGTATGGGACCCTCGATGTGCTAACCAATGGTAAAATTATATACATCGGCCCATACAAGATGATCCTTGTCTCTTAGACACAACAAAAATACTTTCCTCCAATCCTCTCTCTGATCTTGAAGAGATTCTCAATCATGTTCAACGACACACCAAATTCTCGAACAAACATATTTGAGAGAAAAAAATTCAGGTTTACAATGTCGTTTCAATGCCCCCAGGAGATGCAGAAAGAATCTTTGCTTTCCCACGAGGAAAATGGGAAAGTAAAGTACCTTCCTCTCAGAAATGATGATAGGTTGAACATCCATAGCCAAATGATGTTATTGATATGGAGAGCCAATGTTGATTGTCATCCAGTACTCTCTCATAATGCAGTTGTAAAGTATGTGGCAAAATATGATTCCAAAGCATAACGACGTTTTGAAACATACCATCAAATGTTGTCTAGAATCTGTAGCAATTCCAGTGATGACCAGTGACACTTTTTTCCTTCCATAAAATACTTACTGAAAGTGTTTTTGAACATGATATCAGTGCACGAGAAACTTTCCAGATGCTCCTCAAATTGCCTCTTATTTTATGCAGCTGCAGAAAGTCTTACGAAGGGTCCTCCAATCTGACACTGACTCTGAAGATTCATCTAAACTCCTTGGTGCCTATAAGGTGAGGCCTGTTACACAAGGGGGAAAATGGAGGATGCATACACTGTCTGCAGTTGTTTGTGTCTTCCCCATATTTTTTAAGATCCTTGCTCGTGAGTCATCAAATTTTGAAACCTTGTGTTGGTCTGATCTCCTTCTATACAAACCTTTTTGCAATATTGCAACGGACATAAGCACCTCTCCAGAGAAAATAATTTCAAATTGGGAACTGTTTCAAAATAATTATCATCCTTGGCATGTCACTCGTACTCCCTTAGATTCTCGAGGAACCGTCAGTGAAGAATCTTCCAATGATGAAGAGAATACAAATCTACCTACTCATTTATATGACTGGGAGCTATTGTATCATCTCCATCCCAATAATACCATGAACGTAATTAAAATTGATATATATTGGGGCATCAAGAATTTGACATTAACCACAATTGGGCAAAAAATCCAGTTTCTTCCAACTTTACAGGATATTGTTACTTCCTTCATTGAGGAGAAGAGAGTTGTATGCAACATCTCCAATAATCAAATTTCGACCGCCCTCCCTACTTCAACTTTCTCACCTAAACAAAAGCTTACTTTTAATGTTGTACTTCACCATTACATGTATAGAGACCAGCTACCTCCTCTCAAATTAATAATTCAGGGCACTTCTGGAATAGGGAAATTGTATCTCATTAATGCAATCAGAGCAACACTCTCTCCCACAAACAATGAAACAAAATCAGCACTTTTATTGCTTGCACCAACATGTGTCGCAAACTTTAATATTTTTGCATCTAAAGTACATGATGCTTTTCACATACCTATCAAAGAAATTAAACCATTGCAGGGACAAGATTTTTCAAACTTTCAGGAATCCTTGCAACATGTTCAATATATACTAATTGATGAAATGAGTTTCATTGGCCCTAAGCTTCTTTCTTCTGTTGATTATCACCTCTGTGAGGCTTTTCCTCATTTCAAAACAACACCTTTTGGTAATAGATCTCTAATTCTCATGGGTGACCTTGGGAAATTGCCTCCTATCATAGATATTCCTTTATATGCAAGTCACTCATATGGTGCCAACCTTTGGAGAAGCTTTCCTACATCCATCACACTTAGAACAATATTTTTCCAACAAGGTGTCAAATTTGCACAGATTCAATTTCGTGACCTTCTACTTCATGGTCATGATGCTTCTCCTCATATTGAAAATAGGAAAATCTTAATGTCACAGACTGATAAACACCTATCAGAAGAAGAGCTTCAAGGTTTCTCTTCAAGACCACATCTATTCGCAATAAATGAACTAGTCAACCATCACAACCTTCATATGCTCAAATATTTAAACCTTCCTGTGGCAATGTGTATAGCTACTATCACTAGGCATAACATTTTGGGAGACGCCGATGATTATCAACTTAAACATAAAATTCTACTTTGCAAAAAACAAAAAATTATGCTTACAACAAATTTATGGGTTGAAGTTGGACTAGTCATTGGTGCAATCAGGCATATTGTTGACATCATCTATCACAACTCCTTATCCCCTCCGAAGCTTCCAATTTTTGTTGTGGTCCACTTCAAAAAATACATTGGTCCTCTTGGGACATTAATATCCCTTCACATGTTCCAATTCCTCCTATTTCAAGAGGAAACCACAGGAAACTTCATCTCCAAATGGTTTGGGCTCTGATAATACACAAATCGCAAGGTCTTACTTTCCATAAGGAAATAGTTGACATCGGAGGCACTGAACGACAAGGGCTTACATTCACTTATATCTCTAGGGTTCAATCACTTCAATACCTCTATATCTCCCCTCCATTATCTCTTGAACGCTTCTCCGGAATGGCATTCGCACCTTATGTAAATTTTAGGAGAATTGAAGAGTCCAGACTTGCTTATCTCTCCCTTTTCAACTCCAATTAAATAAATATGTTATTTATGCTCATATTGTTGCTTTGCTTGCTTATTTTTCCCTCTTGCTTACTATGAATCTTCATACCTTAGTCTTATCCCTTTCGGTGTTGACATCGCACTACTCGCATGTGATTGCTAGTAGTAATGACATTTAGATACCTTTTATGTGTGTATGGTGACTTGAGGAGGTTAGACCATGGATGACATTGTGGAGGAATTTAGTGGTTACAATCTATGATGTGGAGTACCTTTGTATTTTTTGAGTGGATAGAAGAGGCCTTTGGAGCATGTGAGTGACCACTATGGTAAATCTTTCATTGAACTTACCACGCATGGTCGACGGCTTGAGCCTTAGATTATGGATTTGAGCTAAGGTTTGGTGGTCATAGAGGCCATGAATAGAAGCACATAGAGCAACAAGCCCTCAGGAGGCTATTGATATTGTTCTTAGGAGGCATGGATGCTCTAACTTATGATCTCGTCTTTCTTGATGAGTATAGGGTTTTAGTGGTAATCGCCTAGGGCTCAGATGGGAGCTTACCCGCTTTGCTTTATACGAATATAGGCTAGTGACATCCGTAAAATTGGAATCAGTATGCCAAAGGAATTATTCTATTGGAATGATCCCAAATGAATTGTATGTTTGGCACGAAATCAATGAAGCAAAGTATACCCAAGTACATGCGCTGAAAATATAAAGGTGGAAACAGGTCCACGTGGAATCCTTTCGGCCCGCTTGTTCATGTATCCTATCAGAGACAATTGAACCCGCTTCAGCTGTGCATGTTTCATGTTAGAGACAATTGAACCCGCTTCAGATACGGTTACAGATCTAGATCGCAGTGTTACATTTTTTGTAATGTCTCTGCCTCTATGTCACTTGCTAGGGAAATCATTGATTAAATTAAATCATGTCATATATCTATTTTCCCGCATTCGTATTTCTTTGTGTTTCCTCTATCTCTGTGGACATGTGTTTGTTTCCTTCTGACTGGATGTTGTATATCTCATACATGGTTTGAAAATCCTCATCCACGCAAGAAATCAGGTCACCTTTCACATCCTCGGTTCATCCATTATTTCTTGTTGCATTCTTTCTCTGACACATGAATTTGGCCAGATTCATCTGAGTGGAATTTTTTTGGTATGCATGGTGTTCTATTTTAGCATCCGACATGTGTTGAGGGGTTTTCGTGGCATTCACGTTGGTTTAGGGGTCTCCACCCAAAGCAGTCAAATCTCTGTACAATGTTGCCAATTCTTATCTACAAAATATATTATCTTGTTAGACATGAAATCATTAATATATGCATGAAAAGAATTCCCAATTTCCCATACGTCTATTTTTTTAACGGAAAAGACATGGAATTAGAAATTTGTTGAAGAGTTTAGTTAAGTATATTTAAGTATTGATTTCGAGTGCTCTTAAATCAACCAGATAGTTTATATGTGATTCTATGTTACTTTACAAAATAGGGCTTCCAACTTTGATCTCCTCTATATATATATATATACAGTTTTTATGAATAATACATTTTGTGTATTGTTTAAAATTAATTATTTATTAATTTAAAATATTATATATATATAATATACAGGAAGTAAGTGCACTAAGTTAGGGGCCAAAAGGGGGTCTTAAGTGGACGCATTTTTCTAAAAAATAAAAAAATTCAACTTGTACGAGTTTTTTGAAATAGTTACACTCAAAATTGGAAGATGTTGTGTAAACATGAATCGTAGCATTTTGAGTCTAGTTTCTAAGCTACTAAATTTTATTGAAAATGGATAAGTTTAAGTGGGTAAAATAACTAAAATACCAACAAGTGCTCCTATTTTTGTTAAAAAACATAACATAGTGACTTTCGTGCCCCCACCATTTTTTGAGCACCATTTAGTAGTTTTGAAAACCCTTTGGTAGAAAGATAGCTAGGAGCATCTAGTTTGTGCTAGAATTTGTTTTAGATTTTTTTAGTAAATATTTATTTTTTTATGATTTTTCTAGTACATAAATTTTATGTTTTGAAAAATAACAGAGCTCCAACCATGCCCCCCTAACTACCTCAAAAAATATAGAAAATTAGATTTTTTTAATATGTATAGAATTAGGCCTAGTTTGTCTTTGGTATAATTTTTTTCAATTTTGATGACCCCAAAAAATGATACACAATGAAAGATAGACATATTTAAACTTCAAAAAATAACTATAAAAAGGCATAGTTAGAAAATAAATAATATGGAAACCTTATATTAGTCAAAAAAATTGAAAAATTATATTTTTAGAAAGAAGAAACTCTACTCTACGTCGTGGTATAATTTTTTTAAACAAATCAATTGTTATATGTTGATTTATCATGGAGGAAGTGGCATTTTTACATTTTCCTACAAAAACATGTTGTTTGTTGTGTTTGTATAGGTCTATGCCTCAGGTTTGGGGATCCAAACCGGATCCCAAGCCTTGAGGCATGGCTTGAAAAAAGTGAAAATGCAAAATGCGTATGCGTTATAACGTGTATGCACTATAACGCGTACGTGTTCTATATAGTATAAACATTGTATATAAGAAATTAAGAAATTATTTCTTATACTTTAAATTTATTTTAGTAAAGATAAGAAATTAGGGTCACTCTGCACCTTATGGAACTAGTCTCACAGATCCATTAGTCACGATTTAGGAGATAGTTTTTATAGTATAATCTAGTCAGTACATAGGTAATTTTTAGGATTTTAGCATTCAGCCTAAATCTTTTAGCATTTAAATTTTACAATCAAAACCCTAAACCCTAAACCTTAAACCTTAAACTCGAGGCCCTAAACCTAAACCTTAAACCCTAAACCATGATCCCTAAACCCTAAAACCTAAACCATAAACCTTAAACCCTAAATCCTAAGCCATAAACCCTAATCCTTAAATATTCAACTCTTACCCATGAGCCCTAAATCCTAAACCTTGAGCCTTAAGCCCTAAACCCTAAACCCTAAAAACTAAATCTTAAACCCTAAAACCTAACCCATAAACCCTAAACCCTAAACACTTAATCCTAAACCCTAAAGCTTGAGCCATAAGCCCTAAATCCTAAACACTAAACCCTAAACCCTAAACTTTGTGACCTAAACCCTTAACCCTCAACCATGAGACCTATGTTAGCATTAGTTTAGTTTATAATACATTATTGTTATGTATTTGTTGGTGGACAATTATAACTGTCACCTTCCTCTCCTTCTTCCGCAGCCTTTATATTTGGGGCTCTACTCTTTTGTTTTACACATTGAATACATTGAATAAATCATTCTTTGTCTTCTGCTATCATTGGTATCAGAGCAACATTTCTTGATCAGAGCGAAGTGGTGGAAGAGGCCTGCATGGAAGTTTTCCCTATGCAGTTTGGAAACCTGTTTGGCGTGAACGTGTTTTTAGAAGCAGTGACCAATGACCAAGGGAGAGGAGCATCGACAGTATTGGAGATGCGACATTGAAATCAAAGTCCTCTAAGCCTGCGCAGAAACTTGAAGACCTTGAGACGTGTAATCTTCTTCGAGTAATTATTTCATGTTTGTATAGATCCTGTATAGCAGTGAATCAGTGCAGATTGTCGATGCATTTAGAGGACAACTGTGGAGTAATTTGTGCAGACCTGCCAGTGGAAGGTGCTGTATAACTTGGCCTCATCCGCGTATTTGAAAATACTGAAAGAGACATTGGCATTGAAAACCTGTCTTGGAGCAATCTACTTCCAGAGATACCTACGTGGATAATCATTTAAACTGCTACGTGGAGGAGGTGAGCCATTTGGAAGGAAGTGCTTTGTGGTGAGCCATGAGAAGAGAGACACCAAGGAGCCAAGTGCAAACCCTTCCAACGTGATTTCCCTAGTAGAGTGCCAAGAGGGCATGTACATGTCACACATTTCTGATGCCGAGAGTGTTATGAGAAACCCTTCCACTGAGTCACCTCTGAGAGCCCAAGAGGACACCACTAACATCTATTTTTCCTTGCTCAATGAATTGTTGAATACCGGTAACTTATTATTTGATGAATTGGTGCGTCAAGGATTGTTTGACTATTTCTGGTTCGATGTGTATTGTCAAGTGCACCAAATCCATGAAGAATTGGAGTGCGGCTATGATGCAGATGATGAACGTGAAGTAGAACACCCATAGGAGTGTCCGCGTCTCACTGCATGAGCTTATAGAGCCCATCTTTGTGACAGGTTCCTTCAGTAAGAATTTGTAACCATTTTTGAACAATCAATAAATAAAATACAATTTTGAGTTTTTGGAAATGTCTACACCTCGCATTTTTTTTCGGATGCCCAGTTGCTAAAAGGGCCAAATTTTGCCACATGGAAAACCAAGATGCAAATGATTATTTAGTTTGAAGATCTTTGGGGGATCATTTCTGGCACGAACGCCCCTCCCACAAACACTAATCTGTTGGCTAAGTATGAAAAGGCCGATGCAAAAGCATTAATGCTTATCACTCTGAGCCTTTCTGATGAGGTTTAACCTCACATTCGAAGAAGCAACCACTTCCTCTATGACATGGGCCGCGTTGTGTACCATCTATGAAGCCAAGAATCTGACGATGATGTTGCATCTTTAGACAAAGCTTCACACAATGAGTATGCATGATGGTGAATCAGTCGAAGCCTTCTTATGGTGTGTGGCTGAGTTATGCGTAGAACTTTCTACTCTCGGTGAAACAATGGATGAAAAGTTACTAGTCCTGCTCACCTTGCGAGCTCTTCCTTCCCGGTTTGGACACTGATCACCACATTGACCATCACTCAATAGGAGGTGAGTTTTTCCACACTGGTGAATTATCTCTAGCAGGAAGAAGCCATTCAGAATGTTCAAGAAGCCTTTGAAGATAAGGCTCTCATCACGAGGAAAAAGCATAGCAATAAGCCTCGGAAAGGAAGTCAGCCCCCCAGAATCAGAAGTAGCATCCACAGTAGCAACCTTCTCAGTGGCCACCACACGGCCACCCCAGAAGTAATAGAACAACAAGGTGGATCGATGGTGCCACATTTTCTCCATGAATATGCACATGACTGTGAATTGTTATTACAACGGTCATAAGCATGGCAACTCTGGTGAAGAGAGAACTTCTGGCCAAGGATATTCCAAGAAATCCCAATGGCATGCTCATAATCAGAGGTAGAAGGGTCATATTGCTACTCAGCAGGATGCCTCCTCTGATGAAGAGGTTCCAGACGTAACTCATCCAGACATTTTCCTAGTCTCGTAGACTTCGTATCCATTAGAAAGTGTCTAGTTGATTGATTTGGGTGCCAGAAAACACATGAATGGCAATAAGAAGTTGTTCCATACCCTAAGTGACCGGCCCACTGGAGATCGGATCACCATCATAGATAATCAGGAGTATATTGCGGCGGGGATTGGTGATGTCATCATTCCTCTTGGGACATGAAGATGTACACTCATGAAGGTGCTATATGTTCCAGGTTTGACCTCAAATCTCTTGTCTGTGAGTCAGCTTCTTAATCATCGAATGCGGGTCGAATTATTTGTTTAGAAAGGGGTCAAGTCTGCATCATTTCCCAGGGAGACTTAGTTATTGCTTGAGAATTTATGAAGGGCCGTCTATTTACACTGGATGCGGTCACTTCATCTAACATTTCTCTCTCTGCTTCAATGGTGGAGTCCACTGCACTATGGAACTTTCGATATGGTCATCTTTCTACTAGGGCTCTGCATCAGCTCAGTGCCAAGAAATGGTAAGAGGGATTCCTCCACTCTCCCATTCCTTACCTGTTTGCTTAGGATGTCTTGCAGGGAAAACAACATAGAGGTCCATTCAAACAGAGCTCTTATCATTCTACGGAGCATCTTTAGGTTATACACACCATCTGCGTGCGACCCCTGCTGTTAGCTTCCAAGGTTTTGAATACTTCCAGCTCATCATTTATGATTACTCATGGAAAATGTGGGTATATTTCCTCGGAAAGAAGAGTGAGGCATTTGAAAATTTCCAAACCTTTTACCAACAAGCCACCAGGCAAGGTATGGGAAGCCTCTCCTTCTCTCTCACTCGGATCAAGGGGGAATTTGTATCAAAAATTTCTTAGCATACCTAAAGAAACATGGCATTCAACAACATCATTACACCCTACACGCCCCAACAAATGGGATTTTCAAGCGACACAATAGAATTTCATGGAGATGGCTCATTGTATGATCTCCATTGCTAAGTTGGAGGATCAGTTTTGGCATAAGCGAGTCCAGGACAATAGGTGTATCTACTCAACCAGAACCCACAAGATCTTACGAGAAAAGGACACCGGAAGAGGTATGGACTAGTCATAAACCTTCTATCTATCATTTGAGATTTTTGGTTGTACTTTGCATATATGCATGTTCCAGATGAGAAAAGGAAGAAGATCGATCCAAAGACACTTATCATGTCTTTTCTTGGGGTATAGTACTACCTCAAAGGCATATCATCTCATGGATCCTGAGACGAAGAAAATCTATGAGAGTCAAGATGTGGTGTGTGATGAGTCATCCTTTAACTCCCTGCCACAAAATGGAGATCTAGTACCGACCTCGTCACATAGATTGCTCACACATCTAGATGATGGGCAAGATGATTCTTCTTAGAGAGAAGAAGAGCTGAGTGGAGACTTATTCGTTGATCTAGGCACACTAGAAAACACATCTTCACATCAGCAGTAGCAACACCAACGTCCGAAATGGGTCTAGAATACTATTGGGGATGCACACCTGAACTCACTTCCAGGTACTTCTACGAGTCAAAACACGAAGTCAAGCCAGACATGAGGTAAATTTTGCACTCATGAGTTTAGTTGTTGATAGCACTAAACCTGACACTATTCGTGAGGCATTAGACCAACCATAGTGGAAATAGGCTATGAATGTTGAATATGATTCCCTACTTCAAAATCAGATGTGGGAACTTGTCGATCTACCTCCAGGTAAGAAATCCATTAGCTGTAAATGGATTTTCAAAACAAAATATAAGGTAGATGGTTCAATCGACAAACACAAAGAATGACTTGTTGCGAGGGTTATGCTCAGCAGAAGGAATTGACTATGACGAGACCTTTGCACCCATTGCGAAGATCAAAGATCAAAACCATCGAGTTGTTCAGTGCATGCGGCCTTGCAAGCACAAAATGGATGGAAAATTCAGCAGATGGATGTCAAGAGTGCTTTTCTAAATGGTGATCTCAAAGAAGAAGTATACATGGCCTAACCTAAAGGGTTTGTAGACGAGCATCAACCACACAAGGTATGTCATCTGATAAAGTCACTTTATGGACTCAAACAAGCACCTAGGGCATGGTATATAAAAATTGATGATCACCTATTATAGTATGGATTCACTCGTAGCCCCTCAGATACAAATTTGTATATCAAGAAGGTAGGAACAGAGATTGTTATTCTGGTTTTGTATGTAGATGATCTTGTGATCATAGGAAGTTCTGAAAATCTTGTGGATGATGTAAAGAATGATTTGAAGAAATCCTTTGACATGACGATTTGGGGCTACTTCACTATTGTCTTGGCTTAGAGATATGGTAGAAGAAGAATCATATCTTCATCTCCCAGATGAAATATGCTAAGACACTCCTGGAAAAGTATGGAATGTTAGATTGTAAACCAATGTCCACACCTATGGAAAAAGGTTTGCAATTATCTAGATTCCAGGATTCACCGCAGGTAGATGGCACTCACTACAGGTAGCTTGTGGGGAGTCTCATTTACTTGACTTATACCAGGCGAGATCTTTACTTTGTAGTGAGCTATCTCACCAGATTTATGCAGGAGACAAAGAAATGTCATTGGATAGCAATAAAGCATGTTTTGAGATACATCGATGTACATTGTTGAATTTGGTCTGCAGAGTATCGAGAAGAACACTCGGTTCTTCTTCTACGAGGATATACAGACTCGACTATGCAGGATCCGTTGAAGATAGGAAATCCACTTCAGGGTATGTTTTCCATCTCGGATCTATACCTATCTCATGGATTAGCAAGAAGCAAACTGTTGTTGCTCTCTCATCCACTAAGGCTGAATACAACGTCACACAGGAGCTGTGTGTGAAGCAATTTGGTTACATCGCATTCTTGTAAATATAGGGATTCCTGAAGAGAACCCTTCCATCATTCATTGCACAAAATCAAGGTGTGTTGAATCTTGTGAAGAATCCTATTTTTCATGAACAAATAAAGCATATTGAGGTCAAATGTCACTACATTCATGAACAGGTCTTGAACCACCAAATTTAGCTCCAGTCTTGCCCTACCGATTTTCAAGTTATAGATTTTCTCACCAAACCTCTCGTGCAAAGAACCTGAAGTTTGATTTGTTTAGGGGGTACATTTGTAAGAGCAATGTATTAAGGGGGAATTTTAGCATTAGTTTAGTTTATAATACATTGTTGTTATGTATTTGTTGGTGGATAGTTATAACTGTCACCTTCCTCTCCTTCTTCCGCAACCTTTATATTTGGGGCTCTGCTCTTTTTTTTACACATTGAATACATTGAATAAATCATTCTTTGTCTTCTGCTATCAACCTAAACCCTTTACCCTAAAACCAAAATAATAAATCCTAAACCCTAAACACTAAATCCTAAACCCGAAACCTAAACCCTAAACCCTAAACCCCGAGCCCTACGCCCTAAACCCTAAACACTAAAACCATAGCCCCAAGCTCTAACCCCTAAACCTTAAACCAGTAACTCTGAACCCCTAACCTTAAGCCATAAACCATGAACCCTAAACATCTATCCCTAATCCTTAAACCATAAACCCTAAACCTTAAGCCTTCAACCCTACACCCTAATCCTTGATCCCTAAACCCTAAACCTTGAGCCTTGAGCCCTAAACCCTAAATCCAGCCCCGATCTCTAACCCCTACACCTCAAACTTGTAACTCTGAACCCCGAACCCTAAGCCGTAAACCCTAAACCATGCACCCTAACCCCTAAACCCTAAACCCTGAGCAATGAGCCCTAAACCATAAACCATAAACCTTAAGCCCTAAATGTTAAATCCTAAAGGTCTCAAACCCTAAACCACTGAACCATGAGCCATGAGCCCTAAATGTAAACCCCTAAACCTCATATATTTCTAGTAGGTCTCATGAGTGAGTTCATCTTTTTGAATATCTTAGGACCATATTTCCTAGTCTTGTGCCTAGAACCATAATTAATTATGATTTTACAACTACCTTGTTTATGAGAGGTGGGAATTTCCCTCCTTCAAAATATCAACAGATGAAAGACATCAAATTTTGATGAATCTCTTTGAATTTTGTTCCTACGAATTCGATGAACCCTTTTCAGTTGAATACTCTCTATCAATACTAATAAGAATGGGTAAGACACAGAACATTACAATGAGTGAAATAGTTCAAATGCAATGGGAAGAAGAAGATAGCTTTGTATTAGGTAACATTTATTTGTACCAAATTGTTCTTGGATATCTGTAATTTCCCTCCTTTAAAATATTAGTAGATGAAAGGCATAAAATTCTGATGAATCCCTTGAATGTTCTACCTACGAAGTGGATGAACCCTTTTTATTTGAATACTCTCTGTCAATACTTATAAGAATGGGTAAGACATAGAACATTACAATGAGTGAATGGGTGAGCATAATACTTGAGCCCTAAACCCTAACCCTTAACCCCTAAACCATAAACCCCGAGCCTTAAACCCTAAACCTTGAACCCTTTTCCCTAAACCATGAACCCTAACCTTTAAACCATAATCCCCAATTCCTAAACCCTAAACCGTAAACCGTAAACCCTAAACCTTAAACCTCTGAGCCCTAAACCCTAAACCCTGAGTGTTAAACCCTAAAACCTATACCATAAATCCTAAGCCTTAAACCCTAAACTCTAAGCCCTAAATCCTAAACCCTAAACCCTAAAACCTAAACCCTGATCCCTAAACCCTAATGAGCCCTAAAACCTAAACCCTAATCCTTGAACCCTAGGCCCTAAGCCATAAGCCCTAAGCCAAAACCCTAAACTCGAACCTCAAACAAAACCCTTAACCCTTAACCCATACTACGAACCCCCTATGCCCTAAGCCCTAATCCCTAATCCAAACCCCTAAACCCTGAACCCTCAAACATTAACCCTCAACCCTAAACCCTAAAAATTAAACTCGATCCCTAAACCCTCAACCCTTAACTCTCAACCCTAAACCCTTAACCATAAACCCTCAACCTTTATCCATAAACCCTAAACCCTCAACCATGATCCCTAAACCCTAAACCCTGAACCTTGAGCCCTAAACCCTACACCCTAAATCCTAAACCCTTAACCCTGAGCCATAAACCATAAACTTTAAACCCTAAACCCTAAACCATGAACCATAAGCCCTGAGCCCTAAACCCTAAACCCTGAGCCCTAAACTCTAAACCCTATATCATAAACCCTCACCTAAAGGAAAGTCCTAATAAGATCATTCAACATGTTTTAGTGTGTAGGGAATAGTGTTTGAGGTGATCGATTGACTCATTTAGTTTTGATGAGAGATTACTTCCTCTGAAGGCCTAAAAAGGCATTTTTGGCCATTCTTGTAGCTAATTGAACACCCTTTAGAACAAGCTAAAATGAGCTAGTCATGTCACCGAGGTATCAAGGGCCATCATGTGTGAAGTATTAAGGCATCATTTATCTCCATAAGAGACATATGAGCAAAAACATGTATGAGAATCATGAATTTGATTCCATAAAAGGATGCTTTTAGAGCTAGGAAAGTTGAGGGGATGATCTTTATATGGAGCACCATGTTTCTAAGAATGAGCAATCATCTGAGTTCACTTGATGTAATTCACTTGGTACTATTCGTAAAAACTCATTCAACACCTAGTAGTGTTATCACACCTTAAGGAGGAGGCACATTACAATCACCTCATTTTGGCAATAGGACAGGAATCCCATTCAGGGAACAATCCTCTATATACAAAGTGAGGATCTCTTTTTAGTAAGAAGTAGACAAGCATCATAGAGTTGATTCATGGTCACTAAAGTGAATTATGGAACAAATTTAAAAATTGGTACCAATTCAAGCAGTGGTAGGGCCAAAATCCAATTTACAATTTCAAAAAACCTAAAAAATGACTATATGTTTTCCCAAAACAAAGACCGACTACAATATATATGCCCTGAAAGTTTTAGGTCCTTTGCTAAAATCCTAAAAATGAGTAAGTACTGACCAGATTAGATTTTGAAAAACTATCTTCTAGATTATAACTGTTAGAGCTACGGGACCACTTCCATCAAGTGCAGAGTGACCCTAATTTCTTATATTTACTAAAATAAATTTAAAGTATAATATTTCTTATAAAATAAATCTTATACTTGAACATTTATTTTGTAAGTATAAGACACCCAAATACACATACATAGTCCATAATATACAAAACATGTACGCGTTTTTCCTTCTATGAAATGCGTATGTGTTTTGGCTTCTTTAAAACCCATACGCGTTATAGGTTCGGTAATTACCAAACCAAAAAAATAAAACGCAAGCATGTTTTAGCAAAATGCGTACGCGTTTCATCTATTTTCAGGTTTTGTCCACTTTTTGGCCCCCCAACTTCATGCACTTACCCACAGTTTTCATGAATAATAAGTTTTGTGTATTTTTATAATTAATTATTTATTCATTTAATAAAATATATGATAAATTATATTTTATATATTATAATGCATATATAATAGTTTGTATATTATATTTAAATATTTTTGCTAATAATAGATGTTTTGTATGTTTTTATTAGGTTTGATTGAAGTACCAAATTTAACTTTCGCTCATATGAACCGTATCGAGAGTTTTCAATTATCAACCTCTCTTGGGTGCATCAAATGTTCCTACAATTACTCAAGCTTATAGCTAAAAGGGGGAACTATAAAGTTCTATGAAAAAGGCTTTTTCGATGGGTGTTAGACCTTGAACCTTTTAGAATTTTCCCTTTTTTGGCTCCGTGAAGTGCAAATTGCATTCACATGAATATTCCAACTAATATCTATACTATAAAGCAGGGATAATTTTAGCGGCGAATATTCGTAATATGGCGAAAATTTCATTTTAGGAAAATTTGAAAAGGCGAATTATTCGGAGTGGGTCGGTGTCCTGTTCGCCTAAAATATAAAGTATATTTTTTTGGGGGGTCGGCTTCGCCTTCATTTGAAAACATCTCCTATAAAAACCTATGTGATTCGCCGGGTAGTATACCTCAAGTAGCTTACCAAATTACCAATACTGTGAAATTTGAACTCGCATACCCTTTGCACCAGAGATTCGTATTACTGTTATCCTGTGATTGTTGACGCGCGACAAATGCAGTGTTGACGCGCGACAAGGGCAATATTGATGCGTGACGAAAGAGTCATCTTCGACGATTTACGACAAGAGCTATACTGACGCGTGACAAGAGCAGTATTGACGCGCGACAAGAGATATACTGACGCGCGACTTGGGCTAAGAAGTGACGCGCGACAGAGGAAGGCTTGACGCGCGACAGAGGTTGTTTTGACATGCGACTGGGCGGTGTTAACGCCGCGACATCGGGCAGACCCCGCGACAAGACCTCAGAGACTAGACAGAGTCGCTTCTTGGTTCTTTTGCTGACGCAGGACTCTTTTCAGAATAATGGAAGGTGCCAGCTCAAAGAATACGAATAACCTAAAAGTAAGTAAGAAATCTCAGAAATCACTCTTCAAGTATTTTGGAAACTCTGCGGATACAGATAATGTAAATACCAATCATATAGATGCCACCAAAAAGAATCGAAATCACTTCGTGTGGAAGGTATTATTGAGGTGGACATGCATTCTCGCACGAAAGATATCACGCTCAAACAAATGAAACCTACGATAATATGCCGATCTTGAAGATATTGTTCTGTTGGGGTGCAACCAGTAAGTGCAGCTAGATATCACGAGATACAAACACTCAAAGAAAAATGGAAGGCAAAATCAATATCAAACTCGGTCCAAGAAAGAGGAAACCAGGTGATGCGATATTGCTCAAAATTCTACTCAAAAAAGTAAAGCATTGAAAATGAACAAGAATATGTGGACCATTGGCAGGACATACAAGTTTGATTGGGCAGATAAATTTCCATTTATTGAACCTGTACAATCATCTAATTCTGAAGAAATCCCATGTGAATGTACATGTAAAATATGTACGTGGAAATTGGGAAAGCAACAAAAAATGCAACTGAAGCTGGACACTATAGAAAAACATTGTGGAAAACAATATTTAATCATAATGAGGCGGATGGCCGAAAATCAAAACACATAGGTGGAAAATCGAAAAGGAGTGCATGCATGTCGGATACGCAGCGGAATATGAGGCGGAAAGCGAAAAAACACGGACATCTGTTGGAAAAGGGAGGAACAATCACATCGCATATTGGTAAGATGAAAGAAACAAATCTACATGCAAAATTCATACAATTCTCTACTCTTTTTCAAATACTTAAAAAAGGAAGGGCGATGTCAGATTTCCTTGATTTCAAAGTTTTGTATCAATTTTACTGGAATGTTTGAATGTACCTCAGTCTCATTGGTCTGAGAGTAGTGGATGGGAAATGGCAAAATGCCTCTCGATGATAGAGAAGGAAGATTTGAAAGAGAATGTAAAAAAAGCAAACTTTATCTCTCTTTCAATTGATGAAGTGACAGCAGTCGACAACACCGCATGGGTATGTATCCACATATATACTTTAGAAAATCATATAAGGACTCCTCATCTGTTGGGTGTTATGAAAATGGTTGAAAACTGCAATGCTGAAAACCTATATAAAATAGTTGTTTCTCATTTGAAAGATGTTGCTGGTATGACTGATTATGAAATTGCTACGAAGTTGGTATGCATTGGAGCAGATGGTGCATCTGTCATGCAGGGTCACCGAATATGGCTCGTGTTAGATTACAAACAACAAGTGGCCCCATATATGCTACCAATTCACTGTATGGCTCACAGAATGAATTTAGCGTATAAAATGGTAAGCAACCACGAAAATGTTGCTAAATTAGAAGACCTCATAAGAGAACTTCATGCCTATATGTCAAGCAGCCCAAAGCGTTTTCTCGAGTTCCAAAATTTACAATTGGAATTACTGATGGCAAAAACTTCAAGGATGTGGAGACTAGATGGATCTCTTTGTATGAACCACTCGTGCAGAGTTCGTGAGGAGTATCCTTCATTGGTTGGTTTCATGCACAAATACCGTCATGAAGTTGATAGGGCAAGGGACTTTGTTGTTCGCTTTAACTCGATTTGGAGACTTTGCTTACATTGGTTGGTATTCTTCCAATGTTAAAGGAGATCAATACACTGATGAAGCATGCACAGGGCAGATTGATCTATATTGTGGATTTTATACGGATGAGGAAAATGGTATGTCAAAGTCTTGATATATTGTACTGTTCCCAGGATAGTTTTGATGCACCTGTTTTTGAAAATTGGAGAGATTTATTAGATCTTAAAAATCCTAACACCTTTTTGAGATTTAATATCCACGATCACCTATGCATCTCTATTAATGGGAGGGAAATACCAATGCACATTTTGCAAAGACGTCAAGATATTACAGGATCGGAACGAGAAGATGTTCCTGTGACACGTAATTTGTTTGAGTCTGTGATAGTTGAAACAAGAATAAAGCTTAAAAATTTTTCAGAAACCTTGTCATCAGAAATTAGGGAACGTTTCTGTAAAGATAAAATTCTGGAAGCCATGGGTGTGATGAATCCGAATTTTTGGAATACAGAAGGTGGCCGTGCAGACTTTGTCAGTAAGCATTTCCATAAATCAATGGGTACAATAATGGAACAATTTACAAAGACGTCAGAGCTCAAGGGTACGGAAATCAAAGGTATACTGAATGCCGATTTATTAAAGTTTCAGTCAACCAATTTTGCAACAACAATGAGGAACCAATATAAGAATTTAGATCAACCTTCTGAAAGTGGTGCTATTACAAGGCTGTGGAAAGGAATCTATCAAAGTTCTATCTTACAAGAAGATATCAGTGAGTATTTCAGACTATATGAGTTATGCCAGACAATGATTTTGGGGTCTGTGGAGGATGAAAGAGTTTTCAGTGCATTGTCATTTATAAAATCAAAACTGAGAAACAGGTTGGATAAAAATCTGGAAAGTTGCATGAGGTGTTACGTTTCACGATACTCCCTCGAAACCTTTCCGCTTGGTGAGCAGAGCAATTACACTTTGGAATTCCCTTTGTGAAATAAGAGGTGTAAATAATATAGCTACAAGTACAAATATTCCCAACCTTGAGAGTGTAATTGGCTCTTCGTCACATTCTACAGAAGACAACATCGACTTTGATGAAGCTATTGATAATGGATTGTTTCAACTTTAAGTAGGTATCTTCTTTATCTATCTTTTATCTTTATCATTAAAGATGTTACAGGTGTATATACTAAAAATGTCGGGAAATTCACCCATCTATCTACTAATCCATTTCTCGTGTTGGAATTTTTTTAAAACACGATCTAGCTCATTACCAAGTGCAAGTGATGATTTCAACTTTAAGAAGGTATCTTTTTCCCCTTAATCTTATTGTTTGTTACTTATTCATTTTTTGTGAGAGCAATTGCTCACCGGAATTCCTTTGCGAAAAAAGAGGTGTAAATAATACAGCTACAAGTACAAATATACCCAACCTTGAGAGTGTGATTGGCTCTTCGTCACATTCTACAGAAGACAACATCGACTTTGATGAAGCTATTGATAATGGATTGTTTCAACTTTAAGTAGGTATCTTCTTTATCTATCTTTTATCTTTATATACTAAAAATGTCAGGCAATTCACCCATCTATCTACTAATCCATTTCTCGTGTTGGATTTTTTTAAAACAAAGATCTATCTCATTACCAGTGGCAGTGATGATTTCAACTTTAAGCAGGTATCTTTTTCCCCTTAATCTTATTGTTTGTTACTACTCATTTTTTCAGCTCTGGTTATAATTAAAGATGTTACAGGTGTATGTATTTACATTTAGTTAAATACAAAAATTTTATTTTTTGAAAACGTGGGTTGACATCCGTCCGAGGAAGCTGTTACTTCTCGGGACTGACAATGTCAGGCAACTCACCCATCTATCTACTAATCAATTTTTTGTGTTGAATTTTTTAAGACAAAGATCTAGCACATTACCGGTGATGATTTCAATTTTAAATAGGTATCTTCTTCAACATAATCTTCTTGTTTGTTACTTTACATTTTTTCAGCTCTTGTTATCATTAAAGACGTTACAAGTCTAATTCTTTATATTTACATTTATTTAAAGATATTGTTGGTCTATATATTTAAAGTTGTTGCTTAGCACTTCTCAGAATCTGCAATGTCGTCGCAACTCACCCCTCCATCTACAATGTCATGTGAAACAAAGATCTAAGCACGTTACCCTTGATGATTTCACAATCTAATATGCAAGAGGTAATTCTTTAGAGGTAATCCTATACAAATTTAACTTCTATGATTTATCCGGAGAAGGCACTGTATTTTTCTTGTATGCTTTAGCTGAAAAGGTTGTTTAGTCTTGGCATGGTTAACCATGGCAATTCACCCATCTATCTACTAATCCATTTCTCGTGTTGGTTTTTTTAAAACACGAGATATAGCTCATTCACATTAGCAGTGATGATTTCAACTTTAAGGAGGTATCTTTTTCATCTTAATCTTATTGTTTGTTACTTATTCATTTTTTTCGCTCAAGTTATCATTAAAGATGTCTATGTATTTACATTTAGTTAAATACAATATTTTATTTTTGAAAACATGGGTTGACATCCGTCCGAGGAAGTCATATTTCTCGACCGACAAATGTCGCAACTCACCCATCTATCTACTAATCCATTTTTTGTGTTGAATTTTATTAAGACAAAGATCTAGCACATTACCGGTGATGATTTCAATTTTAAATAGGTATCTTCTTCAACATCATCTTATTGTTTGTTACTTTACATTTTTTCAGCTCTTGTTATCATTTATTTAAAGATATTGTTGGTCTATATATTTAAAGATGTTGCTGGGACTTCTCAGGACTGACAATGTCAGGCAACTCACCCCTCTGTCTACAATGTCAGGTAAAACAAAGATCTAGCACGTTACCCTTGATGATTTCACAGCAATCTAATACGCAAGAGGTAAGCTAAACCCTATCATATTTTCAATTATGTTTAATTTCTTACCAGTGATGATTCTTTCTTGATTTCTTAGAATTATATTTAATTTATTATATATTAAACTATTAAACAATACATTATACTATTATAAATATAAGTCCTGACACTCTTCCTAAAATTCCCTGCTTTGTCATAGATCCATCACTTCTTCGGATTTCTCCATGAAGTTATTCAAACTCAATCTACACTAATCACAACTATTTAAAATCCTTTCTAGTAATAAAAGCGACTCTACATAAACTATCGTGCAAATGTAGTGTGCCTTCTTCAAGGCTCTACATAAATACTTACACACAGCTTTACTATGATGTAGTTTCGTAACCTTCAATATTTTCTTATACACTCAAAATTATTCCAACTTAAAGCCTCCTTCTATTCCAAAATTATTCTTCACCCTTATCAAATATTAAAAATGATCCAGCTCATCAACCTATGAACTTGATCTATACTGTAACTAATCTTCATGATAAAAACCTTATATGTTTTACATTAAACTTCAAAGTTCTATATCGAGCTTGACCTATCTTTTAATCACATGGATATTCCAACTTTGGTTAATCTAGCCTCCATAGCCTCCATAATCTACTCTACACAAAACAATATCCATGATAACAAAACCATATCTTTTAAACCATGGTCTTGATTATTTCCCTAGCTCTAATTCTTATGGCCTGGAATTTAACTATTTCATAATTGGCTAATCTAGCCTCTACATCAATGATTGTTTCCAGCAAAACGTTATTTTCTGACAAATGGTCTTGACTATTTTGGATGTCAAACAACCTCTCTAGTGAAAGATTATGCACTAATATAGAGGTGAATCTCTTTAAAATAGATAATTAAAGTCCCACAAGATATTTTTTCCCAAAGACATAATTTTCGGGATAATTAAAGTCCCACAAGATATTTAGGCACTAAATTTTACATTATAAACATTAAATTGATCATCGTCTTTCATCATCATCTATCATTGATTATCAATTGTCATCATTCATCATCTACGTCCACATACTATTCATGACAATGCAAGTAAACAAAAAGCATACATATAATTCATGATAATCACCATATAATTAAATTCAAATAGCATAGTACAAACTCAATAGTACAAATTAAAGTTTAGTCAATAATAAAAGTTTCTAATTTTCGAACCCTCTTTTTCTTTAGAAAATTCTGCTCTGCTCTCTTCCCCAACGGCTTCTTCCACTCTGGCTGCACCTCTTTCCCCAACAGCAGAAATAACCCCTGAACTTATAAGATCTTCTGCAGCACTGTCCAGATTTTTTATAATTCTTTCTTCTTGATTTGTTGCATCTCCATGCGACAGCAAATTTGGATCAGCAACTGCTTTGGCTTTGAACAAGATGTCAGGGTCGAGACCATGCTCTTTAATTATCCGCTTTAGTGTATTGTTTTGTTTGTTAACCAAAACAATATTTTGCTTCAAATTTTTTGCTGCGGATAAGTTGTTCTTTGCTGTTTCCAAGTGAACTTGCAAAACCTTCGCCTGACTCTTCAAATTTTCATATTTCAACTGCACAAAAAGAGTAACGTCAATTCAAAATATTAATGTAAATTCAAAATTTCAAATTAACAAAAATGATTGTTAGAATGTAATAGTACTTACAACCGCTCTATCTCTTTCGGCATTTGCGATTGATACCAAATCCTTGTCCTTTGACCATTTGTTAAAATATGCCTGGGCCTCGGCACTAATATTTTCCAATTTGTTTAGTGCCTTATCTAAAATGCCATCTTTATAGTCGTTGTTAAACGTGACAGTCCCACATCTTACTTGGGTAAGTAAGGAATCCATCTTCGCAGGTTGATTCTGGACTGCAGCGTATAAACTATCCCGTTGCCAATAATTTTCATAACGACTAATAATCTCATTGATAAGAACTTTAGCCCTTCTCTCCCATTCTATAAGCTGTTGGATTTGAGGAATAATAAACTCACTGACATGGGATTGACAATCATTACCAATTAAGTTCTCCAAAGGAAAAGGTGGAAACTCTTCACTATCTGAATCTGATGCAGACGATCTTGCTGGAGAAGTGTGGGGGCTTTCACCATGAACAAGATCAACTGCTCCTTGTTTCTGTCTTTGGGTGGGCTGATCCTGTTTTTGAAAAAATAAATCAAGATTTAGATAAATAAATTTAAATCAGAATGTAATTAAAAATTGTAAAGCATATTAAAATTGAAATTTGAAGTATACCTGCTGGCCTTGAATCATCTCGCGGGTATCGAAAAAACCAGTTGGGTCATTGCTATCAATGCCCAAATAATCTTCATCTAAATTTATATTGTTCAAAACAGATATGCCCGTTGCACTGGGCAAGCCACCAAGTGAGAGAGTTGGAATTCGAAACGAGGAGTCAAGGTTTAGTGTCCCACTAGGGGCCGGAGCAAAAGGCATGCGTTTACCAATGTTCTTTTTCACTGTTCCTCTGGTTGGCATTTTAAAAATTAATGGTTGAGTGGGTGTTGGTGCCGTGGTTTGATCATGACTGACATGTGCTGAAAAGTACAAGAAAAAATGAAAAATATTAAAACAATTCATAAAGTCAAAACTACGAAATTAAACGTTCTATAGAAAAGTTGTACCTTGTTGTCGAGGGGTTGTTTTTTTCGGTGCTACGGGTGGCCTTGTAGGAGTTGTACTCAGTGGTTGTTCAGAAGATATCAATGCATGCGACTGTATTGAGTGAGTTGGGGAAGAAGGTTCCATAGTCCCTGCTATTCATCAATATTAAATGTTGTCAATTCATTTTGCTAAAATTTAAATTGAAAAATAAATCTGCAACTTTGGAATTTGTAAATGATATATGAGAACGTATTACTTCTCTCGGTGTTTAACGAGTTCAAACTGCTGAGGGTTTGGAGAGGAGTGAGCTTCCATTTCAGATTGGGAGTCCCCCGAAGCCTCCGCGTGTAGTTGGCCTCTCCGCCGAAATTTTTTTTTCGGGAATGGCTTCAAGATATCTTCTCTACAAAACATTAAAATTTAAGTTTTAATAATCAGTACCGTAATGAAGAAAATTGTAATACAATTACAAACTAAATAGTTTATACCGTTGTTCTGCAAATGGAATTGAGAATTTCTTCAAAGCCTCATCAGAGCAAGTAGGAATTTCTTTAGCTTTTAAATTTAAAAGTGCCTCATAGTAGAAGCCGAGGAGATAGTTTGTTGAATAAATGAAAGGTTTTTTTGAGATCTTTGAATTTGATATCTCACTTTCTTATTATTTTTTTTGGATAGAAATGTGCACCAATCGAATTTTTGTTTTGAGATAGTGGCACAAATGTATGCAATGGCCCAATTTGGTATATCTGTTTGGTGACCCTGCATAACAATTCTGGCTTGAAAAAATGCAATAAGTGCAGCAAGAAAGTGGTGTGTAATTGATTGTGTATCTACACCACGCCTGGATTTATTGACATGGGCTGCAAATGCGAAACAATGAAAATTACTATCAATTTATAACAGCAAATTGTATCAGAATAAAAAACAGAATAAAATTTTTGAATTAAAACGAATTATACTTACAATCAACATGGAAACCGTACTTTGATTCGAGAAATTTCTTGTTTTCTTCCACGAGTGTTGCCTTGGTTGTAATAAATGGTAAATTTTTATAGGAAGGCCTGTAAACCGATGTATGTCATTCGGTTCAATAGTGAATTGGAACATTTGGCCATCGTCGTAGAGTCACATAAAATATACCGTCCCTCTCAATTGTAGCATGACAAAGGTAATTCAAAATATCCGGATCTGCTTCGAAATGGGGCATATTAACGAGCCCTGTAAATCCACACTCTTCCATTATAGCTTGATATTCTGAAGACATCCTTAAAGCCGTATGGATGTGAGGGCATAAGGGATTCTGTAGGTTATCTTGAAATTGATTGACTTGGATTCTCTTCATTTTCTTGCTGAACTTGCAATTGGGAAGCATGTGATGTCGACATTATAGCTGTAATCAAGGCTTTGTCAAAGATTTAGACTGCAAAAATTCAAGAACAGGAAAACGAAAATGAGAAAATGAGCGGCATAAGGGTATTTATAACCTAAAAGGGCGTCATCTTGTCCCAATGACGCGGCGTCAATAGTAAATGTGTCGCGCGTCATTTGTTTATAGTGTCGCCCATCATTTGATCAGTGTCACACATCATTTGATTACGTTGTCGTGCGCCAATAGAAGACAATGTCGCGTGCGTCAATAGAGGACAATGTCGTGCGTCAATAGAGGACAATGGCGTGCGTCAATAGAGGACAATGTCGCGCATCAACATAGGGACAATGTCGCGCGTCGCAATAAGTGGACAATGTCGCGCGTCAATAGAGGACAATGTCGTATGCGTCATAGAGGACAATGTCGCACGCCAATAGAGGACAATGTCGCGTTAATAGAGGACAATGTCACGAGTCATTTTGTGGATCGTGTCGCGGCGTCAATAAAAAAAGGTAATGCCCAGCGTGTCGCGCGTCATTACTATCTCTGTGTCGCTCCAAAGTGTCGCAGAGCTATTGTCGCGCCCGAAAGGACGCATCATTTAAGACTACTTTGCTGTCGCATGCGTCACCGATGGAGCCTTGAAAACCAGTAAAAATTTTGTTTTTGAATCATCAAATTCGCCTTTATTTGAAACGGTTACGGGATATTCGCCAAGTATTTTCCACCTTCAATTTTATAGGGGTGTCTTAAAATGAACCCCCGCTATAAAGTGGAGCAAAGATAGCAGATATTATTTGGGTGGGGACAATTTGAACTATGGAATAGCTGCATGGCATGTAGGTATTTAATTTCTATCATTTCATTTTTAAATTTTAATTCATGTATTTGTCTTACCTACCAAGTTAATTGTTGTCTGATAGATGATCTTGAAACTATAGATATGCAGGTATTTAATTCCCACCTTTTTATTGGTAACTTTTTGTTCATATCTTCATCTTAATATCTAACAAATTAAATGTCACCCAAATAAAATTCTTTGAAATTATTGGTCATTGGTAGAATACACCATTAGGACTATTGACAATGGGAACCCTTATCATTACCCTGAGATCTAGAGAGAAACCATAACTTCACATGTGAATGTAATAAATACATTGGGATGTTTGGTCCACTCCAGATCTCCCTATCTCTACAATGTCCCATGAAACATGCATGTGAATTCACCTTGCATTTGTGTGTGTTCTAGCCAAAAAATGCAAGGATTTTCCTTGCCCTTGCACTTCTCCTCCCTCAAACCCCTTGCATTCATATCTGAAAAATGTAGACATCAAGTTTCAAACATTAGTGGGGTTCTATATGGATGTTCCTTACATACAATATAGAAAGTGGAAGGTTGAGGTGCATGAAATCAATGACATAACAAACCTTACACATACATTTTCTATATCTAACATATGTAGAGTTACAGATTCTAAAAAATTCAAGTTTCCATTCAAATTTATCATCATCCAAAGTACATTTCCTCAACAACCTTTACATCACAGCCCCATTATCTTTCAAATAATTGACAAAAAAGGCACATGGTTCAGATGCCCCCGGTCGTAAGAAATAACATTTCAAAATAATGGTTATGCCAACTACTTTCCCACGAGTTTACTTCTCCTCCATCTAGCCCTTTCTTCATCTCCCCTCTTCCTCCTCCAATTTTTCACTCCCTCAAACTTAATTTTCCTTGATGTATCCCTTCTGTGTTCCATCGCCCATTTTGCACAATTTAAATCCCTCCATTTTCAATTCTTTCATGCATACCCTTCAGCATTTGCATCTTACATTTCACATCCATTTTTATAACCTTTCATGAGCTAGATGATCAAAGGATGACCCAAATGACAAAAAGAAAAAGAAAAAAGATCAGGTGATGTGGGACTTGCAAGTATTTAGTTCCAACATATTTACTTTTTGATTTCCATTCATGTCTTCACCTTTTCTAAAAAACTTAATGATGTCCAATCAAAATATGTAATCTATATTTCACTCATATGGCTAATCATTAGAAGGTCTTTGTTGTCGATACATATCCCTGCATAATCTATTTCCTACTCTTACTCAAGCTTATATCTAGAAACAAGTGCTACAATGTTCTACTAGAATAAGGCATTACGGCCACATTGCAACGTTGGAAACTTTTGGATTATACCTATACTTGTTTTTTCTCATTTAAGCATATATTGCATCATGTCAACAGTTTAATTGTGTTCAAAATTATAAAGCAAAGTACATATAGTAGAAATTCATCAGGTTAGAATTATCTGTCGTGTGCAATACAATAAATTAAAAAATAGAAAGTATGTTCTAGACAAAATTTCTCTCTTGTGACCATTTGTTTGGTACGTTCAATTATTGATGATTATTTTTCTATTCCCCACTTCCTTGCAATTGCTTCAAATTAAAACCTTAAAGGGGGCATGCCAAGTTCTACAAGAAGCTATAATTGTAAATAATTTTTCACTTTGACACTAACTTTAGACCTCTCCTTGCATTATGATATATCTTAGGAAACAATTCCCCTGACTTCTTAGAGAACAAGAATTTTCTCCTTCATTCGCTAGCCATTATTGTCATGTGGCTATTTAGGGTCTACTTTCACATTTGTCCCCGAACCCACTTTCCTTTCCCTTACACTTCTCCACCATCAAACCCCTTATCTTAATCCCTCTTCCTCTCCCATGGTTTCTCTCCCTCCAGTTTGAATTCCCAATATATCCCCTTCGGCGTTTCCATCGTACATTTCACGTACAATTGCTAGTCTTAAGAACAATGAAATTGCATTGTATAATGGTAAGTGACTTGGTTTTAATAACATTGTACTATATGAAAACAATCGATCTCAAAGAATCTCATGGCTCACTTAATAAATTTCTCCGATAATAAATGATGATTTGGTCAAATTGTGTAGTGCCCACATTTTCATAGCTCGCATTACTTGTTGCTCATTTCTCATAGACATGTTTTTGTTGGTTCAAAGCAAACTTTTCACATGAAATAATAGTTTGATATTATATTCTCCCTACATTACAAATAATACTGAGGCTAATAAATAGCCATGGAAATAGAAAACTGACCTCCTACAAACCAGGAAGTCACACAACAAAACAACCCGTTAATATCATTACGGGTATAACAAAAATATATTGTTGAAACAATATAACAAACCTATATTATTAATAATGAGTTATAATATAACTCATATTAATAATATTACAATATATAATAATGAGAGCACTATGATATTAAATCCTAACATTCCCCCCCTTAGTGCGAACATGGGGAAAACACCATCTTCAACCAAGCAGCATGCCACTCCGTAGCTTGCACATGGTCTCGATCCTCAACACCGACTGTGGGAACTACATCATCCAGGGACCGTTCAACCTATTAGATGAATACATGAATTGGGACCGTTCAACCAATTCACATCAACCATCAAATCAGTCTGATCAAGAACACTTCCTGCAATAGTATCAATGGTACAATTTATCATCACGGGGGACACACAAGCACTACACTGCACACAGGAACAGGGATGCTCATCTGTTCTTATTCATCACACAAGACACCAAGATGTCACTAAAGTAGTTTGCGGCCTCTGAGGTAGTGACGAACTCGAGGACGCTGATTGTCCTCCTGCCTCCGTTGCCTCCATCCTCCAATATGAGGATAGATGCTCAAAACAGATAATCTTCATCACTTGAATAATTAATAGGTTCATTGTCACTTGCAGGATTAGAGTAATCATCCCAATCTTCTTCAGCAGCTAAAGCCTTTTGTTCCAACTTATCATCTAAGAGATCTTGAGCTCTTTTCTTACAATTCACAAAACCATGTCCTGGTTGTTTACAGTAATGACACAAAAGACGTGTCTTTGACGATACAAACCTTTTTTTACCTTTATAGAATGATGATTTATTGTTTGCAACCATGACAGCTTTCTTGTTCTGGTACACACCTTTTGATTTTTTCTTCCTCATCAAGCAACGAGGAAATTAAATTTTCCAAACTGGGATTGATCTTACTAAGAGTAAAAACAATACTCGAATATTCTTTTGGCAAACTATTTAGTAAGATTGCTTTAGCATCTTCTCCATCTACCTCTGCTTTTATTCCTGCTAATTGATTTAAAATGGATCGAAACTTACTGATATGTTGAACCATATTGTCATTTTCTCCCATCTTTAGCCCAAAAAGTTTTTGCTTCAGCGCCATTGCTGCACTACCTGCTTGAGATCCAAATAATTTGTTCAATGTCACCCAAATATTATTAGATGACTTGGTTAGATCAATATGATGCAAATATGCATCGGATAGACCAAGACCGATAATTGCTATTGCTTTCCCATTTCGTTGCTTCGTCTGCATCATTCGGTTTTTTAAATTTTCCATCGACAATGTCCCATAAGTCTTTGTCAATCAACTGTAGTTGGGTTCGTACTTGCCACGTATGGAAGTCTTTACCATCAAATCTTTCAATTAAATTTATCTTTTCCATTTTGAAACTCCACTAAATCAGGAAACTTGAACCAAATAATAATAGACTTCTTTATACTGGCAGAGATACTTGACTTTAATAAATAAAATATATTAGAACTTGACAGAATAACCAACTTACTGATATAAACAAGCAGATTTTAGAATGATCGCCAAACCAAAATACCCATTTCTTTATTCACGCCTCTGTTAATACTGACCACACATTTCAATGCTGAGAATATTGAAATTAACTGTATTCAATGCGTATATTAGAATCTCTGTATCAACTGTATTCAATGCGTATAAAACTGTAAATCTGAGAATCCCACGCCATAAATCTGTAAAGATTGGGAGTATTCAATGCGTGCAAAAATGGAATGCAATCAAATTTGTGACAGATCTGAAGACATATCATATACGGCCTGAAGTGCCACCAAGCTCGACAAAAGAATTCTCGATTTGATGTCAACCAATATAAGTGGATATATTCTATAGCAAACCCAAGATTCAAACAATCTCAACAAAACGCATTTGGAGAGATTTGACTGTGTTATAATCCAGATCATACCTTGCATGTATTTTATCATATATCCCGCTACCCAAAGATTGTGTTCAGATTTCTGTATACAAAGTCATTGCATCGCCTCTTGCTTTGAAGGGTCTATGACCTTGATTTTCAGCGCTTTCACTCGATACCACATGTTGGTTCAGCAGACTTTTAACATGAAATAATGGTTTGATATTATATTCTCTCTACATTACAAATAATACAGAGGCTAATAAATAGCCATGGAAATAGAAAACTGACTTCCTACAAACTAGGAAGTCACACAACAAAACAACCCGTTAATATCATTACGGGTATAACAAAAGTATATTGTTGAAACAATATAACAAACCTGTATTATTAATAATGAGTTATAATATAACTCATATTAATAATATTACAATATAATAATGAGAGCACTATGATATTAAATCCTAACAGCTTTTGACAAATATTTGTTATATTTTGGACATTACATTAGGAGATTTGATTTGATTACGCATGTATGGACATTTAGGCGTATAGCAATCGATTTAGCTTGATTACTATGTTGTTTGCATTATCTTATGATGTCATGGATACTAATTGATATGATGTTGTTTTGGGACGTAGTTATATTGATGGATACTCAGTTTGTTGCATGTTGGATTCTATGGATACATGTCATTTTATCATTGTGACTAACTTATGGTGAATTATGTATAGTTGTGCATGTTGTCGCACTTTCGATTCCAGAAAGATGAAATGTTAGTCTAGAATTCATTGATATCTTATTTAGTAGTTGATTTATATTTTATCGAATAGGTGTGTTTAATGTGTGCAATGAGTGTGCAGGTAACAGGTCACAGGAGAATGTGGGACTCAAGCCAGCTACGCAACTTTGCATAAGTAGCCCACAGGCTAAGCCCTAGCCATGTTTATTGCTTGAGGCCTTAGCGTTAGAATTATTGTTTTGGGCACCATGGGTGACCCTCATTTGTAATGTAATATGTCTTGTAATTATTAATTTTGCTTAGGGTGTTTATTTGTGTTGTAAACTTGTTTTGGGGAAATAATGACCCCACTTGCATTAAGTTTTGAATTAGATTAATGATGTACTTAATCTAGAGGGTTTAGGGTCACATGTGAACCCTTGGGTGGTCCCCACACCCTCTACCATTGTGCCAATTTTGTCAAACCCGAAATTGGGTTATTTTGGGCATTTTTAGGGACCCCTTTTTAGTTTGGGGGTTCCCTTAACATAAAAATGAGCCCTTGGACCCTACCTAATAGGTAGGGGGGCTTATTTCCAAGGCTAGAGGGAGTTTTCCCTCCCTTTTTGCCTCTTTTTTGGTCACATCCATGTAATGGGTATGGTTTAGTGTGCTTGTTAAAAGTTGCACAAGAATTGTCTTGTTAGCATTTAGAGTAATTTGGGAGAAGAGGGCTAAAAGGCATTTTACCCTTTCTCTCTTTTGTTTTGGCATCTTTGACCTTGAAGGAGGAGAGGGGTGACACATGTCACCCCCTCATTTGTGAGGATTTTTGCTTGCTCCTCTTCAAATTCCCCTTCATGGGAAAAGAAGAGGACTTTTTTTTGGAGCTTTTGGCTTGGATGCTTGGGTGATTTGGAGCTAGAGTTTACTTGGGTCAAGAAGGAGGGAAGTTTGAAGTTGGAAAGCTTTTTGGAGAGATTTATTTGAGGTAGGCTCTTAAGCCTTATTGTATGTGTTGTATTCATATTAGTTGTTAGATTGTTTACTTGAAAATGTTGTTGTTGCATGTGGATTTTGGTTATTATTTGCTTGTTTTACTCCCTCCATCATATGGCATGATGGAGTTTTAGAGTTTTTGGGGGAAGAGAGAGGGATTTTTCCCTCTCAATCCTCATGGCTTGATGGACAAGCCTTGTAGGATTTTAGTGACTCCCCTCAAATGGTTTGAGGTGGGGATGGTGATTCATTTGGCTTGAATCTCCTTCCCCATTCTTGGTAAGGAAACCCCTTTGGGGTTTGAAAATCCTTCCAAGAAGGATTTGGTGAAAGGGAGGAGGAATAAGGAGGGCATGGAGATCTTTTTTTAATGCAACTATTGTTGGTTACAATTTTTGAGAACTTCTCTCCTCTCTTCCCCATTTGTTTTAGAGGTAGAACTTGGGTTCTCCTCTTTTTCATCTTGTAAAATTTGGAGTCTTGTTTATACTTGTCTTGTGTTTCATGTGGATGTATCATTGTTTGTTCACCCTCACTCTTGTGCAAGTTGTGGTTAGTTGTCATCTTTCCCATGGGCTTGGGGAGGCTAGCATGCATCCCAACCTTTGGAAAGGCATGTAATGATGTCTATGGTTGGGTGGCAAAACAAGCTTCTTCTCCTTGTTGGTTTTTCTTGAAAGCATGTGCATTTGGATCTCAAGATGGAAGTGGGATGTTGGTTGGAGCTCTTTATCATCTTCATTCTATTGTGGACATTACCTCTTTCTCTTGAAAAGTATGGCTTGTGGAAGCTTCCCTTATGTGTAAAATCCTCCTTTGTATTTGGAGTCATATGTAAACTAGTATCCCTTTTGTTGAAAAATCTACCCTCAATATTTGCATGTCACCTTACATTGTTTTCCTTTGAATACTTGTAATAATGTAGAACTATGCTTTGCCATTTTGGAAGATTTAAATCTTTAAAATAAAGGATTGAAGATAGTGAAATTTTTCTTAATATGAGTTGTTGGAAAGATCATTTATTTTGTGGTAGATTTCACCCTTGTGAAATGTTGAGAACTTGTGTAAATGTAAGATTTGACATTGTTCTTGAAACACCCTTATTATTACAAGTTTTGAAAAGTTAGAGAATATAATAAGATTGTTTTACTTCTCTTGTGGGTTACCTTATTTGAATGGATGAAGAAGTAGTTTTGATGTGTCTATCCTTTCACTAAGTGATAGCTAAATCAATATTTTCTTTTCCAAAATTTGGCTTCATCTTTTGCAATATCAAAATAGGTAAATCATATAAGGTGAATAGATGAAAAGTTTAAGTTTCTTTTTGCATCTAAGTAGTAAAGTTAAAATATGTCATTTATAGATTGAAAAACATCATTGTTGTCATTGTGTAAAAAAAAAACATATTCAGGATTAGAGTATTGATAGCCTTAGTTTTATCATTTTCCTAAACTAAACTTGTATTACAGATTTGTAAGAGGAATCTATTCCTCTTATAGACTATATGTATGTATGTATGTATACATGTGTGTGTGTGTGTGTGTGTGTGTGTGTGTGTGTGTGTGTGTGTGTGTGTGTGTGTGTGTGTGTGTAATATTTTTTCAAATACGTATTAAATATTAGAATATATAAATTTATACATCATACAATATTATTATTATTATAAGAATGAATTTTTGACAAAATATTATATATATATATATATATATATATATATATATATATATATTTTAGATATATATTTAATATTATATATTAATACACTTAAACAAAAAAATGAATTTAAAAACACACACAAAAAAACAATAAACAAAAGAATTTTAAATGATTTTTGTTTTGTTAGAGTGGGGGAGGGCCGAACCCCTCCCCCGGCCACCATAGCTGCCCTGCGTAGCACCCTGCCCCCACCCAACTCCTACGCGACTTGTCCCACCGCCGCCACATCCACCCCACCACCGCTACGCCCCGCACAAAGACCCCCGACTCCCTTTCCCCCCTACGTGGCACCTCCTTCCCCTCCACGCTCACCTCAGCCCCTTCCTCCATCCTCCTCACCCGGCGTAGCCGCATCTGCCCCACACCTCCCCTCTTCCCTACACGCCACCATTACCTGGAAAAAAAAATGCAGGCAGTATGCCTGATTTAATACCAGAACATCTCTGGTTTATACTTGCACAAACAAATTTAATCCGAAATTCCGGAACAAGAAAATAATCACAAAAAACATCATAATAATGATACTAAACTAATGAAGAAGAGATAACTCAAAATAAATTTCCATGAAATCAAGTTTCCATAGTTCTTCAACCTGCACAAGAAAAAAAACCAAAAGCAAAATGAGAGAAAATAACATGGTAAAGAAAAGAAAAGAAAACATAAAGAAAATTAGGGAAAACTTTAGGGCATTTTCAAAACCAAGGGTCAAGATCAAATTGATCCAAGGGCTCACAAATAACCTGTTCACTTTTAAGACATGGGTATTTTTAAATTTAAGTGGGAAATAAAGTTTAGTGTATGTGCATGTGAAGAAAATAAATTAAAAGGGGACGTGTGGACAAATATTTTAAAGGGGAAAACAAATAAATTTTAAAAGATGTGTGTATTTATTTGGTAACTTTAGTAAGCCTAATTGAATTAGGTAATTAATTTGTTTGGGGCTAATAATACATTTGATTTTTGAACATGATTAAATTATTATAATTAAATAACGTGGGGGAGACGGATTAAGCAAATACAATTGTAGTAGTTTTAGTTCACCTTTAAAAAATTTTTTACCTAAAATATTAGTTGCACATTTGTATGGTTTTTCCATGTCTCGAGGCGGGGCACTACATTGTGCATAAGATAATAACGGAACTAAATCACAATAAGAAAAACTTATTCAATATATTCATTTGGGAAATTTTCATTATTAATAGATATTACATTTATATGAGAGAGTTATCCTTACATGTGATGGATTCAACCTTTATCTTCAATAACCAATATATCTGAACAATATCTACTCTAATGACCCATTATTATATCCTAATCCTATCTACGTGATTGGTTCTCACAGATCACTTAAATTATAAACTCTAGATATGAGTTGTTTACTACAACTCATTTACATCACACTAATTTATTTATTCTGCTATGCAATAATATCTAATGTTCATACATATATTTCCTAACATGAATACTACGAAATTAAAAAAATATCCTTACACAAACACTACCATGTAAAATCACACATTTAACGTAACAAACAATTTTAATACCTAGAACAAAAATACAAAATAACAAAAATTTAGTTGAGCATAGTTTGAAAAATACTTCCATTCACATTAACATTAGTAGATGCAATACAATCAGAATGCATATAAAAAATTATCATGTATCTAATAATATGAATAACAATAATGAGTATAACAACACAAAATTGTAATTTGTAATTTTTAATTGCACTTTCATAAATAAATATATAATCTTACATGTTATAGGATTTTAACATCCATAGGTCTAAGGTGATTAAACTATAAAGTTGTAAAATAAAATAACTCTTCATGTTACTATAAAAAGGGTGGAAGTTGATGAGATGGACATCTTTAGATAATGTAATGATGTTGGTCAGTTTGTCATATGAGTAATTATAAGCTTTAAGATAAAGGTTGTTATAGAGGAATGAAAAATTAGTGGGTTTGCACTTCCAGCATTTTTATAGGATGGCGTGCAATAATATTGAAGCATGATAAAGGTAAAGAAGTGATCTTTTTTAAGCAATGACATAGTAATTTTTTCACATTAAAAAAGTGCGTGCTTTTGACTTGGATTCTATAGGAAAATATGGTGATTGGAAGATTTTATCCATACATGAGGATGAACATATACAAATTTTAGGCATCAATGACAAGCAATAAGAGTATTTTGGGTGGAACGTATTTCACACTATTATAAAATATTTCAACACTCATGCACTCTTATGGAGCTAGATTTGATCTGACTATTTGTAAGGAACGAAAACTAAAGCGAAACAACACTCTCGATCCCATATTTGACATGGTAATTCCAAGGAAGCTATGTTTGACACAACTTGTATGGTCATTATATATGAATTCTACCATTGGAGAGTAATGGGTTATTGATATTGGTTTAGATAATGGACCATAGTGAGTTCGTACATTTGGTCAACATAATTATTGGAATAGAAACATTAGTTCCTCCTCCACATAATATAAGTCACAAACCACAAAAATATTAACTCAATAATGAGCAATTATAACATATAACCTTAATATCCACAAACAAGATTGAAAAATATGGCTATGTTTAAATTAATTTGAAAGAACAACAATATAGATAATCTTTGTTCATAACATAAAATTGAATTAGTAGGAATACACTTATAAATAAACGAATGTAGAGAGACATAATTTTGTCACAACAATTATTCAAGTGACTCTTAAGAAAGTTCAGTCTCTCCCAACAATAACAATGCAATAGTTTTACATCATCAGTTGAAACATTCCTTTTTCATATTTTATTTAAAATAACTCCATGTAAACAGCTAGCACTATAAACTAGCAATTGCATGTGTACAATGCAATTTGAACACTGAATGGTATATGTTATTAGATTTAGAAAGACAGTTATTAATTTTGTAGTTGATGTTGATAAGGGGTGTGATTGACAATACTGATTTTCTATTAAAGCCAAAAAAATGTTGCAAAATACATTAGAAGGGATGTTAGATAATAGTTAGTTGTGTAATAATTGACTACAAGTGCAATTGAGACATGTAAGTTTGATAATACTCACTCTCAAGAATGTAGTGAATGTGAAGTGTTGTTGTCAAAGTAGATTGAAAGAATGACTAAGTGCTTTAACATATTATCTCTCCATGAAACTAAAATGAGACCGAATATGCAATTATATACAAACAAATCTGAAATGGTTATGGTACATTCCAAATTTATTTATTACCTCAACGAGTTTGAGAGCATCATTATTAGAGCTATTTTTTGCATATCTTACAATCATAGCATTTCAAGAGACCACATTTCTTTGAGGCATTTTGCAAACAAAAAACGGTATATGTTATTTGTGTTATAGGGATAGTTTTTTTTTTACTTGTGTTTGTTTAAACTATGGGTGATTGATTTTATATGTGTAGAAATATAGATGAGTCACTTCATTTAAAAAGCACAAACATGAGGTCTTACCCTTAAAACTATTCAAAATGCAAAAAAGTGATATAATGTACAAAGCTTTGGATGGAAACAACTATAATTTGCATGGTCCTTTCTCAACATTTTAAATTTCTAGGTATTTGTGTGTAGATGAAGACATTAAAAATGTGTTGTTGTTGGTTAACATAAAGAAATGAGCAACAATAAAAATTAAAAATTGAACATGTATGTTGAAACATGTAATTTTGTAATTGTAGATATATAGACGAACCACTTCATTTAAAGGTTTCATCTCTTCATTTCAAAGTTGTTACAAATTCGTACATATACATTTACAAATCTCATATCATGAGTGGTATCATTTTGCGGACTATTTTATTTGAAATTAACATGAGAAGAATTATATCATGAATGGTAGCCTTTTGAGGTTAATTTTATTTCCTATAAACATGAGTACATTTGATACCCTGACGGAAATTGCATATAGGATAGAAGAAGTGTTGAGTAAAGTAGTAGCGGAGGTGCTATCAAAGAAGAGTGTAGTATTTACAAAGGGTTGAGTGATAGTAGTCTTGCTTCCTCCTTTCTTCTTGCTCCAAGTGTTGCTACGTGCGCCATTTTTGAGTACCTTTCAAATGAAAAAGGAGGTGAAATGCGCAGATTTGCAAGCGAGGTAACTCTGGAGAAAGATGTGAATGTCAGACCCTACCTTTCATTGGTTCCAATGTCGACAGTTATGAGGCCTGCGTCAACCCATAAATTTGTAATAACCATGATTTTTTGTTGTTTTCACAGTAAAACTTTGTGCTCCAACTGATCATCATCAGGATTTCTTGGTCCAGCCCGCCTGTTACTTTCAGCAATGGATTGGGCGATTGGAATGTTTAATACCTTCAGCATATGAAGGTTGTGGGAGTTCACAAGGTCATTTTTTGCAAACAAATGTGGTGCGTCCTTAAAATTTTTGAGCTCTAGCTGAGTTAGGTGTGTTTCTTTCCTAGACATTAGGAGTTCTAAGTCCTCAATAAGAGGGGTTGAATCTCACATTTTGAGCAGTAAATTCCAAAATGAAACTTGTGCATCATTTGTTCCTTGTTGCCAAAATATAGTTTGCAATGTAATGGAAGAATGAAATCCCTTCCAAAGGATGGCTCCATAGGATTTACTTGCATAAAGAGGACTTTCCATAACCGGTGGTAATTTCCCGAGGTTACCGAGGAGGATGACTGATCTATTTCCAAATTCAGATGTTTTTGAGTGTGCGAACGCCGTGCATAAAGCATAACGTCAATTTTTCCTAGCAACTTTGAGCCGATGAAACTCATTTAATCAATAAGAACGTATTCTATATGTTTTAGCGACTCTTGAAAAGATGATAATGCTTGGCCTTCAAGGGGTTTTAATTCTTTATTTGGAATATGGAGGGATACATGGATTGTGGGTGTGGAGATGTTGAATGTTGAAACACTAGTAGGGGCGAGTAGAAGGAGAGGCGAGGGAGATGTGGTTGATGCTGCTGTAAATGAATTCTAGATTTTATTTATCAGAAATGATTTTCCTGTGCCAGTTGTTCCTTGAATTATCAATCTTAATGGAGGTAGAAGTGTTTTGTTTGCTGAATGGTGCAGTATGGTATCAAGATCTAGTTGTTGTTTTGAAGACAAAGGTAGTGTGGCTTGCATGCTGTGTTATTTGTGTCTTCCTTTTCTCTCTCGATGAATGATGAACCAATTATCTGTAAATCATACGAGAACACCATGTATGTTCCAATTATTGTGTATGTCAAAATCTCGTTTCCCCAACATTTCAAGACTATCAAAACCCATGTTGGTTCTTAGACGAAGTTGTACGAAGACTTGTCATTCTTGCAATGGTTCGTGTTGAATACGACATTCAACCTCAGATTTTGAACTAACATTTTTTTCATGTCCCATGTCTGCGGTAGTGCATAAAACATGTCATGGTCTATAGTTGTGTTTGAATATGTCCCAAATGTTGTTGATGTCATGTGGGCTTGAGCCAAATTCGAGGCAATATTTCTGAAAGGCTTGTATAAAATGAGTTCTGACCAACAAAAAAGGTCATATGACATTGAATCCTGAGTTGGGACATCCACAAATCTCGGGTGGACCCGAACAATTGCTTTAGTCGACCGCAGTTTCCATTTATCTCCTTTACGGTTCTGATGTAGCTCCAATCTTGAGCAACCTAAATAAGTGGTAGGTGTTCCATGGTTGCATGGAAAACTCTATATGCATCCAAGAAAGTGGTTGTTTCTTGTACATCGGACTCACTTTCAATGACACATCTCAATATTTTTTTGCCAACATTTAATGATACAAATGAACGGTTGCACATAACCAGTGGAAATTTTTACAACATGTGGCATGTTTCCTGTGCGCTTATGTCATATTCAACAATGCTCTCTGTGAGAATTTTTCAATCACAATGTGTGCTGGTGAATCCGCGTCAACATCTCTTGAAAATTTGGATAACATTTGGTGATAGGTTTCAAAATGTTGCTCTGCTTTTGAAGCATATTTTGCAATATACTTTAGAATTGCATGGCGGAAAGTACCGGTTGGCAATCGACATTTGCTCTCCATATGGATATCATAATTTGATTTTTTATGTTCAATCTATCATTATTTATTGAAGGGAGGTACTTAATTTTCCCATCACTTTCAATGAGCATGGATGAAGTAGGTTGTGTGGCCCATGGCGTGTTGTACCTACACTAGTAGCTATGATTGCTTTCTACGCAAGCATGTCTGTTCTGAACATTTTGTGTGGCATTGAACATGATTAAGAAGTTCTTCAAGGTCTGCATGTGGGGAGGAGGATAGTATTTCTGTTTTATTTAGAAAACAAGGGTCGTCTAGCATTGACCTGTGAACAAAATCCAAGGGGTTGCAATCCGTGGGGGTTCCAGGTAGACACAAACTTATCAAAGTATTGTGTTTTTACCTCAATAACTGGTGTATCCTCCCAGTCCATTATGTCAACTTTAGGTGTGTTCTCGAGCCACAATAAACCGTGGACATGTGCAGAGCCTCTATGTTGCCATTCATACCTGCGAGACGAGAGAGCATAAATATTAGCTATGTAGTCTGGAAAAAAGTTATTAAATAGTAGATTTTATTACCTGTACCAATAGTCTACTGCTCCAAGTTCCTTCTACAATATTTCTTCACAAAATATTATGAATCTATGTGCAGCGGTATGATGATACTTGATGAGGTTTTGAGACAATGTTAAGTGTTCTCCAATGTTGTGTGGCTTAAGGATCAGTAGGACATTCACCATACATAATATTATGGATATCTGGCCATTTAGTGTTTGCAGCACTTAGAGTGAAGAATAAGGTTGGTGTCCCTAATTGTTCCACCATATCTGAAAGCTCGCTTTTTTTTTCCCATAATGAACATGTCCCTCAAAGGCTCGATCCAAACTGCATTAAACTGTCTGGGAGGCTATCTTTGGGGCATTCCAATAGTTGTCTTCATAGATCTCCAATTGTTGTAGGGATTCCAAATTCAATGTTTTGTTTCATGAAAATTGCAGTTGTGGACTGGCTTCTGTGCCACATTATGAGGTTTAGAATGAAGTAGTGAAATCTTGGGTGTGAACCGAAGTGGCCATCATGGTATCGCCCTAAATGAAGGGCATATTCATATATTAGAACTTCTTTTATGTGGGGTTGTTGCCACATTGTGTTTCCATCCGAAACAAATCTGGGAAGGCCATTGAGAACAGGCCCTCCGTATTGTATTCATTTATAGGTGAGAGCCCAAGCTCTGGCCATGACATGGTAAATGGGGTGTTACCATCATGGTTGAGAAAGAACTGTTCAATTTACTCTTCTTCAGTTCCTGAATTGTGGGGTGTTGGCACGAAAGACAATGAGTGTTCATATGTTTCATCAGAGTCATTGGAAGCATCTATACAATGAGTTGTAGAGGCAGTTTGCATTTGGGGAAATTCCATTGTGGCTGTGTTAAGAGACGAGGAAACATTTGATGACTCAAATGGTAGGGAGGAAAGGGCATCATGGTAGATTAAGACATCTTTGTAATAAGGATTGTGTTGGATTTTATATTGCAAGGCTTCCCAAACACGAGATCTACTGACATAGAAATCATAATTTTGTAAATTATATCCTTCCATTTGTATGAGTACTATGTCGAAATCTCCAAGGCAGTGTGGCAGGTACTTTTCTATTGAAGTAATATTTTGCGGGAAACTTATGGTGTAACCTGAGTATTTGTATTGTCCTCCACGTACTTGGGTGACCCACAGTAATGGAGTGACCCGTGCGATAAGAATCTCCTCTATTTGGGTTAAAGATGCAAGAATGGTAGGTTGCTTTTCAGGGTCTATGTTGTTCCACGAAGAGAAGTGATGGCCATGTTTTTCATATTTGCATCTGCTACAGGAGGGAAATCCTTCAAAGGAATTTTTTTAATTCTAGGGTAATTTTCCAAACAAATTGAGCAAGTTTGTATGTTTGCCAACAAATCTATTCTTTTGTGAAACCGACATTGGGATTCAATAGTCTACAATGAGGGTGGAAATATGGGAAGTCTTTGTGTATGGGGAGTGGTGGGGTGTTCTGTTTGGGTCGATTGTGGATTACAAGGTGGAAAATAGATAGAAGGAGATGAGGAATTGGTTGTACATGTGCGAGGAACCGAAGCAAATTCAGTACCTGAGACAGTTTCTTGTGGCGGAACAAGAAAATGGTGAGGCGTGGTAGTAGTTAGCAAATATGGGTTCGTACGGAAGGAATTGGTGTGTTCATGCAAATTTGTTTCCATGGAAGTTACTTGTAGAATGTTGGCTAGAAATCCTTCAGTAGTTGTATTTTTCGGCAAGTTTAGAATGATAGAGAATGGTAGGTTGTTGGTTGATGTAAGTTGATAGATATTTGAGGTTTTCATTGTTCTACGCTCTAGGTGATGACGTCTCTGCTCAAAATTTATGTGAACTTTATTTTTGTGTAGTTCTCTCTTTGTCGTGCTCATTTTGCAGGAGTTGACATGATTGCAAAGTGACACAACTATGGAGTACCACCTGTTGGGAAAAAAATGTGTTTGTCAGTAATGACAGATGGATTGTTTGTTGACATACAAAAAAATTATACAATAAACTATATATAATTGTAATGCATGTGGAGATCCAATGGGAACTACATGTAAGAGGTATCATTTTGAGGATTAAAAAACTACATTTTTTGCTTAAGGAAATTAATATTAGTTATATGGAAAGATATAGTGCATTCCAATAGTATCCAATGATGCAAATACGTACATAATATAAGTGCAAGTAATTACCATTTATTTTCTTTAAATATCTTTCAATCCCCATAGTAGTAGGAGGAAATAGTATGTATGAATCAATAAAATATTTACATTTGAAATGCATGTGGAGTTCTAATGGGAACTAATCATAAGAGGTAACAATTTGAGGTTTAAAAACTTTTATGTGTTTCCTAATGAAAAGAGTTTTGTTATATGGAAAGATACAATATGTTTTAATATTATACAAGGATGAAAATACATACATAATAAAAGTGCAAGTTAAATGCATTTAATTTCTTAAAATTACTTACAATCCACTTAGTAGTAGGTGACAATAGTATTTCAGTTTATAAGGAACTACATAAGTTTTCTTTTTGAAGTAGGGAAAAGGGAGAAACATAGCAGCTTATAGTTCAAAGTATAGAATGGGATGGGTGAGGGTGTAAAGTTTGAAGGGACGGATACATTAGAATTATTTACATAAAGAAGGTTATAGAGGAGTTGCATTGTCATCCACTTTCTTAGAACCGAGGATAACACATTTTAATCTATTGTTTCATGCAAAGATGTATCTTTTTCAAGGAAAGTGTGAAGTAGTATTCATTGTTGATGACATTGCTTATAATTTCACTAGTTGCGTCCTTGTCTATTGACAATAGGTGGATATCACTAGCTTCAACACCCATGATTGACTCAACTATCTCATCAAAAGCGGTAACTGACTGGAGTTCTCCTGTTGGGTCCTTTAGATCAATCATGAGTGCATATCTATAATCATAGTTCTGAAGTTGTACGTTGCAACTCAAACAGAACCTTGAACCATTACCATTCTCTCTCACCTTTTTCCTACATTGTTTGTCACATTTTTGAAGAGGACATGCCTTGTAAAAAAAATTGTCCATGTCGATATTTGTGATTTTTTCAATAACCATGGCCCATTCATTTCTCTCTGTGTTCCCCATTTGTACGACGTGTGAAATCGTTGTTACAGAGGTCAAGATTTTTGGAGGGCCCATAAATTTACTTGTGATAGAGGGTACCGGAAGGGAGTAGTGTTCATAATCAACCCAGCCATGAAGTGTATTTATTTATGAAATTAGAGGGTTGACGTAACATTTGGTTCTTAAAACAGTGTCAACTGAGCTTCCATTGAAATTGGAGATGTGAGCAACTTTCAAGGCAAGGACTAGAAGAGGTGGTATAGAAAGCATGTCTTCAAGTTTGTTTCTTATCTCATTTAAGTGGTGTCCCCACAATGTGACACTTACACTAAATCCTAACATGTGCTTTAATTGTAGTGTTCTTCTCTTTGTTTAAGACTTGTCATGTGGATGAATTGTTGATCCTGGTGACATCGTAAGAACAATGCCAATCAAATCAACTGTAGAACCTTCAACACTTGCACGTATGTCCTTGCTTTTGGTGTAGTGAAAGTGATGAGAAGGTATTGTATCCTCATTTTCTATGAGTGGAGATATGGTTGAGGAAGGTTGCAGGAAAATATCCAAATCTTTGTTCAAATGGTTGTAACATAGCTTTACATCAACAATCTTCACAATCCTCCCATTGGAAATTGTATATAGCTTCCCATTTTCAATCTACTCATAGAATGCTTCTGCAGCCTCATTGAAATAGGTGATGTGAATTTCCCCTCCTTGATCCAAAAATCAAACCAAAACATAGAACCATCTCCCCTTACATTGTGATATTCGCGAAGGGTTGTTTTTTCTAGGGCACGACCCTCTACTGAGACCACATGTGCAATGATGTATTAAATCCACTTATTTTAGTTGGTTTTCTCACAAAATATTTGTTAACCTGATTGGCACTTGCATCTGTTTGAGGAAACTAACTGTCTTGGAGAGCATTTGTTGGTAGTTAGGTTGGAGCACCAATTATCAAATGCTTTTCGACAAGAACATCCATTTCAATGATAAGAACAGTCATGTAGTGGAAATTAAAATCATGATAGAATTAGAATTGAACAATAGATGAAAAAAAAAAACATAAAGAAATTATAATTAATATGGGAGTTTATATGCATTGGTAATCGAAAGCAGGAGATGAAACTTATAGCTCACTTTTGATCATTCTAACACAAGATTTGTGTAAGCACACAATGCAGCCTTCTTCTATTTATTTTTTGATTACATGGATTGTGAATTTGGAGGGTAAAAGTGTTGTCTGAAAATGTATCCCATCTGAAAGGTCAACATGATGTTGGGCTGCCATGTTGAGAGTGGACCTTAGGGAGGACAAGCATAGTATCTGAAATGTGGGGTCAACAATGGAACCGCCCTCAATCAATTGAGAAATGCCTTCGTGTGTCAAATTTATTTCCATGGGAACTAAAAGATGCTCAAGATAGTAGGAGTTCTTGCAAATGTATGGTGGAAAATGTAAACTTTTAGTGTAGTCAAAGATGAAATGAAGGATGTGTTCTGGAAAGCATGCATTTGTAAGCAATGAGAACCTTTAAATGTTACTTCCTTTTTCATTTATATTTTCTAAAAAGTGCAAACATGAGGTCTAACCCTTTAACAATTCAATATGCAAGAAATTGATATAATGTACAAAGATTTGGATGAAAATAACTTAAAATTGCATGGCTCTTTCTCAGAATTTTAAAACTATATGTATTTGTGTGCAGATATAATGAGGAACACATTGAAAATGTGTTGTTGTTGGTTTACATAAAGAAGTGAGCAATTGTATAAAGGAAATATATAATGAAGAACACATTAAAAATGCATTGTTTTTGGTTTACATAAAGTAGTGAGCAATTGTATAAAGGAAAAATTGAACACGTATGTTGAAAATTTAGATCGTGTCTTCCATATGTTCCACCGTAATATATACATGCATTTATTTGAAATGAATTACAGATTATTAGGTTAAGCAAATAGAATGGAAAACAATAAGAACAATATGTACACTTGAAGTGAGAAAACTATAGGTATTTGTATGTAGACACAATGATAAAGAAATTAGGAATGCATAGTTGTTGGATAACAAAAAATGAACATGTGTTTGATAAGTTTGATTCTCTGTTGGATATATACTACCACAATACATACATGGAATTATTTGGAACGAGTTACAGTTTGTTTCAAAAACACTTATAGACAAACACTTATAAACTAACCACTACAAGCTATTTTTTAAAATCAAATTTCTTACTTTTTGCTTGTGCAATTTTCTTTCACGCGTTTCTTGTATTTTTTTCCAATTACAGATGCCTCGATTGGTATTCCCATTCTCCTCAATTTTTGGGGTGGTTTATATTTCAGTGCATCTTCGTTAGAATCATAAATCAAGAAGAAGCCTCGTGAATGATCTCCAATCATTTGGATTTTGGAGAGAAAAATTGGGGATGTTGTCATCAGGTGGAGTCAATCTCTGATCATTTCAGATATCACCATTTTAGGTGGTTTCGGTTTCCTATAATGAAAAACATTAACAACACATTGAAGACGTTTAAAATCTTCCTCCCTCTATATGTGAGGTGTAGTTAATGTCAATCATGTTGTAGGGAGGGGAATTATGTTTCTAGTCTGCATCATATTAAACTAGAGAGGGAAAAGAAGTATGGTAGTTCTAGAAGATGTTTTTAGGTATGACGGGCAGCTTAAAAGCCTTGTCAATGATCATTCTAACGTCCAACTTGGGATGCTTTGAAATGGCCTCATTGGGGAACAAACCACTCAGCACATAACAAATCCTGTCATTGACGAAGGCACATGCCCCCACATGTCACTTCGGAAAAAGGATTGTAGTCAACTAAAAATAAAAATGTAACAATCAAAAGCAAATAACATGAAAGCACTCTACAATAATTTTTTAATCCATAACATGCAATAAACAAAACAAATGAATGAATACTTCAATCAATATTGAAACCCACCTAAAGTTCATTTAGAGACGACACGGGAGAAAGAGAATCACAAATACCCTACAAAAAAGTGAAATAATAAGTTAATAAAACTAAATATATCTATACTTATTCAATTAGTTACATAAAAAACAACGCTATTTTCAACGAGATTATAAATTGATCAATGAATATCTAAGCACCAATTTTCAAAGGTACAAATTAATATAGAGGTAATTTTACAATATTTTCACACCCACGAGCCCAAACATCATTAATCAAGCTTCCAAGGATTTACATCTTCCTGATTTCTGTTAAATTGACATATTAGCTGCATAAACATTTCCTAAAAATTGCTATGATTAAGATATAATAGAACACATATGGCCTAACAAAATACTTTTCTATGATAAGAATATTATAGAAAAACACACACACAGAGAGATATATACAAGAGAGGTCTAGAAGAGCTGAGAATCAAGATCAGTTACTCAATGTTTTCTGCATAGGCAAATTCATTATATAGGACTACAAAAGCTATGCACAAGATATAACTAAGTGATATGTATGTATGTGTGCATGTGTATAGTAATGTTCTAAAATCTCTTTCAAGGATTGTGTACATTCTTTTGGGCCTTGGAGGAGTGGTAGAATAAGTTAATATCATCCCATTTGCATTTTTCTGTGGGGGAATGTTTGGGAGAATGTATACAATTCAAGTTTTCAAGCTGTAAAGTAGGTACAAGTTTAATACTGGAAAGGTTCTCGACTATCAAATTGCATTTCATACAGCAAATGGAGGGAAAAAATTAACAGAAAAAGTAGCACATTCTTTAATTAGCTAGTGTGGCATTATCACTATCTTAAAGTTACTCCCACAAGCTGAAACATCTTAAAGTGATATTATATATATGTTACATTTTGGTATGTTCAATGGACTTGGCTGAATTGTTACAGTAAATTTTCCATTCTACAAAAACAATTGATGTTTCTGAAAACTTTTTTATGAAATGCATGGTGATTTCAATTGTGTAGGTCAAAAAGCATGGCTTTCTCAATGCTTGCAAATTCTATTTACAGATAATTGTGACCTTAATGGCACTAATGATTTATCTGAAAAAGTTTTCACTTGAGAATACTAGATTACAGCCAAGACCATTCATCATTTGGAGGAAGATACCCTCGAATGCCATATCAAGATAATTACTTTGACTAGAAAGCTCCTTGAGCATGGAAGCAATAAATAGGGTTAAGATGACGAATGAAATATGGCCTGTATTGATAATTTTTATCTAATGACAATGTGATCCGTGGGTGTAGGATATTTAATTCTTTATCTAAAGAACTTTAAGTCTTCATCTTTATGGTATGCGAGGAAAGGAATAAGAAGAAGAAAATGACTTCCTCAATGAAATGGTTGAAAAGGGTTTTCAATCTGATCCATTCATATGTGATTGCAAGCACTGTTTATAAATGTGTTCTAAAGGATTGTAATCGAATTGCTATAAAGAAAGTGCACAGTCACTACCCAAAAATCTTGCGTGAAGTTGGAAGTGAGATCGAAACAGTTAGAAACATCAAACATAGGAATCTTGTGAGTCTGCATGGATATTCACTTTCTCCACCTGGAAACTTGTTGTTTTATGATTACATGGTAAACAAAATTTTGTGGGACATCCTACATGATGAGTAAAATGATTATGGCTATGGTGTTACAAGCATTGTTTATAAATGTGTTCTAAAGAATTGTAATCGAATTGCTATAAAGAGATTGCACAATCACTACCAAAAAGCTTGCGTGAAGTCGAACCGAGATCAAACCGTTGGAAGCATCAAGCATAGGAATCTTGTGAGTCTGCATGGATATTCGCTTTCTCCACCTAGAAACCTGTTGTTTTATGATTACATGGTAAACAAAATTCTGTGGGACATCCTACACGATGAGTAAAGAAAGTGAAGATTAATGTTTCTCGTGGTATTATTGTTGTAGAGGTAAATACCGCATCCTAAGAGAGCAATGAAGTTAAAGATGGTCTCATAGAAGGTGAGGATGGAGACAAATCATCTACCAAAGATTCCAAGTGAAGACCATAGTGGAATGGGTGAAGAAATTGAGAAAACATCATAAACATCCAAGACAATTCTATCATCATCATCATCATGTAAATAGAGTAATCCAACAAAGGATTTGGTTAATGAAAAAATAGTTAAAACATGTGAAAAATTTTAGACAACAATTGTCTCAAGGTGAAGATTAATGTTTCTTGTGGTATTACTGTCGTAGAGGTAAATATTGAGTCCTGGCAGAGCAATGAAGTTAAATATGGTCTCACAAAAGGTGAGGATGGAGATAGATCATCTATTGGTATTCCAAGTGAAGACTCGATGGAATGGGTGAGGAAATTGAGAAAACATCGAAACATCCAAGACAACTATATCATCAACATCATGTAAAGAGAGTAATCCAACAAAGGATCTGGTTGATGGATAAATAGTTAAAACATGTGAAAATTTTCATACAAGCAAAGAGTTTCGTGAAGAATCGTCCACACCTTCCTAAAGTAACCGATATAGTCTACGATGACATGGGCATGAAGCTCCATGGCCAAAAAGCATGGCTTTATCAATGCTTGCAAATTCTATTTACGATAATTGTGACCTTAATGGCACTAATGATTTATCCGAAAAAATTTTCACTTGAGAATCTTGGATTACAAATTTTAAGACCATTCATCATTTGGAGGAAGATACCCTCAAATGCCATATCAGGATAAATGCTTTGACTAGAAATCTCCTTGAGCATGGAAGCAATAAATAGGGTTAAGATGACGAATGAAATATGGCTTGTATTGATAATTTTTATCTAATGACAATGTGATCCATGGGTGTAGGATCTTTAATTATTTATCTAAAGAACTTTTAAGTCTTCATCTGTATGGTATGCGAGGAAAGGAATTGCAAGAAGAAAATGACCTCCTCAATGAAATGGTTGAAAAGGGTTTTCAATATGATCCATTCATATGCGATTGCAAGCACTATTTATAAATGTGTTATACAGAATTGTAATTGAATTGCTATAAAGAGACTGCACAGTCACTACCCAAAAGCTTGCGTGAAGTTGGAACTGAGCTCAAAACAGTTGGAAGCATCAAGCATAGTAATCTTGTGAGTCTGCATGGATATTTGCTTTCTCCACCTGGAAACCTATTGTTTTATGATTACATGGTAAATGAAATTCTGTGGGACATCCTACATGATGAGTAAAATGATTATGGCTATGGTGTTACAAGCATTGTTTATAAATGTGTCCTAAAGAGTTTTAATCAAATTTCTATAAAGAGACTGCACAGTCACTACCAAAAATATTGCGTGAAGTTAGAACTGAGCTCGAAACAGTTGGAAGCATCAAGCATAGGAATCTTGTGAGTCTGCATGGATATTCGATTTCTCCACCTGGAAACCTATTGTTTTATGATTACATGGTAAACAGAATTCTGTGGGACATCCTACATGATGAGTAAAGAAAGTGAAGATTAATGTTTCTCATGGTATTACTATCGTAGAGGTAAATACCAAGTCTGGCAGAGCAATGAAGTTAAATATGGTCTCACAGAAGGTGAGGATGGAGACAGATCATCTATTGGTATTCCAAGTGAAGACCATAGTGGAATGGGTGAGGAAATTGAGAAAACATCAGAAACATCCAAGACAACTCTATCATCAACATCATGTAAAGAGAGTAATCCAACAAAGGATCTGGTTGATGGAGAAATAGTTAAAACAGGTGAAAAAGTTCAGACAATAGCACTCTCAGTGAAGATTAATGTTTCTCGTGGTATTACTATTGTAGAGGTAAATACCGAGTCTTGGCAAAGCAATGAAGTTAAAGATGGTCTCACAGAAGGTGAGGATGGAGACAAATCATCTACTGGTATTCCAAGTGAAGACCGTAGTGGAATGGGTGAGGAAATTGAGAAAACATCATAAACATACAAGACAACTCTATCATCAGCATCATGTAAAGAGAGTAATCCAACAAAGGATCTGGTTGATGGAGAAATAGTTAAAACATGTGAAAATTTCAGACAACAGCTAGTCTCAGTGAAGAACCGTCCACACCTTCCTAAAGTAACTTGTATTGTCTACGATGACAGGGGCATGAAGCTGCAAATGTGGCATCCTATGAATCTTCAAAGGATGAGCAAGTTTCCTTTGGCAATTCTGGAAGACGAGTTTTTGTGACAGCAGATGATAGTTTGGACAAGTCTACGGTTAATACCTCCTCATGTGGCTCAAAAGCTAAACAGGCACAACACAAAACAGAACCTCATTGACCAAGAACCAAAGTTGTAAAATTGGTCATAAGAGGAGGCTAAGAAATATAGTTCTACTATTACATACAAGTATAAACAGAATTTAAATGCATACCTGCAGAATTCAATTTAACGCAGGGAATTGACTGGAACTTGGAGAGCCTGAAGAATGAAATTATAGTGTTAGTGACTAGTATTTAAAGGTTAATGCATGCAAAAGCTATAAAATAGAATTTAAAAATAGTAAAGCCTAAGCAACATGCAAAATCAAAAAAGTAAAATTGTTAAAATAGCAAAAGTAAAATTGTTAAAAATAGCAAAAACAAATTTTTTAAAAATAACAAAAGCAAAATTGTTAAAAATAGCAAAACCGTCATTTAAGCCGTCAAATTTGACATAGTCCCATGAATGTCCACAAAGCCTTTTCCCATAGGGGTAACGCCTTCGGCGTAACAATAATATTTTATCAAACAAAAAACTTTTAAGTTACAATTCTAAAACGGGTTTGAATTCTTTAGAAGCATTTGGATGGGTACAATTAGGATCATTTACCCTTCATAATGAAATTAAGGCTATCCATTCAAATTTAATCATTGAAAGGAAAGACCAATTCATAGTTATAGAGAAGATGCGTCAAAGTTGCACATCTCTACACCACTCTATTTTCAACTTTGTACATAATCGTTATAGCGTTAAGATTATTTTTTGTACCCATTTCATGGGGATTCAGAAAGACTACCTAGTTTTTGGTGTTTAAGTTTTATTTGTAAATGTTGTAAGATAGTGATATATAGACACAAATGATATGATTATCTGTAATCAATAATCTGAGTGTGTTTATGGTGAAAGTGTGGTTGTAAAGAAAAAGTAAAATGCATTCAATACAAGCAAGGTTGTATTATTGTGTATTTTCACATTATAAAGATGTGGTGGTGTAGTTTTATATAGTTCATTAGATAGAGATGGATATGGGGATGGGGATGGGGATGGGGATGAGGATGGCCCCAGATAAGGCAGAGACGAGGTAGAGATGGGGATAAGGAAGGTTATAATGCGACTTGGATGGGGACTAGGATGGTCAAAATGGGACGAAGATGTGTCTTCAGATGGGACCATGATTGCGATTAGGACTAGGATAGTCAATTTGGGAGGTACACAAGTTTTTTCACACTGAAAAATAATATCACAACTACAAGACCATCTAATATAATTGGGTTTAACTTTTATTAGTATATGCAAATTTCTAATGGTTTCTTTAATAAAGATAGAGTTAAATGCATTTATTACCCATGAAGTAGCATTATTATGTATTCTTCACGTTAGAATGATATAATAGTCTAGTGTTGAATAGTTCACTAAATGGAGATGGGGATGGGGATGGGGGTGGTTGAGTGGGTTGGGACAATAATGGAGACTAGAATAGTCAAAATAGGATGAAAATTTATATTGAGAAATGGGGTACATACTACAAATAGGACTATGACACTCAACCTCAAATGCACGTAAGTGTTTTTCACAAAAAAGAAAAAGAACAAGAAATAGCACATCTAAAAGACATCCAATATAATTGAGTCTTATCTTTTAATTGTATATATTCTTTTAATGATTTCTTCAATAAAAACAAAGTTGGATGCATTCATAACATTGTTATGTATTCTTCCCATTGGGACACGGCACAAGGACATAGGGATGGGGATGGGGATGGGGATGGGCACAAGGACTGGGACGGTTTTGCACAAACGACGCAAATTTCTGTATTCAATAAATTGAGTGTTTTATACGCAAGTGAATCCGTAAACAAATAAGTCGCTCACTTCGTTGAATGTGAGGTCCATTATTATTATTATGTAATCTTGACTGTAGAATTGGAACCATTGTTTGACAGCGCAGCGTGTGGTTTTGAATGGTACGGTTAAAAGACAAAACAACACGGACAGTTGTTTACCAGACTCGCACTGTGATTGTTTATCCTGTCATTGTTTACGGTCTAATTATTGTATTACCTATAGTCTATGGTTAAAATTGGGAAAAACGGCCCACAGCCTCTCAATTTCTAACCCTAATCAGGACCAATCACTCTAACATAAATGAATAGCAAAAGCGTAAACATATTAAGATATAGAATGGTGCATATGGTTAGTCGACGAGCACCTCGCTTGTGCAAAAATACAGGTTTAATAAATAACAAATTGTTTAATTTTTTTGGGTCTAACTATTGTATTGCCTATAATCTATGGTTAAAATCAGGAAAAACAACCCACAACTTCTCAATTTCTAACCCTGATCACGACCACTCACTCTAACATAAATGAATAATAAAAAAGTAAAATATATTAAGATATAGAATGGTACATATGGTTAGTCGACGACTCAAACGTCATTTTGCAAGTGTCCGTAAAAAGAGTCACATTTGAAAAATAATACTACCAATTGTATTTTGAGTGGTGTAATAGAGGCATCGAAATGGAGGCATGAAAGAAGTTAAATTTGAAATAGTGAAGGGGAAACATTCTTGTGAGACAAGTAAAAATAAAGAAGGGATGGAGGGAGGATAATTGTAGATATAGGCATTTTATTTGTGACATCTCTTATTTCGTGACGACACCCGGATGCCACAAGGGGGCGCGGTCAATGGAAGGTATATTTGACCTTGAGTTGGCACAAGATGTCATTGTGTCGTTGTACACAAATTGCTAGCCAATGTGCCTATTTAATAGATCTAGTGGAAGGATTTGTTTTAAGAGATATTTTCATACCTTGTGATGGTTGTAATGATAAGATGGTCTCCACGGTGCTCGTCGAGGTATGGTTGTGACAAGGATCACAAGGAGTGGATACAAAATAAAGAAGAACCAACGTTAGAATGAGATTGAACTAGACATCGGGTAAGAAAAGGTGGGAACCACATACCTACATGTCCCACACCTATTCCATAGCTCAAATTGTTCCAACCCAAAGAAAATCTACTATTTGTGCTACACTTTCTTGTCTCGATCATGCTCGCATTGTTTGCATGAGTGAAATTTTCCCTCCCTTAAATGGGAAAAAATAAAAAATGGCGAAAGTCCAATAGGTCCTAGGTTCGAAAGTTGGTGCGATCATTGTTCAATCCCCAAGAAATGGGAACCCTCTGATTTGCATTGGACAAAATAGTGAAATGCAAATGACAGTATAAATCTATCCATATGTCAAAGAATTGTATGCAACGAACGCCAACCCTCGATTTGTCACTATATATGTGAGTGGTGACCACCTTTTTCCCGTAGAAGGAATGTCTATTATCGCAATGAAGTGGTTTATGAGATATCTACATGGCACCAAATAAATAATAATTTCTATAAGTTAGAAATATGAGATGACAAAGATTAAAAAATTAAATGAGAGAAATGTATTAATGTTGGGCATTACCTTTTTTATGGTAACCAATCGGGCTCGTACTACTTTTCAAAAAATGAAAATTTTTATATGTGGATGGATAGGATGGCTTTTCCATGGTTTACAAAGGGTTAGTTATGTCCAATGTAGGTAGAACAAGAGTCACTTTTTAATATTCTAATTTTTGGGTTGGTTTAGTTTAATAATTTTTCGTTTTCTTTTAAGAGGTGATAAATTTGGGAAGATATCTAGAAGGTCTAATTAAAATATTTTTCATATTGAAGGCAAGAATGAAAAGTTGGAAAAAAAGGTAGGAATTTAATACTGCATGTCACACACCTATTCCACAACTCACATCAGTACCTCCCAAAATAATGACAGTGGCTGAAACATGGGACGAGTTTGAGTCACGATGCGTGCACCATCTCAAGCACACCATGAGGATTTTCCATTTGTGTCTAAAAGAGCACCTCAACATGGTCTTCTACTCGGACCATGGTGAGGAAAGGAAGAACAATGACATCTCTTTGTGCTCGTGTTCTGAGGCTTCTACTTCATCCTCCGTAGAGAAAAAGGGCCCTATTGATAATCCTAATGGAGGAGGAGGAACATGATAGATGGAGGTAGGGAGAATATCATAGATAGTGACAGGGTTGCGTGCAAATCCTCTAAGGCTGAGGCCACTACCAGGGATTGAAAACTCAAAAAGAAAATATGGAAATTTAATACAACCTGTCCCACACCTATTCCACAACTCAAATTGTTCCTCCCAAAAAATATATGTTAATATTGGGTCATGGGATATTTGATGAAAGAATTATTGCCCCCACATCCACTATAAAAATGTCTTCCATTTAATTATAACGACGATGTCTATTTTAACGCTAAAATGCACCAACATAGTCATAAGAGTGATAACAATACATATATGTACCATACTAGACCATAATCACATCCCATGCTGAGGTAGTTGTCATATAGGTCACCCTGACAACCATTATATAGATGTTGGGACCCACCAAGGGTTAAATTTGATGGTCGTTTAGATGTTTTTTGTGATTTTAATTGTAAAACACTAATAAATATTTGAAAAACCATCACTCATGACTTGCATATTTACAATATAGCCGTCATTTTTTATAGATTTATATATAAATTATATTAATATATATAATATACTAAAAAAATTAAATAAATATAAATTAATAATGTTTAAATAATTACTATTTTTATATTTTTGATCATCCAAAAATTGTTTAACAAATAAAAGGATGCCGTCAAATTTAATCCAGGGGACCCAAGGAGCAAGTATTGCTACCTATCATTTTAAATGTATGATAAATTTCAATTTCAAATTATAAATTTGATCCTACTCATTCATTCACGCCAAAAAAACTAGTTCAGTCACCTCCATGTAGCTGCCTTGCTTCCACATCTGTAAGGTTTTTTTCTCTACAACCTTTTTATGCTAATTTTGACAATTATTTGTGCTTGGCATAGGTACATTTGTGGCTTGCCACCTTCCACTTTCTATTTTTCACAACGGTAAAGCCTTTCCTTTCTCCTCTTTTTAAAGAGATTTTACTAAGTGAAAGAATGGCTTGGCACTCTTGATGGAAATCAAAAATGAAAGATTCAAGGATGCTAAATGCAATTAGTGAATAGGATTGATCACAATTTACAATGTATGTGCATACATAAATATATGTATGTATGTGTATTGTATAATATATGTGTATTGTATGCATACATATATGTGTATTTATGTATGTATGTGTTTGTATAATTAATGTGTAGTTAAATAGTTTATAGTTTATTGTGCTTATATTATGGGGATTCCTTCTCAATGTAAAATATATGAATGTTTCATATTATATTGCCTTTAAATTTAGTCTTATGCAGTATTAGTTTTTTAAATTTTTCTTCCAGAATAGATTATTATTGTTTTTATTTTTCTCTCTAGAAATAATTAGGGATGGGAACTCTAAACTTCAAAAAAATCTAATTAAGAGTTTAAGAGATCCTAACCAATAAGATTAAGAAACGTTAATTCAGAATTAGATCAACACCGTCAAAGTGAAAATAAGAATTTTTCCATTAAATGTATGTGTAGAAGACCATAAACGAAGAACCTAGAAATAACAGGAGTCTCAAATCAAATGTGTTGTATGTCTGAAAGAAAGGTGGGCTCAACCTTATATGTTCCTCGTTGTCAAGTTATACACAAGTGTGGAATGCCAAGGGACTTAAAATTCTAGGTTACAATTGATCCAATGACATGCCATATCTAATGTGTGTGCAATGTGTGTAATTGGACCTTCTCAACTGTGTCTGTAAAGTGACTCACTAATAAAAATTATTGAAAGCAAAATTGTAATAGTTGTGCATGTGCATGTTGAGAAGTTTATAAAGTAAGTGAAAACCATCTTAGGCTACCTTGAATCCATCATCTATTATACATAAAGCATGACTTGGAGTCTTTGACAAATGTCAGATTTTCGACACCTGTGATTTGATTTTCTGTTTTCGTTGAAATCAGATGACCTGGTTATTGCATCAATTTTTAAACGACCTAGTTATTGCATCAATTTTTAATGTTGTAATTCTGTGGTCTTTTAAATGGCAGTTCCAATCGAAGTGGACGTGTGGATATTCCCTATCACAAAGCCACATCGGAAATGTCAACACAGATATTAGAGCAAGGAAATCTCAAATTTGATTTTTTGTCAGGGATAGTGTGGGAGGTGCGCCTGCTTGTGCCACCTAAATTTAGCTAGATGAAATGATTTGTATGTTGATATTTGCAATTTATTTAGACTCCCCATATTTGCAACGGAAAAAAAGGTCATGTTATATTTTTTGTCTCACATATGGCTTTAGCACAATTTTAATCACCGACATCTTCGCTCGCTCGCCTTCCCTATCACCCCGCCTGCCAGCCCCTGCCCGCCTCCTTGGGCTCGTAACCTATTCATCCAAACCTATGATTTCAGAGGCTCCTTTGCATTTGTTGGAATACATGCGTGATAGCTTGAGTGGTTGAAAGATTTCATGGCCTTTTTCCTTTGGCGGTTAACAATCAATGTGGTTAAAGGTTGAAGTAGTTGCCTCTGGTTTGGCAATGGAGTTTTGTTGTGCGTGGTGAATTTTGCACAAATGGTTGGATTTTTTAGGAGGTGTGGCCTGCAAGGAAACAATTTGTTTGGATTGTTTTCAGTTTTTCTCTTCCTATAAATGTATGGCCTTTGGGTTCTTGTGCTTTTGTGTTTTTACTTGTTGTTGGATAGAGTTTTCTTTGTTGTTGCCATTGTCTGGGGTGTTCCTCCTTGGTAAGATTTGTTTTTTTGGGTTCTTTTGGCCGAAAAACCCTACTTTTGTGTGTGATTCAACTTCTGTTGTGTATTTTGTAGGTTTCTTACAGTGAAGTGTTTCTCCTTTGTGGGATTTAGTGTCTGGATTCCTTCACCAGGTTCGTAATACTATGTTAGTAAACAAAATCCGAGTTTTGCTACTATGGATTTTCGTGAATGTTGTTTTAGCAGAGTTAGGATTTAGATTTTTTATGTTTCCTAGCCCATATTTAATAGGGCTTACTGATGTAGTTTGGCGTTTAAATTTCTGCTATTTATTTTTCTGTCCACTTGTTTTATGGATATTATGCTTTTATCTTGCTAAGTTTTAGGCATTTGATGGGGGGTTAAATTGGCCAGGTTTGCGGAGGCAGTAGTGTCCATGATTTCAGCTACCCAAATAACTGATTCAAACATTCAACACTTGTCTTGGAGCCAGTTAATGTTAGAGTAGGTATTTACCTTAGCTCATGTTCACCTAGGTACTTTATTTACCTTTATTGTATTTATCCTCACCCACTTATGTGTGTGGATATTTCTTTTATCTTATTTAGATATTAGGAGATATTATCTAGTTGTTAGGTATAGTTCTTTCCTTGATCTATGGTATTGACTAGATCCTTGATGTCTAGTTCTCTCCTAAATCTATGGTCTTGACTAGTTCTTTGATGACTAGTTATTTCCTTGATTTATGGCTTGATCTACGACCTTGATTGGTTCTTATATTGTTATTCCTTGCCTATTTAAGCAAGGCCTGTTCTCAATGTATTGCATTGAGTTCCATAATAATATATGATATTGCTGCTCATTTGTTTGCAAAGGTTTTATGTAAAGTTATTCTGGCGAATTGCTTTCATCTTATTGATCGTGGTGTTTGATTAGCATCTATGTTCTTGGCTTGGTACAATCTGGTTATCGTTCCTTTCAGTTAAAACATACCAATGTATATGTTAAGATTAACCAATAAATTATGTGAACGTGAAATCCAAAAATGGCATTTACCATTAATGTAAATTTTCCCTAATGTCAGTACTTCGTGCCTTCACTAGTGAATATGATAAATTTGCTTGGAGCTGGTGGATCCTTTGTAGTTAGATTGTTTGTTGTAGTTTTTTTCATACTATAATGATAGCATGCTAGGTTTGAATAAATATAGAATAATTTTTCTTATTCTGAATATTACATATCCCATGTACTGGCTTCATTTTTCCTCATCATCAAGAACTAATCAATGTTTTGAAAGCCTGAAGAAGATGAAATAATATATTATTTCACATTAATTCAGAGACACAACATGCATGTTATAGCTAAGCCACTTCATTCTCTTGGTTTCAATTGGAGAAATCAAAACTGTAACTATGCCAAATAGAATAAGTCCTCCCTGATTATCAAATTTTAACATCCCAGACAAGTGTCCAACTAACATTTGAAATGCTGCTAATATTTTTGTTCCAAGGTTTTCCAAAATTTTTTTCATGGCTCATCAGTAATTTCATAAAATAAACTTCAACTAGATCCAGGGCACCCAATGCCAACCTTGTCTAGTCATCAGTAATTTGATGAAAGAAGATTCATCTAAATCTAGGGCACCCACTACAACTTTGTATAGCTGAAACTCAAAGTCTCAGTGTCAAAACAACTAGAAGTCTTACTTGTGATAGAATCAGATGTTCGCTAAATATAGGATTATTGTATATTTTACAATTCAATATAAGATGATACTACTGGTGGACATAGGAAGAAGTGTCTGTCACAAACAATGTTCAACTGCTAGAAAATGAAAGACCGTGTCATATATTTATTACATTTTCAAAGCATATCAAGTTATGTTAAGATTTGAATAAGAAAGTCTTTACAAGAGCTTTTGAGACATCATTTTCTAGCTCTTTTTAATAATTTCCACAAATTATTTATCATTCCACCAAAAATAAACTTTTCATTAAGTACAAAATGTTTCAATACTTGGGCTTGTCTTGCAGCACCTTGCAATGTTGTTTCCATCATTTTCATCTCTTTCTTTAGCTTCTCGACATCAGGATCACTTTCTGCAATGACAGACATGGTTGGATTTGGCTTGATAGGGGACTCTGAACTATTTTGACCTATGTCGGCATCCTTTTATTTAGCGATTTAGTCCACTTTAAATTGATTTTTAATGGGATTTAGCCAATTTAATTTTAGGAGTTTTTGGCATACTTTTTGAGCTGAGTTTCATCCCAAACTGGACCTTATTCGATTCTCCTAAAAATATAGATTATTAATAATATTTTAGTTTTATTCCTTCATTTTGTAGATAAGATTACCTCATTAAAAAATCTTATTCATTCTGTTTATTCTTTATTTAGTAGAAAGCCAAATTTTTCATGTTTGTAGTTGTGAACATTAATTGTCAGTTGTTTTCATAATGGTTTTGTCTATACATTGCATGAATAGTATACTATTTTTCATGGTAACTGTTGCATTTTGTTCAACCTAAATGGACATATAGGGGCAAGTGCCCTGCCAAGGTCAGGAATTGGAGTGTGTTGAGAGGTTCTATTCCTCTGGGAGGCCACTTCAATATGCCCCAAGTAGGGCATCAGACTGCACTTTGGGAGGGCTTTTTAAGTTATTTGTCTTCACTATTTTCAACATGTTTTGCTTGCGGTTATGGTGGCTAATGTTTTATTGTTTCCTCTTATATTGGACTAATGAAAACACGAGGTCAAATTTGCATTCCCCCTGTTGGTATTACTGTGACAACACCACAACTGCGTAGGCATGAATAATTTAAAAGAACTCAGTTTGTTGTGAATGTGTTCCATCCTAAACAACCACACCCAGAAAAACCGTAGATTGCAGAAATTGTGAAGGCAAGCCTTCACTTACCAACATAATTTGTCATCTATCTTTCTAAATTTTACACGATAGATTCATTATCGAAAGGGTTTGGGCTGGTATATGACATAGTTTCCGATGTCGAGAAGTGTGAGCCCCCTACAAATTGAAGAAGATGGGTGTCTTTGTTGACAAGGGGAAAATAAGATTTAAAAAAGATGACCGTGCCAAGAAAATCCACTATGTGCAGAAGAAAAAATGATGTTTGACATTGTTCATGTTATTTTTTGGCTTGGAAAATACTTTATATAAATATCATACTGTAATTACCATTAGTTTTTTGGCAAGCTGAAAATACATGATGCTGATATCGTACTATAATCAGCATTTCTTAGTAATGTACTTACTTTTAGTTAGTTTTTTCCAGTATGCACGTTTATGTAAATAACCAATATGTTATTGAAATTACTTGTTTCAATATTTTAAATGCTAATATGAATTTTACTTTATTACGATGGTTTTATATTGTACTGACTTTTTACTGATGTTCATTTCATTCTTGCATATATGATTACTATCCGTTCAGTTATATACTAATTTCTTTAGAAGAATTTGAATTGGGTTTTTGTGTATGCAGATTTGATGTGTTTATTATTACTATCATCATTTTTAATAGCATAATTTGTATGTGGGTGTATATCTATACAGAATTGGTTTATACAAAATTCTTATAGCCTTGGCAGCTGTATGTCCACATGACTTTAGATTTTTAAGTATTACAGTCAACTAAACTGTTAATAACATTGCATTGTACATTTTATAAAAGGTTTGCAAGATAAATGAAATTAGTTGCAGTTAGGAAATGTTTGCATTAATTGTAAAGCATCAAGTGCTTTTAGTCCCAAGCTTCTCATACACAACGTGAGTGATGCTCTATGTTCTTTCATAAACTATCTAGCAATTTGGGAGGCAAGTTCAGTAGATTGTGTGTAGATTATTCATTTCATACTTGTGCTTAGTTGAGCATTTCAATCTCACCTTCTCATACTAAGGACAGTAAAGCATCAAGTTATTTTAATCCTAAGCTTCTCATACACAATGTGAGTGATGCTCTATGTTCTTTCATCTGCATGTCCCGTTGGGATTTGGTTAGATGATTACATGTGTTTTTGAATTCATTAGGTTTGTATAAATGATGGTTTTTCTGAGGTATTGGAGTAATCATGATAATACAAGGATCAACCTTCCTATTGTTTTCTTCCCTCTTGGAAAGTATATATTTCAGAATTCATATTATTTTATGTATTTGTCCTGTGTGAAATTTTCAATATGGTCCAATTAGTTGAATTTGTAATGCAAAATGGTATAAACTATTATGGATTTTGTTATGTAAACATTCATTTTAAGTTGCATTCATAGGCAACAAGATGGTTCATCCCTTTCTGGTTTGCTTGAAGTCTTGAATACTCTTTTATATTTGAGGTTTAATTTTAACTTAATTATGGAGTTAATAATAGTTATGAAGTGATAGATGTGAAGAGCGAGAGACAAAATGTATATCATTTGGTTCTAGCATTGTATAAATGGAAAGACATTTCTTCATTTTTATATCATCATAATAACTTTGTGTCCTAGTGTTGTTATTTACAATTGTAATCGCAATATATCTCACATGTACTACTTAATATCATAGTTGCAGAAAAGAACACTTTAGGTTCAATGAATATTATTACTTGGTGAACCCGATATAGTAGATTGGAAAAGGTGTAGGATAGTGTATGTGAGCAAAGTGATTTCGAGTTCCAAGCAAGTAATTCAACACTTTGGTGAGTAAAAATGAAAATCCAAGCAGCAAAATTTAAGAGATGTTCGAGATATCTCCATTTGTGGAATAAGAATAACCTTGATGCTATTGATAGAAGCCACAATGATTTAGGAGGTTTCCCCCTCAAATTAGTTTGGCTTTCCTTATTTAATAGAGCACTTTTCATTTGCTAGTACTTGTTTAAGACATGAGATTTGTGCAAGCAAAGAATGATCCATCAATTGAATTAATGTTGGTTTGTGAACATCTAAGCTTGGGGAAATCTATTCTTGGATTTTCCATGATTATTTTCTAAGATGAATTCTCATTTTCCTGGTGTTATAGTTGTTACATCTTTTCAGTTTGATTGTATCACAAGTTGAGATTAGTGTTTTGTAGTAAAGTGAAGATAAGATCACTTGTTACCCCAGTATGTATGAAATTCGTAAAACATGCAGACAATACCTTCTGGCCACTAATTGTTTAAATATTTCCTTTGGTCTATCAAAAACTACCTCCTGAAAGGATGGGTTGAATGCATTTTTGTATAGGACTACACAGTAGATTCACACAAAACTTGGATTTCTATTGATTTCAAAGGACTTTATGTTGTCTTTAAACAAGAACGCTTGACTGTTGAGCTTATAGACTCTATCTTGATCCATCCAGACTTGGTGTATCCTTATGATCCTACCTTCGACTAAATTCCCTTGGATCATCTCTCCCTCATTTTCTATCTTCCTTCCTTCAAAAATCTCTATGTTATCCCTTGATTTCAAGCTCTCATATATATCTCTCTCTCTCTTATTTCCTCCTCTACCATGCTAATTATTTCGATCTCTAGTTGAAATATTTCGAATTGTTTAGATGGTGGCTCTTACAACCTTTATTCTCACTTAGTTTTAGTTTTCAAATTGGTTCATTAAATCCTTTAGCTACTTCATTGTCCTTTCTTTCCCAGTTTCACACATGCTTCGTGCCTATTCTTTTGCACACTCCTATATGTGCAACCCATCGAGTATTTCTTATGATCCTACGTTGCTCCCAATTCACACTAATTATTGTTGCACAAAAATTTTACACAATCCTCTGAAATCACTGAACATTTGTGGTGGGTTCTCTTTATTCCCTTGGTACTTATTAGCCTCCATGTGCACCTATGACTTATCCAAAATTCCTATCTTGCAATACAACCTTTCTCTTAACCTTAAATCATCCTGCATCAAAATTAATTCCAAATAAGGAAAAAAGATAAACAAGTAATAATCTTCATCACCTCGTTGGTTTACGATAATCTAGTGACCAAAATCTATGCTAAAATTACTTATAGTTTAATTAGTGACTGGAGATGGTACAATGGATCATATATGGATAAAATTCCTATTAGAAATTAGTATCTTCATCTGTTAACTACTTTGTCTATTCAATGATGATGTAGAGGTTAGTTGTATTCTCAGTACAATGCATTCTCAAGCCCATATAACAATTATAGAAGCCCACGGAGTAAGTGTAAAGTTTAAACATGTTATTATCACTATAACATGTTATTAGTAATAGTCTTAGAAAAATAATTCCTAAAAAGAAACATGTCCTAGATGACCATTATTGATAAAGAGTTATTAATTTTTATGAGTAAGTATATACAAAGAGATTAGAATGATACTTATTTTGAATGCATCCGTCAAGCAATGATAAACATGAATGCAATGGAATTATATTGCTATTCATTAATTTATTTAGAGAATTTTTTTATGTTATGATACGTAAATTTTCCTTTTCTATGTTGAATTTCCTTCCATATAACACAACTTGTTTTGACTTTTTAAAGAAATGTTGAATGTTTTATGTTTGCATTTATTTAGTTTACGACACAAAAACCCATCTAATATTTGGCAGGGTTTTCTGACAGAAACAATTGTTGGGTTGGTTGTTTCATTGACGGTAGCAACTGCTAGAAAAGTAATTGAAGCACATCTATTACATCATTGTCCTAGATATAGGTAATTTAATTTTTTAAGCAATTATAACAATGTCAACTTGTGAACTATATCATTTATATTTTTCTCCGCCTCAATACATATAATGCTCCTAAAAAAATTTCAAATCCTAAGAAGATGGGGATGGCCCCAGATAAGGCAGAGATGAGGTAGAGATGGGGATAAGGAAGGTTATAATGCGACTTGGATGGGGACTAGATGGCCAAAATGGGACGAAGATGTGTCTTCGAGATGGGACCATGATTGCAATTAGGACTAGGATAGTCAATTTGGGAGGTACACAAGTTTTTTTCATGCTAAAAATGATATCACAACTACAAGACCATCTAATATAATTGGGTTTAACTTTTATTAGTATATGCAAATTTCTAATGGTTTCTTTAATAAAGATAGAGTTAAATGCATTTATTACCCATGAAGTAGCATTATTATGTATTCTTCACGTTAGAATGATATAATAGTCTGGTGTTTAATAGTTCACCAAATGGAGATGGGGATGGGGGTGGCCGAGTGGGTTGGGACAATAATGGAGACTAGAATAGTCAAAATAGGATGAAGATTTATATTGAGACATGTGGTACATACTACAAATAGGACTATGACACTCAACTTCAAATGCACGTAAGTGTTTTCACCAAAAGAAAAAGAACAAGAAATAACACATCTAAAAGACATCCAATATAATTGAGTCCTATCTTTTAATTGTATATATTATTTTAATAATTTCTTCAATAAAAACAAAGTTGATGCATTCATAACATTGTTATGTATTCTTCACATCGGGACATGGTAGTATAGTGTTGAATACTTTATTAGATGGAAATCGGGATGGGAATGGGACCCAAGGATCGGGACGGTTTTGCACAAATGATGCAAATTTCTTTATTCAATAATTTGAGTGTTTTATACGCAAGTTAATCCGTAAACAAATAAGTCGCTCACTTCGTTGAATTTGGTCCAATTAGTTGAATTTGTAATGAAAAATGGTATAAACTATTGTGGATTTTTTATGTAAAAATTCATTTTAAGTTGCATTCATAGCAACAAGATGGTTCATCCGTTTCGGTTTGCTTGAAGTCTTAAATACTCTTTTATAGTTGAGGTTTAATTTTAACTTAATTATGGAGTTAATAATAGTTATGAAGTGATAGATGTGAAGAGCGAGAGACGAAATGTATATCATTTGGTTCTAGCATTGTATAAATGGAAAGACATTTCTTATTTTTATTAATAACTTTGTGTCCTAGTGTTGTTATTTACAATTGTAACTATGAATATATCTCATTGTCATGTACTACTTAATATCATAGTTGCAAAAAGAACACTTTAGGTTCAATGAATATTATTACTGGTGAACCCGATATAGTAGAGTTGGAAAAGGTGTAGGATAGTGTATGTGAGCAAAGATTTCGAGTTCCAAGCAAGTAATTCAACACTGGTGAGTAAAAATGAAAATCCAAGCAGCAAAATTTAAGAGATGTTCGGAGATATCTCCATTTGTGGAATAAGAATAACCTTGCTGCTATTGATAGAAGCAACAATGATTTGGGAGGTTTCCCCCTCAAATTAGTTTGGCTTTCCTTATTTAATAGAGGACTTTTCATTTGCTAGTACTTGTTTAAGACATGAGATTTGTGCAAGCAAAGAATGATCCATCAATTGAATTAATGTTGGTTTGTGAACATCTAAGCTTGGGGAAATCTATTCTTGGATTTTCCATGATTATTTTCAAGATGAATTCTCATTTTCCCGTGTTATAGTTGTTACATCTTTTCAGTTTGATTGTATAAGAAGTTGATATTAGTGTTTTGTAGTAAAGTGAAGATAAGATCACTACTACTCCCAGATGTATGAAATTCATAAAACATGCAGACAATACCTTACTCGCCACTAATTGTTTAAATATTTCCTTTGGTCTATCAAAAATACCTCCGAAAGGATGGGTTGAATGCATTTGTTTTATAGGACTACATAGTAGATTCACAAAAACTTGGATTTCTATTGATTTCAAAGGACTTTATGTCGAATTTAAACAAGAACGCTCAACTCGTTGAGCTTATAGACTCTATCTTGATCTTTCCAGACTTGGTGTATCATTAAGAACCTACCCTTGACTAAATTCCCTTGGATCATCTCTCCCTCATTTTCTATCTTCCTTCCTTCAAAATCTCTATGTTATCCCTTGATTTCAAGCTCTTATATATATCTCTCTCTCTCCGTTTCCTCCTCTACCATGCTAATTATTTCGATCTCTAGTTGAAATATTTCAAATTGTTTAGATGGTGGGCTCTTACAAACTTCATTCTCACTTAGTTTTAGTTTTCAAGTTGGTTCATTAAATCCTTTAGCTACTTCATTGTCCTTTCTTTCCTAGTTTCACACATGCTTCGTGCCTATTCTTTTGCACACTCCTATATGTAAACCCATTGATTATTTCTTATGATCCTACGTTGCTCCCAATTCACACTAATTATTGTTGCAAAAAATTTTACACTATCCTCTGAAATCACTTTGAATATTTTTGGTGGGTCCTCTTTATTCCCTTGGTACATATTATCCTCCATGTGCACCTATGACTTATCCAAAATTCCTATCTTGCAATACAACCTTTCTCTTAACCTTAAATCATCCTACATTAGAATTAATTCTAAATAAGGAAAAAGATAAACAAGTAATAATCTTCATCACCTCATTGGTTTACGATAATCTAGTGACCAAAATCTATGCTAAAATTACTTATAGTTTAATTAGTATGGAGATGGTACATGGATCATATATGGATAAAATTCCTATTAGAAATTAGTATATTCATCTCATTAACTACTTTGTCTATTCAATGATGATGTAGAGGTTAGTTGTATTCTCATGCATCTGATGCATTCTCAAGCCCATATAACAATTATATAAGCCCATGGGTAAGTGTAAAGTGTAAACATGTTATTATCACTATAACATGTTATTAGTAATAGTCTTAGAAAAATAATTCCTAAAAATTAACATGTCCTAGATGACCATTATTGATAAAGAGTTATTAATTTTTATAAGTAAGTATATACAAAGAGATTAGAATGATACTTATTTTGAATGCATCCATCAAGCAATGATAAACATGAATGTAATGGAATTATATTGGTATTCATTAATTTATTTAGAGAAACTTTTTAGGTTATGATACGTAAATTTTCGTTTTTCTATGTTGAATTTCCTTTCATATAACACAACTGTTGTTTTGACTTTTTAAATAAATGTTGAATGTTTTATGTTTGCATTTATTTGGTTTACGACCAAAAACCCATCTAATATTTCGTAGGGTTTTCCGTGAAACAATTGTTGGGTTAGTTGTTTCATTGATTTAGAGTAGCAAATGGTGATAGAAAAGTAATTGAAGCACATCTATTACATCATTGTCCTAGATAAAAGTAATTTAAATTTTTAAGCAATTATAACAATGTCAACTTGTGAACTATATCATCTATATTGTTCTCTGCCTCAATACATATAATGCTCCTCAAAAATTTCAAATCCTAAGAAGATGGGGATGGCCCCGGATAAGGTAGAGACGAGGTAGAGATGGGGATAAGGAAGGTTATAATGCGACTTGGATGGGGACTAGGATGGTCAAAATGGGATGAAGATGTGTCTTTAGATGGGACCATGATTGCGATTAGGACTAGGATAGTCAATTTGGGAGGTACACAAGTGTTTTTCACGCTAAAAATGATATCACAACTACAAGACCATCTAATATAATTGGGTTTAACTTTTATTAGTATATGCAAATTTCTAATGGTTTCTTTAATAAAGATAGAGTTAAATCCATTTATTACCCATGAAGTAGCATTATTATGTATTCTTCACGTTAGAATGATATAATAGTCTAGTGTTGAATAGTTCACCAAATGGAGATGGGGATGGGAATGGGGATGGGGATGGGGGTGGCCGAGTGGGTTGGGATAATAATGGACACTAGAATAGTCAAAATAGGATGAAAATTTATATTGAGACATGGGTTACATACTACAAATAGGACTATGACACTCAACCTCAAATGCACCTAAGTGTTTTTCACCAAAAAAAAAAAGAAAAAGAAATAGCACATCTAAAAGACATCCAATATAATTGAGTCTTATCTTTTAATTGTATATATTCTTTTAAGAATTTCTTCAATAAAAACAAATTTGATGCATTCATAACATTGTTATGTATTCTTCACATTGGGACACGAAAGTATGGTGTTGAATATCTGATTAGATTGAAATGGGGATGGGAATGGGCACAAGGAATTGGACGGTTTTGCACAAACGATGCAAATTTATTTATTCAATAATTTGAGTGTTTTATACGCAAGTGAATCCGTAAACAAATAAGTCACTCACTTCGTGTAATTTTGTCCAATTAGTTGAATTTGTAATGCAAAATGGTATAAACTATTATGGATTTTGTTATGTAAACATTCATTTTAAGTTGCATTCATAGGCAACAAGATGGTTCATCCCTTTCTGGTTTGCTTGAAGTCTTAAATACTCTTTTATATTTGAGGTTTAATTTTAACTTAATTATGGAGTTAATAATAGTTATGAAGTGATAGATGTGAAGAGCAGCGACAGAAAGGTATATCATTTGGTTCTAGCATTGTATAAATGGAAAGACATTTCTTCGTTTTTATATCATCATAATAACTTTGTGTCCTAGTGTTGTTATTTACAATTGTAACTGCAATATATCTGTTGTCATGTACTACTTAATATCATAGTTGCAAAAGAACACTTTAGGTTCAATGAATATTATTACTGGTGAACCCGATATAGTAGCTTGGAAAAGGTGTAGGATAGTGTATGTGAGCAGTGATTTCGAGTTCCAAGCAAGTAATTCAACACTGGTGAGTAAAAAATGAAAATCCAAGCAGCAAAATTTAAGAGATGTTCGGAGATATCTCCATTTGTGGAATAAGAATAACCTTGCTGCTATTGATAGAAGCCAAAAGGATTTCGAGGTTTCCCCCTCAAATTAGTTTGGCTTTCCTTATTTAATAGAGCAAATTTCATTTTCTAGTACTTGTTTAAGACATGAGATTTGTGCAAGCAAAGAATGATCCATCAATTGAATTAATGTTGGTTTGTGAACATCTAAGCTTGGGGAAATCTATTCTTGGATTTTCCATGATTATTTTCGAAGATGAATTATCATTTTCCTTGTGCTTATAGTTGTTACATCTTTTCAGTTTGATTGTATAAGAAGTTGAGATTAGTGTTTTGTAGTAAAGTGAAGATAAGATCACTTGTTACCCCAGATGTATGAAATTCATAAAACATGCGAGATAATACCTTCCGCCACTACTTGTTTAAATATTTCCTTTGGTCTATCAAAACTACCTCCAAAGGATGGGTTGAATGCATTTGTTTTACAGGACTACACAATAGATTCAAACAAAACTTGGATTTCTATTGATTTCAAAGGACTTTATGTCGTCTTTAAACAAGAACGCTCATTGTTGAGCTTATAGACTCTATCTTGATCTATCCAAACTTGGTGTATCCTTAAGAACCTACCCTCGACTAAATTCCCTTGGATCATCTCTCCCTCATTTTCTATCTTCCTTCCTTCAAAATCTCTATGTTATCCCTTGATTTCAAGCTCTCATATCTCTCTCTCTACTATTTCCTCCTCTACCATGTTAATTATTTCGATCTCTAGTTGAAATATTTCGGATTGTTTAGATGGTGGGCTCTTACAACCTTCATTCTCACTTAGTTTTAGTTTTCAAATTGGTTCATTAAATCCTTTAGCTACTTCACTGTCCTTTCTTTCCTAGTTTCACACATTCTTCATACCTATTCTTTTGCACACTCTTATATGTGCAACCCATCAAGTATTTCTTATGATCCTACATTTCTCCCAATTCACACTAATTATTGTTGCAAAAAAATTTACACAATCCTTTGAAATCACTGAACATTTGTGGTGGGTTCTCTTTATTCCCTTGGTACTTATTAGCCTCCATGTGCACCTATGACTTATCCAAAATTCCTATCTCGCAAAGACAACCTTTCTCTTAACCTTAAATCATCCCGCATCATAATAAATTCCAAATAAGGAAAAAAAGATAAACAAGTAATAATCTTCATCACCTCGTTGGTTTACGATAATCTAGTGACCAAAAATCTATGCTAAAATTACTTATAATTTAATTAGTGATTTGGAGATGGTAGAATGGATCATATATGGATAAAATTCCTATTAGAAATTAGTATATTCATCATTAACTACTTTGTCTATTCAATGATGATGTAGAGGTTAGTTGTATTCTCGGATAATGCATTATCAAGCCCATATAACAATTATATAAGCCCATGGGTAAGTGTAAAGTGTAAACTTGTTATTATGGTTATAACATGTTATTAGTAATAGTATTTGAAAAATAATTCCTAAAAAGAAACATGTCCTTGATGACCATTATTGATAAAGAGTTATTACTTGTTATGAGTAGGTATATACAAAGAGATTAGAATGATACTTATTTTGAATGCATCCATCAAGCAATGATAAACATGAATGCAATGGAATTATATTGGTATTCATTAATTTATTTAGAGAAACTTTTTTTAGGTTATGATACGTAAATTTTCCTTTTTCTATGTTGAATTTCCTTCCATATAACACAACCTGTTTTGAATTTTTAAAGAAATGTTGAATGTTTTATGTTCACATTTATTTGGTTTACAACCAAAAACCCATCTAATATTTCGTAGGGTTTTCTAACGAAACAATTGTTGGGTTAGTTGTTTCATTGACGATAACAAATTGATAGAAAGTAATTGAAGCACATCTATTACATCATTGTCCTAGATAAAAGTAATTTAAATTTTTAAGCAATTATAACAATGTCAACTTTTGAACTATATCATCTATATTGTTCTCTACCTCAATACATATAATGCTCCTCAAAAATTTCAAATCCTAAGAAGATGGGGATGGCCCCGGATAAGGTAGAGGTGAGGTAGAGATGGGGATAAGGAAGGTTATAATGCGACTTGGATGGGGACTAGGATGGTCAAAATGGGATGAAAATGGGACGAAGATGTGTCTTCGATGGGACCATGATTGCGATTAGGACTAGGATAGTCAATTTGGGAGGTACAAAAGTGTTTTTCATGATGAAAAATGATATCACAACTTTAAGACCATCTTATATAATTGGGTTTAATTTTTATTAGTATATGCAAATTTCTAATGGTTTCTTTAATAAAGATAGAGTTAAATGCATTTATTACCCATGAAGCTGACATTATTATGTATTCTTCATGTTAGAATGATAAAATAGTCTAGTGTTGAATAGTTCACCAAATGGAGATGGGGATGGGGATGGGGATGGGGGTGGCCAAGTGGGTTTGGACAATAATGGAGACTAGAATAGTCAAAATAGGATGAAAATTTATATTGAGACATGGGGTACATACTACAAATAGGACTATGACACTCAACATCAAATGCACGTAAGTGTTTTTCACCAAAAAGAAAAAGAACAAGAAATAGCTCATCTAAAAGACATCCAATATAATTGAGTCTTATCTTTTAATTGTATATATTATTTTAATAATTTCTTCAATAAAATTTTTTTGGATGCATTCATAACATTGTTATGTATTCTTCACATTGGGACACGGCATAAGATGGTGTTGAATATTTGATTATATGGAAATGGGGATGGGGATGGGCATAAGGATTGGGACGGTTTTACACAAACTTCTTTATTCAATAATTTGAGTGTTTTATACACAAGTGAATCCGTAAAAAATAAGTCGCTCACTTTGTTGAATTTGGTCCAATTAGGTTAATTTGTAATGCAAAATGATATAAACTATTGTGGATTTTGTTATGTAAACATTCATTTTAAGTTGCATTCATAGGCAACAAGATGGTTCATCCCTTTCTGGTTTGCTTGAATTCTTAAATACTCTTTTATATTTGAGGTTTAATTTTAACTTAATTATGGAGTTAATAATAGTTATGAAGTGATAGATGTGAAGAGCAAAATGACAGAAAGGTATATCATTTGGTTCTAGCATTGTATAAATGGAAAGACATTTCTTCATTTTTATATCATCATAATAACTTTGTGTTCTAGTGTTGTTATTTACAATTGTAACTACAATATATCTATTATCATGTATTACTTAATATCATAGTTGCAAAAAAAACTTTAGGTTCAATGAATATTATTACTTGGTGAACCCGATATAGTAGCTTGGAAAAGGTGTAGGATAGTGTATGTGAGCAAAGTGATTTCGAGTTCCAAGCAAGTAATTCAACACTAGTGAGTAAAAACAAAAATCAAAGCAGCAAAATTTAAGAGATGTTCGAGATATCTCCATTTGTGGAATAAGAATAACCTTGATGCTATTGATAGAAGCCACAAGGATTTGGGAGGTTTCCCCATCAAATTAGTTTAGCTTTCCTTATTTAATAGAGCAATTTTCATTTGCTAGTACTTGTTTAAGACATGAGATTTGTGCAAGCAAAGAATGATCCATCAATTGAATTAATGTTGGTTTGTGAACATCTAAGCTTGGGGAAATCTATTCTTGGATTTTCCATGATTATTTTCGAAGATGAATTCTCATTTTCCGGGTGTTATAGTTGTTACATCTTTTCAGTTTTATTGTATCGTAAAGTTGAGATTAGTGTTTTCTAGTAAAGTGAAGATAAGATCACTTTTTACCGCAGTATGTATGAAATTAGTAAAAATGCGATAATACCTTCTCGCCACTAATTGTTTAAATATTTCCTTTGGTCTATCAAAACTACCTCCCGAAAGGATGGGTTGAATGCATTTATTTTATAGGACTACATAGTAGATTCACACAAAACTTGGATTTCTATTGATTTCAAAGGAATTTATGTCATCTTTAAACAAGAACGTTTGACTTGTTGAGCTTATAGACTCTATCTTGATCTATCCAGACTTGGTGTATCCTTATGATCCTACCTTCGACTAAATTCCCTTGGATCATCTCTCCCTCATTTTCTATCTTCCTTCCTTCAAAAATCTCTATGTTATCCCTTGATTTCAAACTCTCATATATATCTCTCTCTCTACTATTTCCTCCTCTACCATGCTAATTATTTCGATCTCTAGTTGAAATATTTCAGATTGTTTAGATGGTGGGCTCTTACAACCTTTATTCTCACTTAGTTTTAGTTTTCAAATTGGTTCATTAAATCCTTTAGCTACTTCATTGTCCTTTCTTTCCCGAGCCACACATGCTTCGTGCTTATTCTTTTGCACACTCCTATATGTGCAACCCATCGAGTATTTATTATGATCCTACGTTGCTTCCAATTCAAACTAATTATTGTTGCACAAAAAGTTTACACAATCCTCTCGAAATCACTGAACATATGTGGTGGGTTCTCTTTATTCCCTTGGTACTTATTAGCCTCCATGTGCACCTATGACTTATCCAAAATTCCTATCTTACGCAATACAACCTTTCTCTTAACCTTAAATCATCCCGCATCAAAATTAATTCCAAATAAGGAAAAAAGATAAAAAAGTATTAATCTTCATCACCTCGTTGGTTTACGATAATCTAGTGACCAAAATCTATGCTAAAATTACTTATAGTTTAATTAGTGATGGAGATGGTACAATGGATCATATATGGATAAAATTCCTATTAGAAATTAATATCTTCATCTCGTTAGCTACTTTGTCTATTCAATGATGATGTAGAGGTTAGTTTTATTCTCGGTCAATGCATTCTCAAGCCCATATAACAATTATAGAAGCCCATGGGTAAGTGTAAAGTGTAAACATGTTATTATCACTATAACATGTTATTAGTAATAGTCTTAGAAAAATAATTCCTAAAAAGAAACATGTCCTAGATAACGATTATTGATAAAGAGTTATTAATTTTTATGAGTAGTATATACAAAGAGATTAGAATGATACTTATTTTGAATGCATCCATCAAGCAATGATAAACATCAATGCAATGGAATTATATTGGTATTCATTAATTTATTTAGAGAAACTTTTTTTAGGTTATGATACGTAAATTTTCCTTTTTCTATGTTGAATTTCCTTCCATATAACACAACCTATTTTGACTTTTAAAAGAAATGTTGAATGTTTTATGTTCGCATTTATTTGGTTTACGACCAAAAAACCCATCTAATATTTGGTAGGATTTTCTGACAGAAACAATTGTTGGGTTAGTTGTTTCATTGACAGTAACAGCTGATAGAAAAGTAATTGAAGCACATCTATTACATCATTGTCCTAGATAAAAGTAATTTAAATTTTTAAGCAATTATAACAATGTCAACTTGTGAACTATATCATCTATATTGTTCTCTGCCTCAATACATATAATGCTCCTCAAAAATTTCAAATCCTAAGAAGAAAAACACTAACAAAGTATGTTGATTGCATTTGTTTTTAGCAGTGATTGCAAAAGGACATCTTTGATTGGGCCAAACACTACTTCATTTATTGTCAAATCGATTGCACTTGGAAAAATGTAAGTTTCTCAGGTCATCAAATAATGGGTTTGCTTGTTAATTACTCAATAGATTCTTATGTACCACGCTCAAATTGATTCCAATTTGAAAATCTAATTTACGTTTTCATACCATTCAATCACCAAATTTTAAGGGGTCCCCATATTTCAAATTGATAGGAAAGCTCGAACTTGCATTGAACAAAATAATAGTCTTCAATTATTTTCGATATATATTCCATTAATGTCCATTGAATAACTATAGTGAAGTAAAAAATATTAAATATGTACCAACTAATAATAATATGCACATTGATTAAAATTAAATAATCTAGACAAATAGATTGAAAGGCCATATTACAAAATCAAAAAGGACACTGAGAATAAATCAACAAATTTCAAATAGGATTGCAACGTTCGTCAAAGGTTAAATAGTCTTACACATAATGGAGATAAACTTGACTGAAGGAGGTGTACTGAGTATCATTAAAGGATCCCCCCATAATGGCTTGACACTACAACTATTGAACTTGTCTCCATTACGTTCATCATTGAACTCTATAGTTCAACACCATGTGGACCTGTCAGATGGAAATCATATTCAAACTTCCCTGCTTCCCTCAAAATTTGCAAGGCCATGTCCTCGACAAAATATTGCAAGAAGGGTCCATTGTGCTACTCCGAAAATATGTTTGCAGAATTTGTAATAAAGACTGTAAGTTGCATCTTGGTCATTCTTCGAGTTTTGCCAAGTCTTGTTTTCTGATTTTCTGATGTTGATTATTCTTTCTCTGTGTTGTAGGACAATTTTTATTAGTGACATGGACAACATTGTCTCCACCTGGTCAAGGAAAGGAACACATGTTCCCGTTCCTGAACACATTTTATGAGGGAAAGAAACAATATACAAATCAATGCCCCTACACACACCCATTTATCTCCAAACACACCTGCATGTGATAGATCCGCTATTACAAACAATGAAAAGAACTGCACATACATTTCTTTTGATTATAACATCACGGGTGTGGACTATAGAAGTCAGTGCTCTTACTAAAAAAACTCTTAGAGAGTATCAAAATACAAGGTGTAGTGGCATCATTTTTTCCTTTGATTTCATGGACAACAAAGGTGGAGAGATAAGGATCACTTCTTTCAATGATGCTGCAAACAAATTCTATGCACAAATAGAAAATGCAGGCTATACAGTATATCTAATGGCAGAGTGGGTAAAGAAAATCGTGCTTACAACCATTTAAACAACCAATTTGAAATTTTTTTGCTTCCCTCATCTACTGTCACTCCTGCAATTGAACTACAAATGATGTTCCTCTCCATCACTTCCACTTCAAAGAGATAAAAGATATACCATCCATCCCTACACGCTCAATGGTGGACTTAATTGGTGTTGTGATGGCCATTTCTCCTTGCTCGACCGTTCGTCGCAGAGACAAGTCTGAGGCTATAAGGAGAACATTACTAATGCGAGATATGTCTGGCTTCAGTATCTCCGTGACCTTATGGGGCCAACATTTACACGATCTTTGCAAAGAGTTATCAGAGATACTCTCAGTTCCAGATTTTCCAATCTTGGCAATAAAATATGGTCGTGTTTCAGATTTCAATGGCACCATTGTTGACACCATTTCTGCTTCAAAATGCTACGTCAACCCTCTAATTACCAAAATGTAGGCTCTCCGTGATTGGATATATCTTCACAAAATTCACATGTTTCGTGCCCATCAGTCACCAACAAAGATGGGCCTCCACAATCTATGGTTGCTAATGCTACTTTGTTACAAATTTTAGAGATGGGAAATCTCGAAACCAATGAGTGGGTGACTGTTGAAGCTGAAGTATCAAACATCAACATGGATAATTTCTTCTACATGGCTTGCCCAAGAATGGTGGATGACAAACAATGCAGAAAAAAGGTTCAAGAACAAATTGGTGGTAAATGGTTTTGCAAAAAATGCAATATTCATGTTCAAAACTATAATTACAAGTACGCTCTGCGTATGGATTTGAAAGATGCTACAAGGGAGCTTAAAGGGGTTACTACATTTGATGACACTGCAGAAATGATAATGGGAATTATAGCTGCAGACTTGCAATTTCTTTGCATTGATAATGACGCCACACAGGAGATTTTTGATCACGTCATTGGACATGTGTTCCTCTTCACTCTTTCTCTTAAAAGGAAACATACAACGGAAAAACCCAGTTGAAATGTGTTATTCTTAAGTCGAAGACAACATGATATGTCCTACAAACTCCAAAGATATGTGTTTTATATATTTTGTTGATGCCCAAATCCTCCCTTCACAACTACTCTCTTCTTATATTTCTTTTTCCCGTAGTACCTTTTGCAAGTTTATGTTTTATGAGAATATTGTAACTTCCTTGTTGCATGTATTCCAACAATATAAAAAAAATATTATTTACATAAATCAACTATGGTCATCCACAAAGTTCTAATTCCTCTGTATTATTTGTCGTATCTCCCTCATATATGATTATGAATGAAATTATTTCATGTTTCTCTTGTACAAAATGGATCATTTGCTTTGTCATTTCCCATATGTACAATTGAATTTATTGCTATCTTCTCAAGAAAAATATAATGTTTATATCTTATCATGCGCACATTTATATTTACACTTCAATAATTAGCTATACACTAATTACTTGTTGTTCATCGAATTTCTTGTAGAAAACGCCAACATTCGATTTGGTGACTTCCAGATGTATCCTCCTGAAACAAGGGAGCGTAGACGTGAGTATTACACAAGAAACATGTTGCGCATCACTAAGTAGCAACGTCAAATATACCATGCTTGTAGACTAGCGGGCACACCTCGGATCTTGATTTCTTCGCACCAGCCACAAATTTAGGCACCCCCGACATTTATTTCCACTTCCTATTCTAACCTGCCTCTCCCCAATCTACATTGCCAAATTTTTTTGGATTATTCTTGTAGTTTTGGTCCACAATCTTCCCCGTGCCACACCTTGGCTTCCACTTCAGCCAACACCATTTATGGATATACTCCCTTGCCTTCTCTTCCGCCAAAAATACCCTTAACACTTCCATCCTTATATCAAGCACAACAATGTTTTCGTACAAGAATAGATACCTTTGCAAAGATGGATACTTGCTTTGTCTAGATGGAATCCCGTTCTATTTCATGCATGTCAAAATACATTCACCATCCACTCCAAGATGATCCATGCTTATTAAAGACATCAGAAATATTGGCAACTAATCCTCTTTTAGACTTGGAAGAAATTTTAAATCGAGTGCAAAGGCATACCAAATGCACTGAATGTACGTGCCTGTGAAAAAAATAAATGGCATGGAATGCAGGTACAAAGCACCTTGGGAACTACTTGAATAGTCATCACTAGGAGTCAATGACACACATAAAGTCCAATACATGCCAACCAGAAATGATGACAGATTGAACATCCACAACCCCACCATGTTATCCATCTGGAGAGCCAATGTTGATTGTCAACCTGTACTCTCTAAGCATGCATGATATGGAGGTCAATACAAAGGACATATGTTCCCTAAACCTCCTAGGATTGGAATAGTGCGGAATATCTCTCTGAGAGATTTTCGTTGACTATTTTAACGTCAAAAATGGAGTCTGCATGTGCAAATGGTGGACGATCAAACTTGTGGTCAACCTTAGGCGGGACCAGGTCAACTGGCGAGTCACAAAAATAGTGGAAAGTATGATCATATGAAGGTGATGTTTTCAGGTTTGTACCTCCGAGTATTCATCATTCGATGTCGTCTTCATCTTTGCAAACGATCAACAAAAAAATTACCACGTGGTGGGTCCTCAAGCCACCACGTGGCCTACCACCACTTCTCCCCAAGTCAATTCGATGGCTATATGGTGAGCTACATATCGAGTTTTATGATGCGTTGAGGGAGTTGTATCGACTGAGCCACATAATCAACTCATCGAGCTAATGAGTTGGTTTTATTGCATTGGCAGTTGAGTGAATGGAGTAAGCTCATTGAGCCATATGGATCGAGTGAAGGGTGGAGGATGTGACCCAAAGCCACATATCACATGGTTGGAAAAAGGCTTTAAAAATCCTATTCTATATCCACCTCCCAACTATATGTGGGATAAATGTTTATCCATTCTTGCATGGAAAAATGAGTACCGAATGACTCGCAAACCCACAGATTTGGACGTGGAAGGGGCAAGACGAAGGGTTACGTAGCACGGATGGGTGGTGAGGGATAACAAACGACATGGATGGGAGGACACATGGTGGTTGCAACTATAAGGGGGTGGGTCATGGAGAGACCACCTCCCAAGGATGGGTAGACCCCATCCGAGTAGGATAGTGTGTGAGGCACTATCCAGGGGGCGAGCTAATCCCCGACCGAGGCAGACGGTTATCCACGCGTGCATTGGGGTTAATGACCTCGTATGCATGGGCCCTCAAAAGAGCTAGGAAAATATAGTTGGGTGAGTTAAGCGTGCTCGGGCTCAGAGTAGCCTAGGATGGGTGACTTCTTGGGAAGTTCCCAGTATCGCGTTGGTGCAACTCTTGAGGGTTGGTTAGTGAGTAAGAGTTGCACATGGAGAATTGAATGGACCATATTATGAGCCCAAGGGGGTCCCAGAACTAAGTAGTGCTGAGGTGGGTTGGTGAGTGAGTTGGTTGCACTTAGAAGCGGTGTAAGGTGTCTTGGAGCGAAGAACACACCCAATGTACGTGGAGCGAGTTGGGAAACTCAGGAGTGCAGTGTGGTTGCAGAGTTGGAGGGTTCAAGCATGAAGACCTTGTAGGAGTGAGGCCTTGCATTGAGAGTGCAGCGCAAGGGCCTTAAGTTGGTAGCACTAAGAAATGGTGTGAGGTATCTTGGAGTGCAGAACACACCCAATGTATGTGGAGCGAGTTGGACAACTCATGAGTGTAGTGTGGATGTAGAGTTGGAGGGTTCAAGCAGGAAGACCTTGCATATGTGAGGCCTTGCATTGAGAGTGTAGCGCAAGAGCCTCAAGAGCCATAAGGGTAGTGCAGACATTGGTGACCAACGTGGGAGCTCAAACCCACACCAGGTGGAATGTGGAGCACTTGGTGGACTTGGACATTCAGAGGGAAAGGGGTGTTCAGGAGACCTTGGAGATATACTCTACCCTTGCGGAGTATGTTCATGTAGAGGTGTGCATCGGGGATCAATGCAAGTGGGACTCCAAAGAGAAATGGCAGTGGACTTGGGGAGACCTTAAAGGTGGTAATGTCCTTAGAAGTAGAGTTCATGTAGAATGCAGCCATGGGGTGAGTTGGAGTGAGACTGGGATCCGGAGGTCAAAACAAAGGAGAAGTAACTCGGATGTGAGTGAGCCAAGAAGTGGTGAGCTCCTCAACCTTGTAGAGGTTAAACAACGCAGATGAGTCAGGTGCTCACGTAGATATATCAGAGGCACAGCGGAAACGTGGATATGGAGTGGGTACATGAGCAGCAATGGAGACTCATGGATGTGGGCCTAGAGAATGGTTCACATGGTGTTGCGTGGCATGGTGGTTCGAGAAAAGGACATCATGGATACGGTTGCAGTGTGGAGATCTGGTAGCCAAGGCGGAAGACTTGAGTGGAGAGTCAACGCAGTCTGACATAGACGGGTGTCTCGAAGAGTAGGCACGGCGGTGTCAGTGGCCATGACATCGGGCGAGATCTATGTGGAGATCGAGCCAAGGGAAGAAGAGTACCTCACCCGCATGGGATGTGGTCTACAAAGATGGTGAGCTTGTGGTGCTCCCCACAGGGATCTTTGGTGTTGGGACTTGGGTGGCGTAGACAATCAACAGGTCATAGTGAGTTGCAGACTCACACAAGGAAGGAATCGCGAGGAGGACTTCCCCCACCAGTGCACACGTAGGTGACCGACGCTACAACTCAGGAAGACTCATGGATGGATGGCAGTAAGGACTTGTGGTGTTCTTCAGCGGCATTGTGCAGAGCAGTTGGGTGTTCGACAATGGGCCGGCCAACAACATTACTGAGAGAGTTGGTTCAGTGATGAGTCAAGGAGGCAGGAGTTGTGCATTCCCTCAGGTGGACTAAGAAGGCATATTAAGAGCTCCTGGTGGTTGTATGGGTGGCCATGGTATTTAGTGAGTGGTCTTCTAGAGCATTTGTATGGGCAGCTATGAAAGGTGTTTGAGGAGTTCACTTGTGCACAAGGATGGAGTTGCGTAGGGAATGGAAGGTGGGTGTAAGGCATAGTCTGGGACTACCGGAGTAGCTTGATCCTCTAAGGCGAGTGAAAAAAGTAGCATCTCAGTGCCGTGGGGGGGTTAGTTTATTCTATTGTGCAGCTAGCTATCCTTGCAATAGCTGCAAGAGAAATTGAAGTGTTGTTCCCTATGATACTCAAAGACGAAAAACTGCATTAGAGCTGTGAGGATGTGTTTCCCTTTGATACACAACACGAAAACTGGTGTCAGAGTAGAGTTGATGCTGGAGCATGGAGTTGTGCTCTCGGACACACAATAGTTGGTGGAGCTGGAGTTGGAGAGCAGAGTGTAAACCAACGGGAGAGTTGACGAATGGAGCTTCCAATGACAGTGTTGAGGGAGTTGATTGAAGAATGCATTGGCAGACTAGGGAGCCAATTCAATCAATGTTGTTGGTGATCGGAGAGGATGGGGCACCAACGGAGTTGGGCCAAGCAAGAACAGAGTGGTGTTCATGCAGAAGTAGGCTGGTGTGTGCAAGTCAAGCAACGTCAGGTTGAAGTACCCAATGGAATGAGTAGGCTGAGAGAGCCATAGAAATGATGAGTGAGTTGGTTTAAGAACAAGTTGGCAGACAAGGGAGCCAATGCAATCAATGTTGTTGGTGATCGAGATGGATGGGACACCAATGGAGTTGGGCCGAGCAAGAACAGAGTTGTGTTCAACGCAGAAGTAGATTGGTGTGTGCAAGTCAAGTAAGAAGATTGGTTGAATCACCCAAACAGTAATGCGTAGAGTGAAGCGAGCCGTAACTGCTAGCACACCGTTGTGGGAGTTGGTTGTTGTTCGAATTGGATCAGGTGGTTGAGTCTTGAGACAATTGGCAATCAACGTGTTGGTGGTCGGATGGTGGGATGCCAACGCAACTGGATCAAGAGGAGCAATGTTGTTCCATGTAAGAAGAAGACTGGTGTAGGGCCGGACGACGGCGTCAGATCAGAGTGATCCAACGGAGTATCAGGGCTAAGTTGAGCCTTATTGATGTCACAGTGGAATGAATGAAGCCAGTGAACTTTCTCAGAGTTAGACCAATGGTTGATGAGGAAGGAGTCATGTAGTTGCGATGGAGTTGGCTTGGCATTCGGTGATAAGGGTATTGTAGACCCATGCAGGTGTCAAGGGTTGGAACTTGTGTAATGCAAGTAGGCCAGTGCAGGTTGCTAGAGACTTTGTGGGAGAAGAAGGCCAGTGTTGATCAGAACTCAGAATGTGAAGGAGGCAAGAGGGAAGCATGCAGTGTGGGCTGGGTAACATCACTAAGGTGGACAGTTCATGTGAAGGCTGGTGCAGAACTAACTCCACAAAAAAGAGTGAAGGGATAACACTTGGTAGAGTTTAGGTGCAGAGGCAGAGTAACTCAAAAACTCGGTAGGTGCTTAAGCACTGAGTAGCGTGATGACTCCCTAGAAGTTGTTGATAGAACTTGTGCATTGAGAATGGCTGAATTATAGTGACTTTGAAGTGATATCAAGTTCATACTTGAGCCATGAAGTGGAAAAAGTGGCTCTCACTTGGCAGAATCAGTGTGGTGATTTTGTGAAACCTCACAATTTCAGGTTGGAACAAGTGGCAGTTGCTCCGTTTCCATGAGGAAAGCAAATGTGGTGTTTTTGGAAGCGTGAGTAGATCACAGTTGTAGTGAAATGAGGTATTCCTGGTGAAGAGTTTTTAGAAGATCATCATCAGAGGCACATTTGTGGCATGGTGTTGGTAGAAGTGTTGAACAAGGGCAACATTGTGGTGAAGTAGGCCCCAGATCAGGTGGAGAATTTCATGTTGTGGGTGGAAGCGTGGTGTGACCAGGTCCAGTGGCAAGTGAAACCTTGTAGTGGTTCGTCAAGCAACATTGAGGTTGTTGGCGGTTCTCCAAGTTATGCAGTGATTGTTGTGCAGGAAGGGCTCAGAGCTTAGCAGAGCAACTTGTGCATCATGCAAAATTCCTAAGTGTTGGCAGGAATTGAAGAAGGGTATCCCATCAGACATTGAGTTGAATGTTTGGTGAAGTGTAGTTCAGTGGAAGGGGGCTACAATGGCAGAAGTGTTGAGTGATTTGGCACTTTTGGTCCTGAGCACAGGGAGTTAGCGCAACGAGATGTTGAAGAGACTGAGTTGTGTTATGTCAGTGGTGACCGATGTGTTCGATGTGCATTTGTATGTGTGGAGTGCATTTACAGGTCTGTCCCAGTGTTTAATCCTGGTATCCTTTGCGTAGTTACAGAAGCTTAAAGAACGGCACCGTGGGCATCGCCAATTTGAGTAGGGGAGAGTATAAGGGGGTTGGTCATGGAGAGACCACCTCCCCAGGATGGGAAGACCCCATCTGAGTAGGATAGTGCGTGAGGTGTTATCCGAGAGGCGAGATGACCCCTAACCCAGCAGACGGTTGGCCACGTGTGGGTTGGGGTTGACGTCCTCACATGAATGGTCCCTAAAAAGAGCTAGGAAAATACAGTTGGGTGAGTTAAGCGCGCTCGGCCGAGTAGCCTAGGATGGGTGACTTCCCGGAAGTTCCCGGTATCACGCCGATCTACAACTCTTGAGGGCCAGTTAGTGAGTAAGAGTTATGCATGGAGAATTGAATGGACCATATTATGAGCCCAAGGGGGTCCTGTAAACTAAGTAGTGCTTTGAGGTGGGTCGGTGAGCGAGTTGGTTGCATTTAGAAGCGGTGCAAGGTGTCTTAGAGCGAAGAACACACCCAATGTACACTGAGTGAGTTGGGAAACTCGGGAGTGCATTATGGTTACGAGTTGGAGGGTTCAAGCATGAAGACCTTACGGGAGTGAGGCCTTGCGTTGAGAGAGTGCAAAGGTCAAGGGCCTTGAGTTGGTAGCACTAAGAAATGGTGTAAGGTGTCTTGGAGCACAGATCACACCCAATGTATGCAGAGCGAGTTGGGAAACTCATGAGTGCAGTGTGGATGCAGAGTTGGAGGGTTCAAGCATGAAGACCTTGCATAAGTGAGGCCTTGTGTTGAGAGTGTAGCGTAAGTGCCTCAGGAGCCATAAGGGTAGTGCAAACATTGATGACCAACACGGGAGCTCAAACCCACACCGTGGAATGTGGAGCACTTAGTGGACTTGTAAATTTAGAGGGAAAGGGTTTTCAGAGACCTTGAGATATACTATACCCTCGCAGAGTATGTTCATGCAGAGAGTGTGCATTGGGGATCAACAATGGGGATCCAGAGAGAAATGACAAAGTGGACTTGGGGAGACCTTAAGGTGGAAACGTCCTTAGAAGTAGAGTTCATGTAGAATGCAGCCATGGGGTGAGTTGGAGTGAGACTGGGATCCGGAGGTCGAAACAGAGGAGAAGTAACTTGGACGCAAGTGAGCCAAGAAGTGGTGAGCTCCTCAACCTTGCAGAGGTTAAATAGCGTAGATGAGTCAGGTGCTCACATAGATATATCAGAGGCACAACGAAAGTGTGGATATGGAGTGGGTGCATGAGCAGTAGCGGAGACTCATGGATGTGGGCCTAGAGAATGGTTCACATGGTGTTGCACGGCATGGTGGTTCGAGAAAAGGACATCATGGATATGGTTGCAATGCAGAGATCCGGCAGCCAAGAAGAAGACTTGAGTAGAGAGTCAACGTAGTTTAGACACGTGACGGGTGTCTCGAAGAGTAGGCGTGACGGTGTCGGGATCTGACCATGGTATTAGGGTGAGATCTATGTGGAGATCGAGCTGAGGGAAGAAGAGTACTTCACCAGCATGGGATGTGGTCTACAAAGATGGTGAGCTTGTGGTTCTCCCCACATGGATCTTTGGTGTTGGTACTTGGGTGGAAGAACAGTCAACAGGTCATAGTGAGATGGAGACTCACGCATGGGAAGGAATCGCGAGGAGGACTTCCCCCGCTGGTGTACACGTAGGTGACCGGCGTGACAACTCAGGTAGACTCATGGATGGATGGCAATAAGGAATTTTGGTGTTCTTCAGCGGCATTGTGCAGAGCAGTTGGGTGTTCGATAGTGGGCCGGCTAATGGCATTGTAGAGAAGTCTGGTTCAGTGATGAGTCAAGGAGGAAGGAGTTGTACATTCCCTCAGGTGGACTAAGAAGGAATATTAAGAGCTCCCGGTGGTTGTATGGGCAGCCGTGGTATTTGGTGACCGTATTTTGGAGCGATTGTATGGGTAGCTATGAAAGGTGTTTGAGGAGTTCACTTGTGCACAAGGATGGAGTTACGTAGGGAATGGAAGGTGGGTGTAAGGCGTAGTTTGGGACTACCAGAGTAGCTTGATCCTCTAAGGTGAGTGAAAAAAGTAGCGTCTCAGTGCCGCGTGGGGGTTAGTTTATTCATTGTGTAGCTATCCCCGACAAAGAGCGAGGAAATAGGTCAACTTGGACACGCTTCATTGGGGTTGTAGACCCACATGGCACAGTGGTCGGTGGTAGCGGAAAAATGGTCTGTGTAATAGTAGGGAGCGGTAATTGAACCCACGACCTCCTCGTAGTGATTGGAGCGGCCCAACCAACTCAGCATGTGTGTTTTTTGGGATAAGAGTTGGACGATGGGGCTTATGAATAAGATAAGCGGGCTGCACTTGGCTATAAAATTTGTTGCACTCCTCCATTCAAACAAGCTCATTTGAGCTTTCTATAAGCTCCTCCTGAGCTTCCTCCATTAAAAGCCTCTCTTAGGCAAAAGTGTCGAGGCATGGTCTAGAGGCCAAGGCATATTTTAAAGGCCGAATGAAGGATATAATGTGTCCTTTTTGTTTAGGCCATTATTTGGAGGAATATTAAAGTCCTATATTTTATTATAGGCATTTTTAGAGCTAAAGCCTATTATTATAGGCATGAAATATGTACAGCCTATTTTTATAGGCATTATTGTTATTATTTTTAAGTCCTATTATTTTAATAGGTGAAATATTATTTTGAAGCTCCGAATTCTCTCCAAGAAGACAATATTCCGAGCCCGAGCCGAGAAGGACAACTGATGAAGTTTGATGGCAATTGAGGCAATATTATGGAGATGGAAGACCTCTTTTAATATAGGCACTATGGAGAGATACTAAAACCTATATCATATATGCATCGTCCTCATTAAAGGACCAATATTATTTGTTATTGGAAAAGTGAAGATAAGACCTATTATTTTAATAGGAGAAACATTGTTATTGGGAGTTATTCAAACTACCCAATAGGCCACATTTGAGCCACATTGCATACTGCGGATCCTGGACTTTAGTGTCATAGGATATTCTGTAAAGGGAGATCGGATCTACTACATAAGCTGAGGATTATCACTTGGTGGTCATGGAGGAGGTTCTTGTTCTTTAGGCTTATTAAGCCACAACTTTAGAGTACATCATGTCTGGAAGACTGACCAGGAGCCATAGGGCACCATAATAGCATATGGAAGACTGATCGGGAGTCATTGGGCATTGTACCATGAAGGAGAATACTTAGCACCGTATAAAAAAAGCATAGAGGTATTCATGGATAGAATATTGGATCAAATATTCTAGGGTAGCTACTTGGTATAAAGATTCTTGTTCTTATGTATTCAATATTATCTTACTTAGATTGTATTATTTGTTACAGTCGTTGAAGTAGATAATATATTGGTTCTATTGATGAACCCGAAGATGTAGGCATTCTTCCGAACTTCGTTATCAACCTTGTGCAGTGTACTTAAATTATTGCATTGCTTTAAGTTGATTTTAATGGGGTAAATTTGGAAAATAATCTAATGCCTATAGGGGTACGTGATCAAGGAAAAAATTTTGGTCAATTTTTGGATCAATGCGTACTAAATTATATTGCTAAATATGCTTCCAAAGCAGAATGACGTTCTGAATCATACCACCAAATTCTCTCAAGAATATCTTCGACAGCCGATCCCCATCAACCAGCCAAGGTGGCCTTCCGAAAAATGCTTACAGATAGTGTTGTTGATCATGACATGAGCACCCAAGAAACATGTCACATGCTGCAAAAGTTGCCTCTTGTTCTTTGTAGCCGATCCTTTGTTTCACTGAATGTTGGAAAGAAAATTTTGCATCGCATCTCTAACAAAAATCATCCAGACTCTGAGCCAAGAAAATTTCATAGATGCATACATGAAACGCCCTAGCCATATGGAATCAATTACACTTATTGAAGCAACTAGAGGATGGTCTCACAAAAAGCTACAAACATGTGCAAAATGGAAGTAACAGTCAACCTATGTTATTGTGTGTTTCTCCCCTAGATTTTATTCCATCCCCAATGATCATTCCCCTTCCTTTGAACTCTTCTATTGGAGTGAACTCCTCTACAAACCTTTTTGCAACATCCCCACAAACATTGGAACCACAGTTGAGTAATTCATTTCCAACTGGCTATTACTGAAAGACTTTTATCATCCTTGGCATGTCAAGTGCATCTCCGTATTAAATGATTGCATCTTCCTCCAATGAATCTTCTTCAAATTCTAAAATCTTAGGGCTCATTCCATTGCAAGCTGAATGATAAATTGTATCCCAGTTACATCCGGCTAATTCCGTATGCCTTGATAAGTTCCACATGTTAGGCCTTCGAAACTTTAACCTGCATCACAATTGGATCCACAATGATGTTCCACTTTCTTTGCATGACGTTGCCCCATCTTTCATCGATATGTGCAAGATAACTACAACTATCCCTTTTTGAATGCAAAATTCTATGTCCACCACAACAACTTTCTCTCCAGAACAACACCAGGATTTTAATACTATACTCAACCATTACAAGAAACGAATTAATTTTCCCCCTCTAAAAATTATTATACAAGGTAGTGCAAGAACAGGTAAATATTTTCTCATAAACAATATTTTCTCCACATTGTCATCCACATGACTTCAACAATCATCTCCTCTCCTGGTCCTCACACCTATAGGAGTGGTTGTATTCAAAATTTCTGCATCAACAATACACGCCACATTGTGCATTCCAATAAAGGAAATAAAACCGCTCGAAGGCATGTCACTTTCCACTCTCCAACAATCCCTACAACATGTTCATTACATTCTCATTGACGAGATGAGCTTCATAGGCCCAACACTCCTTGCAAAATCTACTTCCGTCTTCATGAGGCCTTCCTCACTTCAAATCAACCACTTTTGGTAACAGATCCATCATTCTCATTGGTGACCTTGGCCAACTACCTCTTGTCAATGACGTACCCCTCTATGCCGGTCACTCCTACGAAACAAACCTTTAGTGTAGCTTCACATCATGTATCATGCTTATTACAATCTTTAGGCAACAAGGTTCAGATGATGCCTAGATTTATTTTTGGTAGATACTACTAAATATCAGAGATGGAATCCCACTCCTCTAAGACTGGAAAACACTTATCCAACGAACAGACTCCTGGATATCTAGCACTGACATTGCACCTTCTATAAAATTGAAGGTGGAAAATACAGCGAATATCCCGTAACTTGATTTAGTGAAAGGTGAATTTGTGATATTCAAAAACAAAATTTTCACTGGTTTTCAAGGCTCCATCGGTGGCGTCGACAACAAGTAGATAGTCCGTAATGGCGCGCGTCACTGCGGCGAAATAGCTCGATGACGCGCGACAACTTTGGAGCGACAACGGATCGTAATGACGCGCGTCATTTGCTCCTAATGCGCGCGTTAATCACTTGCTCTGCGACATCGCGCGCGTCGATTGATTCTATTGGCCACGACAACTGACGACATTTTTCTATTGACGCGCGACACGATCCACAAAATGACGCGTGACATTGTCCTCTATTGACGCACGACATTGTCCTCTGTTGACGTGTGACATTGTCCTCTATTGACGCGACATTGTCCTCTATTGACGCGTGACATTGTCCTCTATTGACGCGCGACATTGTCCTCTATTGACGCGCGACATTGTCCTCTATTGGCGCGACGCCATTGTCCTCTATGACGCGCGACGCGACATTGTCTTCTATTGACGCGTGACACTGCTTCCTCATCGACACGTGAAATGACGCGCGCGACACTTTGTAAACAAATGACGCGCGCGACATTGTAAACAAATGACGCGCGACACAGCCTTCTATTGACGCGCGACACTGCTTCCTATTGATGCGCGTCATTTGAAGCAAATGGCGCCGCTTACGTCGATAGGGGCGATGTGCGCCTATTTAGGTTATAAATACCCTTGTGCCGCTCATTTTCTCATTTTCGTTTTCCCGTTCTTGAATTTTTGCAGGTCTAAATCTTTGACAAAGACGCAATTACAGCTATAATGTCGACTTCACATGCTTCCCAATTGCAAGTTCAGCAAGAAAATGAAGAGAATCCAAGTCAATCGATTTCCAAGATAACCTACAGGAATCCCTTATGCCCTCACATCCATACGGCTTTAAAGATGTCTTCAGAATATCAAGCTATAATGGAAGAGTGTGGATTTACAGGGCTCGTTAATATGCCCCATTTCGAAACAGATCCGGATATTTTGAATTACCTTGTCATGCTACAATTCAGAGGACGGTATATTTATGTGACTTTGAGCGATGGCCAAATGTTCCAATTCACTATTGAACCGAATGACATACATCGGTTTACGGGCCTTCTATCGAAATTTACCAAGCTATTCTGACAAGGCAACACTCGTGGAAGAAAACAAGAAATTTCTCGAATCAGCGTCACGGTTTCCATGTTGATTGTAAGTATAATTCGTTTTAATTCAAATTTTTTATTCTATTTTTTATTCTGATACAATTTGCTGTTATAAATTTATAGTAATTTTCACTGTTTCGCATTTGCAGCCCATGTCAATAAATCAAGGCGTGGTGTAGATACACAATCAATTGCACACCACTTTCTTGCTGCACTTATTGCATTTTTTCAAGCCAGAATTGTTATGCAGGGTCGCCAAACAGATATACCAAATTGGGCCATTGCATACATTTGTGCCACTATCTCAAAACAAAAATTCGATTGGTGCACATTTCTATCCAAAAAAATAAGAGCTGACATATCAAATTCAAAAATCTCAGATAAACCTTTCATTTATTCAACAAACTATCTCCTCGGCTTCTACTATGAGGCACTTTTAAATTTAAAAGCTAAAGAAATTCCTACTTGCTCTGATGAGGTTTTGAAGAAATTCTCAATTCCATTTGCAGAACAACAGGTATAAACTATTTAGTTTGTAATTGTATTACAATTTTCTTCATTACAGTGCACAGTTATTAAAACTTAAATTTTAATGTTTTGCAGAGAAGATATCTTGAAGCCATTCCCAAAAAAAAAAAGATGTCGAGAGGAAGAGGCCAACTACACGCGGAGGCTTCGGGGGACTCCCAATCTGAAATGGAAGCTCACTCCTCTCCAAACCCTCAACAGTTTGAACTCGTTAAACGCCAGAGAAGTAATACATTCTCATATATTATTTACAAATTCCAAAGTTGCAGATTTATTTTTCAATTTAAATTTTAACAAAATGAATTGACAACATTTAATATTGATGAATAGCAGGGACTATGGAACCTTCTTCCCCAACTCACTCCGTGCGATCGCATGCATTGATATCTTACGAGACGACCCTTTGAGTCTGAACTCCTACTGAGGCCACCCGTAGCACCGAAAAAAAACCCCTCGGCAATAAGGTACAACTTTTCTATAGAGCGTTTAATTTCGTAGTTTTGACTTTATGAATTGTTTTAATATTTTCATTTTTTCTTGTACTTTTCAGCACATATCGGTCATGATCAAACCACGGCACCGACACCCACTCAACCATTAATTTTTAAAATGCCAACCGGAGGAGCAGTGAAAAGAACATTGGTAAACGCATGCCTTTTGCTCCGGCCCCTAGTGGGACACTAAACCTTGACTCCTCGTTTGAATTCCAACTCTCTCACTTGGTGGCTTGCCCAGTATGCGGGCATATCTGTTTTGAACAATATAAATTTAGATGAAGATTATTTGGGCATTGATAGAATGACCCAAGCTGGTTTTTTTGATACCGAGATGATTCAAGGCGGCGGGTATACTTCAAATTTCAATTTTAATATGCTTTACAATTTTTAATTACATTACGATTTAAATTTATTTATCTAAATCTTGATTTATTTTTTCAAAAACAGGATCAGCCCACCCAAAGACGAAACAAGGAGCGGTTGATCTTGGTCATGGTGAAAGCCCCACACTTCTCAGCAGATCGTGCACGCATCAGTTCGAGATAGTGAAGAGTTTCCACCTTTTCCTTTGGAGAACTTAATTGGTAATGATTGTCAATCCCATGTCGGTGAGTTTATTATTCCTCAAATCCAACAGACTTATAGAATGGGAGAGAAGGGCTAAAGTTCTTATCAATGAGATTATTAGTCGTTATGAAAATTATTGTAGCGGGATAGTTTATACTGCTGCGAGTCCGAGAATCGACTGCGAAGATGGATTCCTTACTTACCCAAGTAAGATGTGGGACTGTCACGTTTAACAACGACTATAAAGATGGCATTTTAGATAAGGCACTAAACAAATTGGAAAATATTAGTGCCGAGGCCCAGGCATATTTTAACAAATGGTCAAAGGACAAGGATTTGGTATCAATCGCAAATGCCGAAAGAGATAGAGCGGTTGTAAGTACTATTACATTCTAACAATCATTTTTGTTAATTTGAAATTTTGAATTTACATTAATATTTTGAATTGACGTTACTCTTTTTGTGCAGTTGAAATATGAAAATTTGAAGAGTCAGGCGAAGGTTTTGCAAGTTCACTTGGAAACAACAAAAAAAACGACTTATCATGACAAAAAAATTTGAAGCAAAATATTGTTTTGGTTAACAAACAAAACAATACACTAAAGCGGATAATTAAAGAGCATGGTCTCGACCCTGACATCTTGTTCAAAGCCAAAGCAGTTGCTGATCCAAATTTGCTGTCGCATGGAGATCACAAATCAAGAAGAAAGAATTATAAAAAATCGGGCAGTCTTTGCGAGAAGATCTTATAAGTTCGGGGGTTATTTACTGCTTTGTTGGGGAAAGAGGTGCGGCCCAGTGGAAGAAGCCGTTGGGGAAGAGAGCAGAGCAGAATTTTCTAAAGAAAAAGAGGGTTTTGAAAATTAGAAACTTTTATTATTGACTAAACTTTAAATATTGAATTTGAAAACTTCAACTATTGAGTTTGTACTATGCTATTTGAATTTAATTATATGGTGATTAGATGGTGATTATCATGAATTATATGTATGTTTCTTGTTTACTTGCATTGTCATGAATAGTATGTGGACGTAGATGATGAATGATGACAATTGATAATCAATGATAGATGATGATGAAAGACGATGATCAATTTAATGTGTATAATGTAAAATTTAGTGCCTAAATATCTTGTGGGACTTTAATTATCTTGAAAATTATGTCTTTGGGAAAAAATAGCAATTAAGATTTGAAACAGATCTTTACTATTTAGGATTTCTCCTTAATAGACTTATGGTGTAGGAAAATTCTATTTTAAAAATTGTAAAATGTTTCTGAAAAATCATTGAGGGCTAGATTAGCCAATTCTTGATAGTTCAAATCATTGAGAAGTTAAATTTGTATAATCAAGATTTAAATCTTGAGATATTGTTTTGGTGGTGCAAATGTTTTGGGAAAATGGATCCATGTATCAAAATATGTTGTATAGGATTCACATCTTGAGATTCTCTTGGAAGCTCCCTTTTTGGAGTGGTTGAATTAAAAAATGTCTTGAAGTTTTTCAAATTTTAAGGTGGTGCATATGATCATAGTTGGATTACATAAGGATCTTTAGTTGTGAAATTAAGTGTAGATTAGTTTGAATAATTGTGTTGTTTACCTCATCTCAAACTTGTTTACATATCCTTTAGTAGATTCATGCTACCACCATGTTTTAGATTCCTTTACCTACCATGTAAAGATCTGATGTTCAAGTGTATGTTTGAAGACAATTTTCTTGAAGCTCCCCATTTCTATGCCTTGAATTGATTAATCATGATCTTCTTGAAGTAACTGATTGATAAAATCAAGTTTCTCAAATATTGAAAAACAATTTACAGCTCAACATAAAGTTCTCATGAATTATATGTATGTTTCTTGTTTATTTGCATTGTCATGAATTGTATGTGGACGTAGATGATGAATGATGATAATTGATAATTAATGATAGATGATGATAATGAGGATATGTAATGATATGGTGATGATATGATATATATGGATGATGAGGAATTTTATGTGGACTTATATTTAAAATCGTATAATGTATTGTTTTTCATCCAACGAATTTTATGTGGACTTGTATTTAAAAATAAATTAAATATAATTCTAAGAAATCAAGAAAGAATCATCAGGTAAGAAATCATCAAGGAAAGAATTACCTCTTGCGTATTAGATTCTTGTGAAATCATCAAGGGTAACGTGCTAGATCTTTGTTTCACATGACATTGTAGATGGAGGGTGAGTTGCGACATTGTCGAGTCTGAGAAGTGCCAGCAACAACTTTAAATATATAGACCAACAATATCTTTAAATAAATGTAAATATAAAGAATTAGACTTGTAACGTCTTTAATAATAACAAGAGCTGAAAAAATGTAAGGTAACAAACAATAAGATTATGTTGAAGAAGATACCTATTTAAAATTGAAATCATCACCGGTAATGTGCTAGATCTTTGTCTTAAAAATTCAACACAAAAAATTGATTAGTAGATAGATGGGTGAGTTGCGACATTGTCGGTCAGAAATGTGACTTCCTCGGACGGATGTCAACCCGTTTTCAAAAATAAAAATTTTGTATTTAACTAAATGTAAATACATACACACTTAACATCTTTAATTATAACTTGAGCTGAAAAAATGAATAGTAACAAACAATAAGATTAAGGGGAAAAAGATACCTAACTTAAAGTTGAAATCATCACTTTGCCTTGCCCTTGGTAATGAGATAGATCTTTGTTTTAAAAAAATCCAACACGAAATGGATTAGTAGATAGATGGGTGAATTGCACGACATTTTTAGTATATAAAGATAAAAGATAGATAAAGAAGATACCTACTTAAAGTTGAAACAATCCATTATCAATAGCTTCATCAAAGTCGATGTTGTCTTACGTAGAATGTGACGAAGAGAGCAATTACACTCTCGAGGTTGGGAATATTTGTACTTGTAGCTGTATTATTTACACCTCTTTTTTCGAAAGGAATTCCAGTGAGCAATTGCTCTGTCAAAAAATGAATAGTAACAAACAATAAGATTAAGGGGAAAAAGATACCTGCTTAAAGTTGAAATCATCACTGCCACTTTGGTAATGAGCTAGATCTGTGTTTTAAAAAAATCCAACACGAGAAATGGATTAGTAGATAGATGGGTGAATTGCCTGACATTTTTAGTATATAGACCTGTAACATCTTTAATGATAAAGATAAAAGATAGATAAAGAAGATACCTACTTAAAGTTGAAACAATCCATTATCAATAGCTTCATCAAAGTCGATGTTGTCTTCTGTAGAATGTGACGAAGAGCCAATTACACTCTCAAGGTTGGGAATATTTGTACTTGTAGCTGTATTATTTACACCTCTTCTTTCATGAAGGAATTCCGGTGCGCATATTGCTCTGTCAAACGGAAGGTTTCGAGGAGTATCGTGAAACGTAACACCTCATGCAACTTTCGAGTTTTTATCAACTTTGTTTCTCAGTTTTGATTTTATAAATGACAATGCACTGAAAACTCTTTCATCCTCCACAGACCCCAAAATCATTGTCTGGCATAACTCATATAGTCTGAAATACTCACTGATATCTTCTTGTAAGATAGAACTTTGATAGATTCCTCGCCACAGCCTTGTAATAGCACCACTTTCAGAAGGTTGATCTAAATTCTTATATTGGTTCCTCATTGTTGTTGCAAAATTGGTTGACTGAAACTTTAATAAATCGGCATTCAGTATACCTTTGATTTCCGTACCCTTGAGCTCTGACGTCTTTGTAAATTGTTCCATTATTGTACCCATTGATTTATGGAAATGCTTACTGACAAAGTCTGCACGGCCACCTTCTGTATTCCAAAAATTGGATTCATCACACCCATGGCTTCCAAATTTTATCTTTACCGAAAACGTTCCTAATTTTCGATGACAAGGTTTCTGAAATTTTTTTAAGCTTTATTCTTGTTTCAACTATCACCAGACTCAAACAAATTACGTGTCACGGGAACATCTTCTCGTTCGATCTGTAATATCTTGACGTCTTTGCAAAATGTGCATTGGTATTTCCCTCCCATTAACAGAGATGCATAGGTGATCGTGGATATTAAATCTCAAAAAGGTGTTAGGATTTTTAAGATCTAATAAATCTCTCCAATTTTCAAAAAGCAGTGCATCAAAACTATCACGGGAGCGATCTGATATATCAAGACTTTGACATACCATTTTCCTCATCCGTATAAAATCCACAATATAGATCAATCTGCCCTGTGCATGCTTCATCAGTGTATTGATCTCCTTTAACATTGGAAGAATACCAACCAATGTAAGCAAAGTCTCCAAATCAGTTAAGCGGAACAACGGGTCCCTTGCCTATCAACTTCATGATGGTATTTGTGCATGAAACCAACCATGAAGGATACTCCTCACGAACTCTGCATCTGGTTCATACAAAGAGATCCATCTAGTCTCCACATCCTTCAGAAGTTTTTTGCCGTCTGTAATTCCAATTGCAAATTTTTGGAACTCGAGAAAATGCTTTGGGCTGCTTGACATATAGGCATGAAGTTCTCTTATGAGGTCTTCTAATTTAGCAACATTTTCGTGGTTGCTTACCATTTTATACGCTAAATTCATTCTGTGAGCCATACAGTGAATTGGTAGCATATATGGGGCCACTGTTGTTTGTAATCTAACACACAGCCTGTTCGGTGACCTGCGTGTGGATGCACCATCTGCTCCAACGCATACCAACTTCGTAGCAATTTCATAATCAGTCATACCAGCAACATCTTTCAAATGAGAAACAACTATTTTATATAGGTTTTCAGCATTGCAGTTTTCAACCATTTTCATAACACCCAACAGATGAGGAGTCCTTATATGATTTTCTAAAGTATATATGTGGATACATACCCATGCGGTGTTGTCGACTGTTGTCACTTCATCAATTGAAAGAGAGATAAAGTTTGCTTTTTTTACATTCTCTTTCAAATCTTCCTTCTCTATCATCGAGAGGCATTTTGCCATTTCCCATCCACTACTCTCGGACCAATGAGGCGAGGTACATTCACATTAGTTAAATTGATACAAAACTTTGAAATCAAGGAAATCTGACATCGCCCTTCCTTTTTTAAGTATTTGAAAAAGAGTAGAGAATTGTATGAATTTTGCATGTAGATTTGTTTCTTTCATCTTACCAATATGCGATGTGATTGTTCCTCCCTTTTCAACTAGATGTCTGTGTTTTTTCTGCTCTGCCTCATATTCCACTGCGTATCTGACATGCATGCACTCCTTTTCAATTTTCCACCTATGTGTTTTGATTTTCTGGCCATCCGCCCCTGTTACAATTAAATATTGTTTTCCACAATGTTTTTCTATTGTGTCCAGCTTCAGTTGCATTTTTTGTTGCTTTCCCAATTTCCACGTACATATTGTACATGTACATTCACATGGGATTTCTTGAGAATTAGATGATTGTACGGGTTGATAAATGGAAATTTAGCTGCCCAATCAAACTTGTATGTCTGCGCCATGGTCCACATATTCTTGTTCGTTTTCATGCTTTACTTTTTTGAGTAGAATTTTGAGCAATATCGCAATCACTGGTTTCCTCTTTCTTGGACGAGTTTGATATTGATTTACTGTCTTCCATTTCTTTGAGTGTTTGTATCTGTGATATCTAGCTGCACTTACAGTTGCACCCAACAGGAACAATATCTTCAAGATCGGCATATTATCGTAGGTTTCATTTGTTTGGTGATCTGATCATCGTGCGAATGCATGTCCACCTCAATAATACCTTCCACCACGATCGATATTACGATTCTTTTTGGTGGCATCTATATGATTGGTATTTACATTATACGTATCCATGAGTTTCCAAAATACTTGAAGAGTGATTTACGAGATTTCTTACTTACTTTTAGGTTATTCGTATTCTTTGAGCTGGCACCTTCCATTATTCTGAAAAGAGTCCTGCGTCAGCAAAAGAACCAAGAAGCGACTCTGTCCAGTCTCTGAGGTCTTGTCGCGCGTGAACTGTCTGATGTCGCGCGTCAACACTGCCCAAGTCACGCGTCAACACTTCCTCTGTCGCGCGTCAAGCCTTCCTCTGTCGCGCGTCACTTCTTAGCCCAAGTCGCGCGTCAGTATATCTCTTGTCGCGCGTCAATACAGCTCTTGTCGCGCGTCGATCTGACTCTTGTCGTGCGTCGATCTGCTCTTGTCGCAGTCGTCATATTGCCCTTGTCGCGCGTCAACACTTTGCATTTGTCGCGCGTCAACAATCACAGGATAACAGTAATATGAATCTCTGGTGCAAAGGGTATGCGAGTTCAAATTTCACAGTATTGGTAATTTGGTAAGCTACTTGAGGTATACTTACCCGAAATCACATAGGTTTTATAGGAGATGTTTTCAAATGAAGGCGAAGCCGACCCCCCAAAAAAATATACTTTATATGACATTTATCTACAGTTATTGAATTTAAATTTCAGTAAAATATCTTTCATATACGAGTAGGAGTGAGACCGAATGAATATAGGATCAACTATGTACAAACCATGTTACTTTGATTGACAAAGCAAATAGTTGACAATGTAAATTGAAAAATTCAATGTATCTTTTACTTCATGAATTTCATAACTATTGGTTTTAAATGTGGTGCTTCTCATTTAGATATTTGTAACTGTCACTTAACAGATATTCATTTTGGTTCATTCATACACTCATACATACATGATCCTCACTAATCAGCCCCTAATCCATCCACATAGACTTACTAATACATTTCCTATCTACGTTGTGTTCCACTCCCGATGCAAATATAGCCCACAATATGGAACAATACACACTACGATCCCTTACGTGTCCACATCGCACGCTCCATTGCGCGATTGCTAGTTATATTGCTTTTAAATTTAGTATTATGTAGTGTTAATTTTTTAAATGTTTCTTCCATAATAGATTATTATTGCTTTTATTTTTCTCTCTACAAATAATTAGGGATGGGTTCTAGACTGTGAAAAAATATAAGTAAGAGTTCAAGAGACCCTAACCAATAAGATTAAGAAGTTTTAATTGGGATTTAGATAAATTCCATCAAAGTGAAAATAAGAATTTTTCCATTAAATGTATGTGTCGAAGACCATAAATAAAGAACCTAGAAACAAAAAGAGACACAAATAAATTGTGTTGTATGTTTGAAAGAAAGGTGAGCTCAACATTATATCTTCCTCGTTGTCAAGTTATACAAAAGTGTGGAATGTCAAGGGACTCAAAATTCCAGGTTATGATTGATCCAATGGCAGACCATCTCTAATGTGTGCAATGTGTGCAATTGGACCTTCTCAATTGTGTCTGTAAAGTGACTCACCAATAAAAATTATTGAAAGAAAAATTGTATTAGTTGTGCATGTGCATATGTTGAGAATTTTATAAAGTAATTGAAAACCATCTTAGGCTACCTTGAATCCATCATCTATTATACATAGAAATCAATATGACTTAGCAATTTATCCATTAAAGGATGGTATCATAGAGCCAGAATTCGAGGATCACATATTCTTGGCATCTTAAAGCTAGGAAAAATATGCAAGCTCCACTCAAGCTAAACATTTACACGCTTCGCATTTTGCACACACACACACACAAACACACACACACATGCACACACACACACACAAACACACACACACACGTGCACACACACACATTTCCATAATCAACCTTTAAAGGAACACACTAACTTATTATGATTACATCCTCAACACTATCCTCAATGATGAAGACGAGTATGAGATGTTCCAACATGGATTCTAAAAAGTTAAGTCAACCACATCATTACACAATAGAATAGTACCTACAATAATTAATAATGATTTATCAACAACTTAAAACCATGTCAAAAACACATATTATATCAATAGATTACACAATGATGGAGATAAATCACTAATGATATAGTCTTCCAACTCACAATAATGACAATGCCCACATGCTATCAACCCTTCAACAAATCAATCCCATCCTGAGACTTTCACACAAGTATTTTCATAGAAGAAAATTCAACTCTAAGGCATTCTTCATTGATTCTTAGTCTCAGATCCACACTTATGCTTGTGCTCTAACACTAACCGACTAAAAATGCAGAACTGGATTCTTAAAGAAATTGGGATTTGTTTATAATTATGCATCACATGTCACATATTAGACTCCTAACTAATACGAAATCATGGTTTGAAAGACCCAATACAAACTAAAGGATCCACTATATGAATCATTCATCCTTTCCAAGGTATATGGATTTAATTGATCTTTGTCCAATGCTTCGTGGCTTCCACCTATGCTTGTAATTCCTCGAATAGATTACACAATATTATCCACATCTTCTTGTGATAAAACTACTCTTTTCACACCACCTTCAAGGGATCTTTGTGGTCTTTCTTCTTTTACATCACTCATGTCATCACTTAGGATGAATTCTCTTTTACGGTCTTCTTTGACTGTCATCAATGTGGGTTGTATTATTTGCAGTATCTCCATAATCTCCTCTATTATTCAAGTTATGTTATTCACCACTATACTTCCTTGCCCTAGTCTTCTTTGTGGCATCTTTTCTTCCAAATATCAGGTCTATTTTCACACTCTCTGTGAACCTTTAAATATAATTTTCTAGCTCTCCCATGTTCTCTACCCACCTAGCAAGATGGAGAACTTAATCTCAAACTCCTAGAGTTGTGCCTTTCTTTGATACCAAACATTGTAGATGGGTAAAATATGTTCCAAAAATGAGCCACCAACATTGATTTTATGATAGAATTATGCATCAAAATAATACCTACGATAATTAATAATGATTCAACAACTCAAACAATGTCAATAATAGATATTATATTAAATTAATTACATAATGATGGAATTGATCACTAATATTATAGTCTTACAACTCATAATAATGATAATTCTTGAAGACTATCAAGCCTTCAAAAAATCAATGACATCCCTAGAGTTGTACACAAATCTTTATATGGAAGAACATCCAAATCTAAGGAAATTTTATTTTATCCTTAGGCTCACATCCACACTTATGCTTGATCTCTCACACTAATCGACTAAAAACAAAGGACTAACTTCACAAAGAAATTGGGCTTTGTTTATATAGGCATTCTATACCACAAAATAAATTAATAACTAATATGAAATCATGGTTCAAAGGACCTAATATAGAGTAAAGGACCCACTATATGATTTATTTAACCTTTCCAAGATTTAAGAATTTGATAAATCTTTCTCCAACGCTCCATAGCTTCTACAAATTCTTGTAAGACCTAAAAAAGTGTGTAGATTGACCAAGGAATCTAAAAACATATGTGGAATACATAAAAAACTAGACATTTTATGATGGTATTACTCACTCATAGATATTTCACAATATACTTGCACATACTTAAACAATCAGAAAATGCTAACAAAATTCCTCTACATCTAACCATTAATATTTTTATTTACTCTTTGACCCGTTAATAACACAAAATGCAAGTAGAATATAAACATAACTGCATCCAATTTTTCAACTATTTTGGTTCATATATAATTTCCTTTGAACCAAGATGCTTCTACATCACTTAGATTCCACTACAGCTCTCAATTTCTCTTCCTTCTCCTCATCTGGCCAACATTAAGGGGGTTGACAACATATTCCTCTGCTAGGGTCAAATCCAAAATTTGAGTGAGAAACACCTTTCATTTGTAGACCTTCCTCAAACCATTAGTGATGAAATATTGGTGGTCAGGGATTTATGAGAACTTTATTTGAGATTATATTACGTAAAATTACTAAAATACATTTTAGTAGATTTTGTTAGCTTATAAGAAAATTTTGAGATTTCCTATTTGGCTTAAGTCACCTTATCCTTATGAGATTATTCTATGAGGATCAACTGAAAACCCATGCACATCAAAGACGTTTCACTCCAATGGTAACGAGCAAGCTCCAAGTAATCAACAAGTGTAATCGAATGAAATGAAAAATCATGCATGAAAGAATAGGTCTACTTGCATGGCAGGAAAAAATGTGTCTAAACAACATGCACTCTCATCATCTGTTTAACTAAGGTGTCGAGGAAATGAGTAAGAGACACACCAATAAAATACCAATATACAACGAATATAATTAAAGGGGGCACATGTACCACTAAGATCACATACCCAAATGGAAGTAACCCTTATAATAGGACAACCTAAGGTTTCGAGGCCCAAGGTCAGAGAAGAGGAAGGAACCCTAATGAGGTGTCAGCAGTATGGGGGTGATATGAAAAAAATAAGAATGCAAAGTCTATGCTAACCAAAGTAAAGCATGTAACATGAAATAAAAAAACTAAATATAATATGTTAACCTAGCATGTGCATAAAATACTAGGCTAACATAGAGTAACAAGAAAGGCTAAGAAACTACTCTATACGAAATGACAAGTCGAGTTAGAGTACTTACATGTTAGGGGTGGTCATTGATCCATCTATCTCCCAAAGGATAATACACTAACAAAGAATAGATTTCAGGTTTAGAAGGGGAAATAGTCCAATCCTATCTCACTATAGTTGACCCAAAATTGGAAGCAAACCAATCCAATTAAGAAGAATCTTGAAGCCAAAAGTCAAGATACAAGATATACAAGAGATGAGAGAGAAAATACAAGTTGGTGCAAAAGAGTAGAGCTAATGGCGAGTTATTGTGAAATTTTTTACTATTTGTTATGTGGAAAAATGTCTTTTTAGATTTTATACCACGCCATTGCCTACAGGTGAAAGCATTAGCCAAGATTTTGAAAATTGCATACGATACAATTACTCGTAGGTGATGGCCTTGGCTAGGAGGGAAATGAGAAATGAGTGTATGTAATGTGTCATGAGAAACAAAGGTAATGTAAGGTAGAAGTAATGTGGCCATGATCATGTAAGGTGTCAGAAGAATGTGAAGAAAATCAAGAGACAATAGCAAAAGAGGTGGATAAATAGGACCAAAAGTTATTCTCTCTCCATGTGTTATCCCTAACCCAACGGCTACGTGAATAACCATACCCCTATCCTAGAAGGAGACCCTTAAGGCACCCATTCGTAGAAATAGATGTATTAGTGACATATAACCTGAAAGGAGAAACTGTCAGTAATAGGTATGAAAATAGAAAATGTGAAAAAATAGGTGTATACATATGCCCCATCTGTTAATTACCACATGTCGCAATAGTGAAACATGGGGTAGTCAGCGGAAATAACGATACATAAAACTGAAACTAAAAGTAGATGCTAAAATCAATTAAAGGACTAGCTTAAATGAAATATACCCACTAGTGGGTACTTTATAGTTTCAGTTGTCATACTACATACGAGTGTAATCCATGTTGTTAGAACCATGGAGATGAAAAAATGAAAAGAAACACTAAAGGATCATCAGTAAACTAACACATTAATAAGCTATATAGGGCCCATGGGATGGATTTCGTGTCATAGGATCATAGAGATAAGGTGTCATAGTGTCAAAGCTAAGTGGTGGGTAGCAACGCTGAAAAGTGCAAAAAACCATATGGTACAAGATATAAATAGGTATTGTCATAAAACTCAAAGGTGAAAATGAATATACCATGGATGATTATCCCAAAAGGTGAAATAACAACGCTAACAAGCAGAAAAAACCATGAGGTAGATTCTATAAGAATAAGTGAGGAAAATAAATCCAAGCAATACTATGAGCCTAAGAGAGGATGCACAAGACCGTGGTGATACCATAGAAAAGGCCAGAGTGAATCAAAACAAATATTATGTTGTCATAGAGAAAACAAAAGTTGATGAAGTACTGAATTTGAAAAGGAGAGGCAAGATAGGGTAGTGAGTACCGAAAAATCTCAAGCTCCTTCAGGTGCAATTTTTTTTAGAAATTGGGTGTTGGTTAGTTCTTTGATTATGTGTCCTTCATTGGTTTGAAGGAGATAGGTATTAGGGTTGATGATATCTTTGATGGGGTAGGGACCCCGCCATTTCTGAGTGTATTTTCATTCTTTGTCATGTGTATAATCAACCTCGAGGACAAGGTCACCCACGTTGAAAGTATGCAGATGAACCAGTTTATTATGGTGTGAGGCCTTCCACTATTTTTTCTTTTGATTGCAAGTGTAGGAATGATCATGTCACTCTTCTAAGATATCAAGTTCATGGAGGCATGCCTCATGGATTTCTTCATTTGAAATGATGTCGTGGAGGGATATACAAAGCGAAGGCAATTTCACCTCGAGTAGAAGGACAACCTCTTCTCCATTAGTAAGAGAGAAAGGTGTTGCCCCAGTGGCCGCAAGGACACTGGTGTGATATGCCTATAGTGTAGGATATAAATTCGTATTCCAATCCATGTGTGACTCACAAACCATCTTTTGAAGGATCTTATTGATGATTTTGTTCATAGATTAGGCTTATCCATTGCATTGAGGATGATAAGGTGTTAAGAATCGATGTTTGATTTTGAATTCAGTGCAGATTTGTCTCATTTATTTGCATTTGAGACTCCCACCATTGTCAGATATGATGGTGTGAGGAATTCAAAAGTGGAAAATGCTTTGGTTGAGTATAAATTTTGAGGTAGTAAGTCTAGACATGTTGGTGAGGGGCGCGACTTCAACCCACTTGGTGAAATACTTTGTGGACGTAATGATGAAGAAATGACCATCTTACGAGTAAGGAGTTTTCTGATGTAATCCAATCCCCATATGTTGAAGGGATAGGGAGCGACAATGGATTACAACTCAACAGGATGGGAATTAATCAGATCATCATGATATTGACAAGGTTTGCACTTTTTAGAAAAGGCATAAATGCCATATTTGAATGTAGGCCAATAGTAACCCATACGTAGGAATTTTCATGCAGTAGCGTAATCCCTACAATGGCCATTGCTAGTGGCCCCATGTGCTTCTTCTAAGAAAAGGGGACCTTATCCTTGTTAACGCATGGGATTAGGGTACCTTCAAAGTTGCGGTAATTTAATATGTCATCTTTGAGTACATATTTGAGATCCTTTATATGTATTCCCAATCATGTTTGTGGGTCTGTACCATCTAGATAAGTTTGATATTGCATAAATTGGTGAATGTTTACATACCAAAAATAATTGGCATGGGTGTTTGATTCGATTTGATAGACGTCTTGGACACATTCATGATGCGAAGTAGCGGGAGTTTGGAAAATTTATACTAGGGGAGTAATATCATGAGAACCAAAATGTGTCTTGAACTGTATGGTGGTTGTGGCTAAGGATTCAGCCAAGCATTTTGTTCACGTGGGATTGAATTGATGGTAAATGAGGTGAACCATGGTTTTAGCTCTTGAATTAGGTCGTAACAAGATTTAAGGTTTTCACTATGACATTGATATGCACTACTAGTTTTTGACACACCAATTGAGAGTCACCAATGACATGGAAATAAGAAATATTCTTAGTGAGGGCATCTTGCATGTTGAGGATAAGAGCTTCATATTTGGCCATTTTGTTGGTGACCTTGAATTCTAACCGATAAGAAAGAGGGAAAGTTTATTCAGAAGGATTAGAGAGCACACCGCCTTCCATAGCTCCTTGAAGGAACTTTTCCCTGTCAAAGTGTAACAACCATGTATCCTCGTGTAAATCAATGGTAGTTTCTTCTTCAATGATCTTGGTGTTTTTTTTAGCCATAGGTGAGGGAGGCACTTCGTTATTGGCATTGAAGGATTTTGCCTCAATATCGTCCTTGAACTTAAAGAAATAGTATTTGATAGAAATAGTGTTGTTGATACCCTTAATGAGGAAGATGTCCTCATCGGGCAATGCATCATGTATAGGTTAAGGGGAAGGAATGGGAGTGAAGACCAATTGGTTTGCATTAACGTGGCCTTTCACTACTCACTGCATGATGATGTGGAGGTAAAATTCCATAAGAATATTCATCCACTTCCCAATTCAATCTGTTGGTAGCACAACATTTGAGAAGAAGTGTTGCAAAATATTTGTGTGAACAATGACATAGGTGGTTTAGTAAAGTATGTAATGTCATAGTTTCATAGCTGCGTAGTATATAACTACGAAGCCCGATTGATGGAAGTGTATCTTATCTCATAATCTACTAGGGTCGGACTAACACAGTAAATTGTGTGTTCCTTTCCCTTTTCATCTTCCTGAGCTAGGAATACCCCAACGAACATTGGAGTTGAAGAGGTGTATGGTAGTAAAGTTCAATCGTGAGAAGGAAGTTATAAGGTTGGAAACGAGGATAAATAATGTTTGTGTTATCAAAATATTATTGACTATCCTTGGTCAATTCAATTTTGGTAGATTTTCGAAGTAGGATTTTTATGGCATGCATATGATAAGTAAATTCAAGGTTAAATCACCAGATTGCCCCAATTTTTCTAATAAAAGATCGTATGTTGGCTATAGAGGATGGTCATGGAATGTCGAAGATAACTTTGATATTTTCTAGATCCACATTGATGTCATATTTTGAAACTTAGAAGCCTAAAATTTTTCCTCGATTCACTGCGAATTTGCATTTTCTGGGATTGAGACGAACCTTGTATTTGTGAAGATGCCCTAGGGTCATGTTTGGGTCATGAGCATGATCATTTGTGCATCAATATTTGATGAGTAGATCATCCACATATAATTTGACTATTTTTTTATAAGATTGTGAAATATGTGAGTCATGGCACATTGATATATTGTGTTAGAACTTTTAAGTTTAAAGGGAATTTTGACATAACAATAAGTACCCCATTCTACCATAAAATTGGTCTTATGTTGATCTTTAGGGGCATTTTGGATTTCATTATATCTCGAGAACCCATCCATGAGAGATAACATTTCATATCCTATCATGGAGTCGATGATGGTGTTAATGGAGGGTAGAGGGAATTTATCCTTAGAACAAGCGAGGTTAAGATTTCTTAAATCGATGCAAATGTGGATGGAAATAGTATCTTTCTTTGTAACTGGGACAATATTGGAAACCCATTCAAAATAGTCCACGGTGTAGACAAAAAATTAGACACTTGGGTACATTTCTAGGTACTAAAAGCATAGTAACATTTACATAATTCCTAAGCAATAAAACTAGTGATTCACGACTATTGTTGGCCTCTTTTCTCTGTCTTTTACTTTCTTTATTGTCTTGCAAACCCTACAGCCAAGTCATAATTTAACTATTTTATTTTTATGGCTTCAGAAACTAACGCCTAGCCAGACAATGTTGACAGCGATCAGCGCTCCTATCCTCCTCCGAGCACCCCTAACCCTTTCTCATCTTACTCACTCCCTTTTGGTATCTTTTATCTTCTGGGCATATTTTTAACTTATGGGTCAGCCTTCCATTTTTCAATTACAAAATTCAAACAAGGGAATCATATAAATACGTAGTTATGTGTTCAAATAAGGGACCAAGCTCTAAGCATTACTATTACCATCTAAGCTTACATTCAAAAGGAACCTAAAGCACTACAAATCATCCATCTAACATCCATTCAAGGGAAAAGGGACTGCATATTATACATGCAATGTATATGAAGGGGAAGTCTATTCTATTCCATCCACACATTTGCATTATCTAGAAAATATCAGGCATTATCTAGTGCATCTTGCACAAGGGTTTCCAAGGGCATAATTTCTACACACACACACACACACAAAGAACTACATGGAGTCCAAGATGTAGTGAAACACTTGGTTGTAAGTTCACTTTGTCGAGTAACTTTCGGGGTCAATCTGACTCCCCATATTACATCTTTTTTTTAGGTTTGATGTAGTTTGTGGGATTGTGTAGGTGAAATTATCTTTTTCAAGTTACAGGTACCTTCGGCATTCAAGGAGCAACTACCAGGAGATCAAAAAGAAGCAACAATGAAGACCTTATGACACAGTAAACACCAGATTCTTATCATTTGCGTAGACACAGGTGCCTAGAAGTAGTCTCCAAAGCCCAAGCCCTTGTGCCCTAATGTGGGCACCCATGTCTAACTTCATCCATGAGTTACAAAATTTACACTAAGTATTTACGAAACTCTGTCCAACCTATTCAATACTTTTCCCTTTCCATATCAAGTCCAAATAATGCGTAACTTAGCTAAGTATCTTAATCAATCTCCTTTGCTTAGGGTTAGTACTTTACTTGTTTATTTGATTTTTTCAAGCTATACTTTAGCATCTGTACATATTTTTAACATCATTTACTATGCAATATGGTTTAATAATTCTATTGTTTATTAAATCATTTTGGGTTATAGGTGCCTTCAAAGCATTCAAGGAGAGAATACTAGGTGATCAAAAGGAAACAACAACAAAGACCTTGCATGACATATTAGAAACCAGATTATGATCATTTGCGTAGACATAGGAACCCAGAAGAAGTCTCCGGTTCCAGAGGTTCATGCCCTACAGTAGGTACCCATGTCCATCTCTTTCAATGAGTTAAAAATATATACTGAGAATTTATGACACTATGCCCAACCTGTTCAACACTTTTCCCTACCAACATTAGTTCCAGATCACGCGTAAATCAGCTAAGTCTCTTTATTCATCTCCTTTTCTTAGGGTTTGTAATTTACTTGTTTGTATCACGTTATATTTTAACATCTATACATCATTGTTTATATCATTTACTATGCAACAAGGTTTAATAATTTTATTTTTTATTAAATCATTTGGTGAACCAATCCATTTGAACCCAACCTTTTTCTAGGAATTCTTGCAATCTTTCTACCATGGCTGAAACTTATGAACCCTTTACCAATGAATACCTCCATGATCTCAAGGATCATATTGTTGTGCATCCTTAAGATTTATATTTTCTCTTATTTTCTTCTCATGAGGAGGACACCAATCTATCTCATCTCAATGCTCATGCATCTAATACTACTTCCATTCCTATTGCTACCCAACCTCCTAATTCTACAGTTCTAACTACTTCCACTTTTCCTATGTCTATTCCTACTCCTACTAACCATTTCACCCCACCTCTTACCTCACATACACGTCAAGTATCTTCTTCTAGAACTCAAGGCCTAGCTTCTTTATATCACGATCTCCAAGTTTAAATCCGTCAACCGCAGTAAGCTACTTCACGTTCCTCTCCATCTCTTGAATCCTCCTTGCTCCTTCACACACCTTTTACACCCACCATCTCCACTTATTAACTCCCTCATAACTTTTTCACCAATGATCCGTCCCACCTTCAATGGCCATGGTTACCCTCAACAATATCTTTAATCTTTTCATGTGGCATGTCTTGATTATGCATATTATCATACTTTACAAGGTAATCTATTTCCTAGGAGTTTACAAGATTATGCCATGCATTGGTTTTATGATCTACCTGTTCACTCGGTAACATCATTTACATATTTGACCGATTCTTTTCTTGCACATTTTTCAATCAATATCGGTTCTAAAATATCCTATGCTCAACTTGCACAAATAAAACAATGATCTAATGAACATCTAGTAGATTACATGTTTTACATTATAAGAACAACCTAGCTAAGATGATCAATAAACTTGTTGATTCTGAATTGCAAGATATTTTTGTCATAAGTCTCTTACCTCCACTATAAGAGAGTTTTATCTTCTAGACCTCTCCATATTTTGATCAATTATGCCATACTCTCAAATTGCGTGAAAGTAAACTCTTATTTATGTGCAAGCTGAAATATACTAATCATGCTTCATCCTCATATTCTATTTGGTTTCATGGAAAATCTTCTTGTAGGCCATCACCTAATCCAATCAAGAAAAGGCCACCGTTAATGTTGTTTTTAATCCCGACAAGATTGAATGATAACTTCCAAAGCATACATTTAAAAAAATGCCTTATACTCCTCATTTTCTATTGCCACAACTTATCAAAAGAAATATGATAAATCTTTCTCCACCACTAACTCTCGACCCTTCTTGCCCCCATGGCCGAAATCATGATATAAATGCTAAATTTGATTATCAGTAACGTATTGGGCACTCTACTGATCGTTGCTTCAAACTTAAGTATCTTATTCAAGATCTCATCGATAACAATGCAATCTAACCTGCTATGAAAATAAAAAGATAAAAAACTTTAATGACACTTTTCCTAAACATGAAAAACAACCTACAGAATCTTTGGCTAATCATACATATTGCATTGTGCCTCCTCCTTCATCAAGGCCTCTTTCTTTTATTGTTACTATTGTTGATGCATCACCACCATTCATTACATTATTGATTCACGATTATCATGATACATTATCTTCTGATTCCTTGCACATCAATGCTTCCATTGGTTCTTATACCACTATTAACAACATGATCTATTCATCGACTCTTATAAGTAAGTGTGTGCTCTATTGCACTCCTCATGGCCATCAAATGGCCAATATCTGATATATCATATCCAGTTCCTAATTCTTTTGGACACATTAGGCTTCCCATTAGAGTTAGGCATCTTACTATTCTCGTGTCATTTGTTGTGGCATCTTCAATCAAAATCTGTGACATACTCTTAGGTATTTCTTGGCTTCACAACGCTCAATCCATTATGTCCATGAATCATTTATGTCTAAAATTAATTCAAAACAAGAAAGTTTTCACTCTCAAAGTTGTTCAACCATACACACCATTGCATTTACCTCCTCTTGATGGCATCCTTCCATCAGTTTCAACATCTAGGCCTCCTAGGCCTTTCATGTCTAAGGTACACTCGCACCTAGTTCTCCTATCCACACATGACCTACTTCATGACCTTGTCATCCTCATCACTCCACTAGTCTACCCTGTTGGCCTAAGTCCCCCACTTAGTTAGCCCCTTCATATATGAGTTCACCACCTCCTTCACCACATAGGTTTCCTCCACACGTACATCATTATTATCATACACCTCCAATTTTAGAGAATTTTCACAAAAGTGTTATCGAATGGAGGTCCCTTTCCCTTCACTATCATTGGTTTTCATACTATTCATCACATACTTGGGGGGCATCACACTTCCCCCTCCTACTATCATCAATTGTCTCTCATATCTACTATTATGCTTCATGTTTCACACTTAATATTTCCTAACACACCTTGTATCTTCATTACCCTATGACACACTCTAGTTCCATGGTTCACACTTGACTGATGAGGGTCTAAATCTGAAATGAACCTCACACCATTCACTCTTCGTGCTCTATGCTTCGTGATCTATCTTTCTAGCATTCATCCTCAAACCATTTCCTAATGATACACTCTTGTTCTATGGTTCATTCTTAACTATTGAGGGGGATTTTATAAATGAACCTCATCTCCTATTGTAGACACAAAATCATGCACTTGGGTATATTTAAAGGTCATAAAAGCATGCTAGAATTTACATGATTCATAAGAAAATAAAACTAAAAATTGACAACTATCTTTGGCCTCTTTTCTCTGTTTCTTACTTTCTCTTTGGTCTTGCACACCATCAAGCCAAGTCGGAACTTTACTTGTTTATATTTCATGACTTCAGACACTAGCATCCATCCAAGACATTAGCGCCTAAGTGTTCCTATCCCCTCTGGGTGCCCCAAACCCTTTTCTATCTTACTCGCTCCTTTTGGGTCTCTTTTATCTTTTGGGCATATTTTTCAATTATGAAATTTAAACAAGGGAATCATATAAATACATAGTTATGTTTTCAAAATGAGGGACCAAGCTCTAAGCATTACTAATACCACATAATATTGCAATAAAAAGGCACCTAAAGCACTCCAAGGAATTCATCTAGTATCCATTCATGAGACAAGGGATCAGAATCTACATGCAAAGCATAGGAAGGGGAAGTTTATTCTATTCCATTCACACATTTGAATTTTCTAGAAAATCTAGCTCGCTATCTAGTGCATCTTGCACAAGGGCTTCCTAGGACACCATTCTTACACACACACAAAATAACTACATGGATTCTGAGATGTAGTGCAATGTTCAGTCATAAGTTCACTCTCTGTGTGACCACTGGGGTTAGTTTGAATCCCCATATTACATATTTATTTTTACATTTGATGCGGTTTTTGGGCTTGTGAGGGTAAACTTCTATTTTGCAAGTTACATGTAACTTCAACATTCAAATAGTGACTATAGGGTGATCAACAGGGAATAATTGTAACACATTGAAAACTATATTCTAACCATTTGTGCGGTCACAAGTGCCCAGTAGAAGAATTTCTTCAAAACTAGGCACCCTTTCCCTACTGTGGGTACCCATTTCTGGATCTTTTCATGAGTGAAAAAACTTATACTGAGAATTTACAACACTTTTCCCATCCCGTTCAACACTTTTCCTTGTCCTTATCAGTTCCATATTGTGCGTAAAGTAGTTAAGTCTCTTTATCTATCTCTCTTTCGTAGGGTTTTTTCTTTATAAGCTTATTTGCTTGCATCATATTGTACTTTAACATTTTTATATCATTTTTTACATTAACTAATTTGTAATTGGATTTAATTCTATTTTTATTAAATCACTTGGTGAACCCATCCACTTGAACCCTTCCTTCTTATGCCTATCACCCATAGTGATCTGTTTGGGTCTTTTTGAGCATATTGAGCTTCCTCCATCTACTCGTAGGGTTTCTAAATCAATGGTTGAATCTGATAAACCATTTGTTAACTCATACAATTTCCCTCTTGAAAACATTGAAACTTATGATAGTGAGAAATCATATGATAATGATACTCGATATTGATCAAGAGTAATTAGTCAAGCTAACTAATTTCCATCAAGCATTGTGCACCAACCCTATGCATATTCCACATATTATCCATGTTTTTCTAGCTATTAAAAACCTCGAGATGTTGATTCTATCCCTCTTGTAGTTTCTTCCTCAGCTATGATGACCTCCACTCAACCCCTTCGCATTCCTACTTCCATTGCTACCATTAACACTCCCCTCCTGCAACCTAATGATTTTAATACACAACCTAATTCCTCTTCTCGGGAACCATGACCTAGATTCTTTGTATCATGATCTATAAATTCAAATCCAAAAACTTCAGCAAGCTACTTCACGTTCATCTCCATCTCTAGATTCCTCATGGCTACTTCACACTGCTTTTGCATCTGCCATTTGTACTTATCCGCTTCCTCCAAACTTCATCACCCCTAAGCTGCTCACTTTCAATGGCCATGAAAGAACATCTTAGACCTTTTGATGTGGCATGTCTAGACTATATGGATCATCATACATTGCTAACAAAGCTCTTTCCTAGAATCCTATAAGATTACACCATGTGTTGGTTATAAAATCTACCTATTCACTCAGTAACTTATTTCAGATACTTATCTGATGCTTTTATTGCACATTTTTCAATCAATATTAGTTATAAAATATCCTATGCTCAACTTGCACAAATCAAACAAGGATCTAATGAGCATCTAATGGATTATGTTTTACGTTATAAGAATAACCTAGCTAAGATGACCAATGTAATTGCTAACTCTAAATTGCAAGATATTTTTGTTCAAAGTCTTTTACCTCAATTATAAGAGAGTGTTATCTTTGATAACTATCCATATTTTGATCAGCTATGCCATACTCTCAAATTACATGAAAGAAAAAAATTATATATGGGAAAAATAAAATACCATGATCATGCTTCATCATCATCTTCCACTTGGTGTTAAAGAAAATCTACTTTCAAGCCATCTCCTAATCCAACTAAAGTAAATGTCACTGTTAATGTTGTTTCTACTCATGACAATATTCAATTGCAACCTCCAAAGCATACATTTAAAAAATTTGTATGCACCTTGCTTCTTATTTCCCTAACTTATCGAGATCAATATTATCATTCTTCCACCACCACTCAATCTTGATCCTTCTCGCCCTCGTAGCCATAACTATGATGAAAACTCTAGATGTTACTATCACTAATGTGTTGGGCACTCCACTGATCATTGTTTCAAGATTAAGCATCTTATTCAAGATCTCATTGATAATAATGTGATAGAGCTCCTTGAGCCTTCTAATTTTAAACTGACAATGAAAATATAAATCTCAAAATATTTAATGAACCTTTACATAAGCATGAAAAACAAGCTACGTATTATTCAACTAATCATACATATCACAATGTTCCTCCTCCTTCATCGAGGCCTATCTACTTTCTAGTTGTTACTGTTGATGCATATTCACGTGTTATAACATTCTCAGATCATGATTATCATGATAAATTTACTTCTGATTCATTACACATCAATGCTTCTATTGAATCTTATACTATCAATAACACCATGATCCATCCATCAACTCATATTAGTGTGTGTCAGTATCACAGCTCCTCATGTATCAAATGTCCCACATCAAATATCTCATATCATGTACCTAAATATTTTGGCTATATTAGGATTCTAGTTACAGCTAGGCCTCTATCCATTCTTGTGACATTCGGAGTGTCATCTTTAATCAAAGGTCATGACATGCTATTAGGTCTTCATTGGCTCTACATCACCCAAAACTATTTCCTCCATGAATCATCTATTTCTCAAATTCATTCACAATAAACAAGTTATCACTCTTAAAGGTGTTCCACCATGCACACTATTGCCACTACCTCCTCTTAATGACACCCTTCCATCAGTTTAAGTATTTAGTCCTCTTAGGCCTCTCAAATTTAAGGCACACTCTGCACATAGTTCTCCTATTCACACATGACCTACTTCACAATCGTTTCATCCTCATTAGTCCACTAGCCCATCTTTTCAGCCTAATTCCCCTACTCAAGAAGCCCCTGCACATAGGTGTTCACCACCTCCTTCACTACATAGGTATCCTTCACATATGTGTTTATCACCTCCTACACTAGATATGCTTCCTTCACATGTACATTGTCACTCTCATACAACAACGATCTTAGAGCATGGTCACACGCCTTTATCTCCTCAGATATCGGGTGGAGAACCCTTTCCCTTCAGTCTCATTAGATAGCCTACTATTCATCACACACTTGGGGGCATCATATTACTCCCCTTACTCATATCATTAGTTGTCTCACATCTCTACTATTATGCTCTGTGTTTCATGCTTAATATTTCTTAACACACCTTATATCATCGCTACCATATGACACACTCTAGTTCCACGGTTCATACTCAATTGCTGAGGGTCTAAATATGAAATTAACCTCACATCATTCAATCTTCATGCTATGTGCTTCATGATTTATCTTTCTAGCATACATTCTCAAACCATTTCCCTATGACACACTCTTTTTATATGGTTCATTCTTGATTGTTGAGGGGTATTTTATAAATGAACCTCATCTCATACACATTTTCTAGGGGGCACGCTGCTCCTACCACCTTCACAAATTACATACCTTCCCATCACTCATACATCATTTGCATATCTTGTTTGCATCAATTCTTTCTTACTTATACTACTTAGATTATTGCACTCTTCTTACTATGCTAGTCAGATATCCAATATGTAATTATTTGTCTATGCTTCATGAACTATCTTTCTAGTATACATTACCAAACCAATTCCCAATGATGCACTCTTGTAATATGGTTCATTCTTGACTGTTGAGGGGGATTTTATAAATGAATCTCATCTCCTACACATTCACCAGGGGGCACACTAATCCTATCACAGTCACATATTACATACCATATCATCATACTGACATGATTTTACATATCTTTGTTGCACTTACTCTTGGTTGGTTATACTATTTACATGTTGCACTTTTCTTATTATGCTAGTAAAATACTCAGTATGTCATCATTTTTCTATATATACACACACATGCACATTCACTTGTTCTTTAGAGGTGAATGTAGATCTCTTACATGTTTTTACACATTACAATGATGTTTGCACTGTACTTTTACCAAATCCCACCAAGTCTCATTGGGGCATCTACCTCTACTACTCTCACACATTGACGGTGTTATTAAACCATTATTTACTACTTCTTATAACACATTTCCATTAATACATACATGTCTTGACATACTTTATATCTTTCTAACATACTAACGGGTGCTTCATGTGCAACATTTTCCTTAGAGGACTATATGCCACCATGGTTTTCTTTTATATTTTTCTTGTCTCTTATATGCTATTTTTTTGGGTTATGCCATTTATCTTGTATTCCCATTATATGCTTTTGGTTGCTTCAGCCCTGATTATCTTGTGACATTATGAGCGATATCTCATGTCTAAAACCCACTTATCGCAATCCATATTTTTTGCACACTTTATTGCTACACTATCTTATACTTGCATACTAGATTTGTTTACAATAACACATTTTACTAGCCTTATTGTTTGCATTTTCCTTGGTTTATACCATGCACATCCCCTGCCCCTTGTAAGGATCCATTTCAACTCGATTTTAGGTCCTCTCCTTTGGATTGCATGCTCCTAAATTCATTATTTGCACTCCAAATGAGGGGGTATACATTGGGTGAATAAATCACCTTTATATGAGCTTAGAGCTACATCATAGAACAATACTGTATAGAAACAACACAGAAATATAGTCACAGAACAACATAAAACCTGACTTAGGTCCTCAACACAACACAAATACCAATGCCCAACATCAGACTGCAATGCCTAAGCGCCTGTGTCCTCACTTGGGTGATAATATCCCAAGGGCGTACATACAGAAATTATCAAATAAACATAGTTCATAAAATGTATTTAGAGGATTTTTTCTGAAGCTACAAGTATAGACCTAAAGTTACAGAATGTATGCAATCTCCTACAACCAATTTCAATCAAAATGAAAAATATAATTGGAACTAATTCAAGATAATCAGAACTAAATCATGATATACCATCTCTAGTGGTGATAACGGGCAGAGTCATGGAATGATAGTAACACTAGAAATATTTCCCCAACACTCACTCTTGACATGAGATCGCCCAAAAAACTCACATTTGTCGTGACATCACCCAAAAAACATGCACTTGGCATGAGATCATCCAAAAAACTCACTGTTGACATGAGATAACCCAAAAGACTCACTTTACATAGCATTCTAGGATACTTTTTAATCCTTTATACTCTTTTTCATTAGGTGTACACTTTTCTTTATTATTACTCTTTACACATTTTTTCCTACCTATACATATTTTTCTCAATTTTCGCATATACATTACTTTGACTACTCTTTTTCTATTCTTTTGCAGGTTTGTCCTTAATACACAACAAGAAGCATCATATAAGTACAATAACATGTACAAGCTATGCATACACTTCACCCCTAGGGTCACTTTCCTTTCCTAGTCTCCATGCTCCTTTTTTAACTCATTCCACACTTCACTTGTCCTCTTGTCACATTATTCGTTGCACACTCTATAGGATAAAAAAGTACACATCTTCTCACTACTTTATGTTATCGAGTATTCACTCAAAAATATAAAGTGGGGGAAAATGTAGACATAAAATCATGTACTTGGGTACATTTCTAGGTCCTAAATGCATGATAGCATTTACATGATTCCTAAGCAAGAAAAATAGTGTTTTATGACTATATATGGCCTCTTTTGTCTGTATTTTACTTTCTCTTTGGTCTTGCAAACCATAAAACCCATTCAGAACCTAACTTGTTTATATTTTATGGCTTCAACCACTAGTGGCTAGCCAAGATAGCAACACCCTGGCACTCTTGTCCCCTTTGGGTGCCCCCAACCCTTTCTTATCTTACTTGCTCCTTTTAGGTCTCTTTTATCTTTTGGGAAATTTTTTCACTTATGGGTCATCCTTCCAATTGTCAATTACAAAATTCAAACAAGGGAATCATATAAATACATAGTTATGTGTTCAAAAACAGAGACCAAGCTCTAAGAATTTGATGTACCCTAGAATTCACTGCAAATAACTCAAGGCACATTGGCACATCACTCAGCCTAAACTAAGCACTCACCCGAAGATCCTAAAGGTACCGGGTCTCTCTCAGAGTAGCTTATCCAAAATGTTAGTGTGATTGCAAGTATAATTTAGATCCATAACAGATAATCAATTAAATCGTAGTGCATAAATCAGATCTAGATCTTAACCATATGATAGATTGAATAAACAATGACAATAATGAGATTTATTATACAAGAACCATATTCAATCATGTCTAACACCAATATCCATCCAATATGATCCATTATATTAAGTACTATAAGAAAATAAGCTTCATACATTATATAGTGTCACCATGAGTCATGCGCATGAACAAATCCAGCAACATAACTCTACAATCAAAATGAGATGTCCAAACCATGCAAATAAATACACATTTATAGGGGTGGGGACTTTCCCTTCATCACCCATGCACTTTCTAAAAATAGGTGAAATGATAATAATATCCATGTGCCTTTACAAGAGAATACAAAAGCATGCAAGTGCTAATAATAGATCTTTTATAGTTAACTCTAAGAATAAATCCTATTATTAGACCAAAACTTTACATAGCGCTCGAACTGGTAACTCCCAAAATAGCCTTGCGTGTGACCTGCAAGTCTTCATTTCATTGGGTGCTCTGTAATCCAACTCAAAAATATCCTTAAACCACAAAAATTGCTAAGTCATGTATGCACCTATTCTTGGGCACGCTAATGTTTTGCTATACATCTATGCCTTCCTACGTGCCTTATTCCCACACACCCAATCCTTATGTGTTTTCATCCTTGAGTTGTATTTCATGTGCTAAAAATTACCCCACACTAAGTGCATTACCACCCCTGGTAATGGGTAATCAAAAATCATGTCTCCAAGAATAAAGAATAAAGAATGAAAGATTAGATGAATAACTACATAAAAAGAATGGAAGATCACTCTTGCTCTACTCTTCTTCAGAAAGGATTAACTCAGGATATTCATTTTTAATCTCTGCCTCTAATGCCTTCCATTCACTCAGTGCGACACCCATCTTATCTCGGGATGTCTGTCACTATGGCTTCCAGCTCATCTTGAGTCATTTTCTCTTTCTCATTCTATAGAACCCTCACTACGTTATCCATACTTGACACCATCCCCTCCATAAAATCCATCTTCTACGTGATGAGCTTCCCAATTTCATTTATTCTTTCCTTGTGTGGATTATGGGCTTCTATAAGTGTTTTGTGCTTTTCTTCTACCAGAGAAAGCCTATCCACATGCTCGAGAGTCTCATTCTTCATTACCTTAAGGACATCATTATCTTCTTCAGTAGTCCTTATCTGAATAATAACATCCAGCACCATGCACATGTTCAGAGCTTGATCTACCTTTTTAAACTCATCCTTCAAGGCCTGCAACAAAAATTCATAACTTGCAATTTTCCCAAAAATGGTGGCCTTGAACCTTGTTTCCTTGTCTATAGGATCTTTCGGTGTAGGCATACGCACAGACCCTTCATCTATTACTAGTTTTACCGGCATGCGTATGTAGTGCATTACAAAAGGAAATTTTTCTGGAACTTGTGTTTCCAGATGTGGCCTTACCTTAAGAATATCATCTCCAATTTCCTCAGCCATAATGATCAATGCTTCTATCTTTGCCTTGAACCTTTCCTTTTTGTCATTAAGCACTTTATCTCACTATCTTTGTCCTTGTTATCATCCATCAATTCCCTAATGGTTGCCACTTTATCCATGTTCATGTGCATAATTTCTGCAGATACCTTTACCAAGGCATTTCTCACTTGTTCATCCGACATGAAATTAGGCTAACATTCATGTGGCAGATGTGGGGTGTTTTATTCATTCTACACAAAATGTATGATTCCTCACACATGTCAAAATCAGCTCATCCATATGAGTTTGCATAGATCATGATAAATGTTTATGTGTGTGTGCGTTCACCATTTCTCGTCAGCATCCATCATCTCCCAACCATACAAATCCTTTATTTCCACAGTGCTTTGGAACTGTGCACGTAAGATCTTGCTTGTTTCATCCACATAGCCCACAATAGAAGTCTCATAGTATTTTCCCCGCTATCCTTCTTATCATGCCCGGGAATCCGTAGACACTTGAATCATGAGTTGGGAACTCACCTTCTTGTGTAGTATGGGGTGCACTAAAAGGTTTTCCCTTATCTATTTTTGTACCTGGATCCTTTAGCCATTCTTCATCTCCTCATCACAAGGATCCTCTGCATCTTTAGGTCGCACTAGATTTCCTGGTGCGCTTTCCCAGAATTCATCCTTATCTTCCTCTTGAAGTTTGATCTTGTATTGTTTCATCTTCTTAGCTCTACTTTTTGTGGTGAAGTCTAGTGACCTCGGCAATGGTTGTGATGATCTCGCGCCCTAAGCCCCATTGATCTTACGAACACTCTTTTAAACTTTTGCTCCTCGGTGGTTTGTTTTGCATCTACCTCCAACCCACCTGTCTCTAATACTTCCTCTTCCTTCTTCTATAAAGGAGGGGTCATGTCGCGCATACTTTCCTTTTCCACAATAGTGGGCTATCTTCTGCCCCTATGCTTCAAGCCACCACTTTCTTCATCAGGTTCTTCTTCTTCTCCCTCTTCCTCCACAAGGGGTGAAACTGGTCCCTCATCTGCCAAAGTGCCAACTGTATGCTTCCCCTTGGGCAGGCCAGGAAGTCTGAACTCATTCTCCACATACATCCCATTCTCTAACCTTGGCTTGAATTGGATATAAACAAGGGAAACCCCAATCTCCCCAATTTCTAAACTCATTGATTTCATATTTATATCATCAGAAATCAATATTTCAATATATGCATACTTACTTGGGTACACATAAGTCTTTCGAGAGTGTGGTAGTCACATTCTACCTTATCAGCATTAAAGATCAATCGGTGTGCATTTGAAAACCAAGACATACGAGATGCTTGAAAGTAACATGTGGTGAAAGCATAAGGAATCTTACACCACGGGCTCTAATTCTTGTCCTTCATTTCAAAATGCGTAATAAAAAAGTGATGATATACAAAAAATGTACCTGTTTTCCTAACACCATAGGAAGTTCCTTTGGTATTCTCCACTCTTCTTCAAATGTAGTGTCTGAAGCACTCATACCGCAACTCTTCTCTTTTCTTAAAGGAACCACTCATGGTACCATCACAAGTATATTTCTCAAATCTCTCTATAAGAGATTTCTTATCCTCTGGGTATTGCCAAATTTTATCCTTAGGCCCATCCAGTACTTCGATTTCTACAAAGACAAGTGAAAAAGTATAGCTCCAAAAATAATATTATCTCCACCATGCACTTCTTCAATTATAGTTTCTGCAACAAACCCTACCAAATTATGTAGACAACACCTTAAGACATCTTCTTTGCTTTATGTGTAGGCACAATGTGTTTTCCTGTAACCACTGATCCTGGTCATTGAGCTTGGTGAGGAGGTGCGTCGCCACTTGAAACACATGATACATTTGTAGCTTTCCTATATCCCTTCCACGCCCTCCTTTTAGGTATCCTAACTCCTTCCTTATCTTCAGAATACCCTCCTTGTCTAAAAATCATTACTCACTTCAACGCCTGAGCTCATAAGTCCTGTCAAGCTCCAAATCAAGGGCGCAGTGAGCCTCATATGTCACCTAACGAAGTAGAAAAATTCCTCATGGACTTTTCTCATCAGCCATTGGTATAATTTCTTTGGTTTTCCAAAGTATGGGAGTTCATATAGTTGTACACCTCCCACCTTTGTCAATAGCTTCTCACCCGCATCATCGTACATGGCCATATCATCTATTGTCCTTTTATTTGTCTTTGTCACTAGTAAATTCTCCACTTCTTCCTTGTTAGTTGTAGTCATATGATTTTAGTCACTCACCTTGCACGGAGAATATGTGAATCCCAATTGCAACCCATGAAAACTTCCTCTGGGTACTACATTTCAGAAAACTTAGTTTCGGGGCATCTTCGATCTCAATCTCAACTTCCTTTTGTTTCTTTCCCCTTGTACCAGCCTCTGGTGCTCTCTTCGGTACCATTTTAATGAAAAAGGTTGTTTTTTACACCTTTTCTGAGCTATGCAGCTCAACTCCATGTGCCCTAGCTTTAATCCAAACCCTAGCTCTCAATTTCTCCTCCAAACACGTCTTTTCTTTACTTAAACACTTCTCCACAGGGAGCGCAAGTCAATCCCATGCATAAATCTGATATCAACACCTGGTTTGTAGTTCTCTAGCACTTCATCACTTTGTCTTTGCTAGCTCACTCATAAATAAATCACTCGAGAATTCGTAATCACAAAGGTAAAAATGGCCTCACAACCCTTACATATATTTTTAAATATGTACTAGCATTAATCCATCATTCATAAATTTTGTTTTTGTTGCTCATCTACGCACCACAGTCATAACCTCTGGCACGCCCTCGCACCAAAGTACTTCACCACTTTGCCTTTTTCTTAGTAGTTTCCATTGATGTAGCCTACGTCATGTTACACTGTGTGTCCATCTATAAGTGGTTTTTAATCATGAGAAATCCTTTTCTATCAACACCTTTCCCAAAAAACACCCACACGAAAAGTTTCTTTACATGCATACCCATATTCAAATGACAATTAAACTATATTCAACTTGCAATAAATCATATATATAAACCACCCCACACCAAGGGTATGCCGAGTCCTCTGTGCATGAAAACAATTAGATGGTAACCAGCTTCTTACGCACAAGCGTGTTTATTACACAAAACACTAAAATAAATTGACAAAGCATAACAATGATGAAGGAAACACATATAAATGGAATGCATTAAGAAAATATAATTTAAATGGAAATACTGCCTTATTAAAAACACCAAGAAGACTTATTTATAGTAGGGCTTCAGCCTAATCCAGTTAAAGTAACTGGGCAATTGTGTTCCATCCAATGCCTCTAACTAGCAAGCACCTGAATCAAGTATATATGTGATAACATACGGTCCCAACCAATGCACCTTAAAATCTCCAAGGTGGTATTAAAACTTTGAATCATACAGGAGTACCATTTTCCCAACCTCAAGCTTCTTATCCTTGATTTGCCTATCATGCCATGCCTTCTGCCTGTATTTTTCTTTCTTCTGAATCCATCATGTTATGGAGTGCCTCTCATCCAACTTCATTAATTTATCAATATGTTCTTCCAATGCTTTCTCATTAGCCATACCTCTTACATGCACAATACACAAAGAAGGTAACACAAATTTCATAGGTAGAACAACTCTCCTACATCAAACACCAACTGAAAGGGTGTTTCTTCATTCAACCTCTTGTAGGTTAGTCTATATGCCCAAAGTACAAAAGATACTTTATCATCCTAGTATTTCCTTCCAACATCACAATTTTTTTTCAAAGTTTGGCTCAATATATTATTGAAGGTCTCAGTAGTTCCATTTTCCTGAGGGTGATAGGGTGTTGTCTTATGATGTGCAACCATAAATTTGTCTAATAGTATCCTGATGGTTTCATTAAGAAAGTGAGTACCCTTATATATTTGTCAAACTTAAAGGTCATCCATTCCCCAGAATAATATTTTCCCATAAGAACCTTGTTATTGTAGTTGTTGTGTAATCCTTTATAGGTGTTCTTCTTCCCACCTTGTAAGATAATCTATACAAGTAATAATGTAGTGTGATCCAGTTCTACGTGTGGCTAGGGAAATAGGTCCTGCAAAGTTAATTTCCCACTTTTCAAAAGGTTCGGCACTAGCAATAGGCCTCAAAGGAATTTAATCTCTCTACCCAAGTTTTCCAAGGTGCTAATAGTGGTCACATGCCTTAAAATATTCTTTGCAATCCTTGTATAAAGTTTCCCACCATAAGCCAACTACTAGAATCTTGTGCGTAGTGGTCGTCCCTCCATAGTGTCCACCTATAATACCGCCATGAGAATCCTCTATAATTATTGTTTGATCATGCTCAAGTACACACCGATGCAAAAATTCATCACTACCTTACTTGTATAATTATCCATTGATCAAAATGTAAGGTGCGGTGCGAATTGAAATTTGTTTCTTCTCTAAGGCCTTCATTCCTTTGGGTGCCACACCCATACGTAAAAAGAAAACAATATCCTCCAAGTCCGAGGCGCGTGGTTTAACCTGAACAACTACGCATCTAGAATTGTATCTTCAATACTCTACACGTCCTCTCCTAATTGAATCCTTAATAAATGGTCTGGGCCATAATTGCTTTTACCTGGCTTCACCACAATTGTAAAGTCAAATTCCTAGAGAAACATGACCCACCGCATAAGTTCCCTTGTAAAATGGGCTTGTTCACTAATTATTTTAATGCCATGTGATTTGTATAGAAACCAAAAGGTGTTGCCAGCAAATATTGTCTAAACTTATGCGGTGTATCATGGAGCGGATCCTCATGCTCCATTGTTGTATAATCTACATGCAGAGTCAACTTCCTACGTCGAATCAAATAGATGATCTACAATACCTTCTCCAAGCTGGGCTAATATTTCTCCAATGGCCATGCTAGAGGCATCTACGTGTACATGAAAAGGTAGGTTCCATGAAGGAAAATGCATAATAAGCGTTGTAGTAAGCTTTTCCTTCAATGTCTCAAACGTGCGTTGTTGTGCTTCTCCCCAATAGAATTTTCCTTTACCTTTCAATAATTCCTCCAGGAGCACACCAATATTAGCATATCCCTTGATAAATTTTCTTTAATACCTTGTGTGGCCCAAGAATCCACGCACCTCACTCTGGCTAGTAGGCTCCTCTAAGCCTAAAATAACTACAACCTTAGTTGGATCCAATAACAAGCCCTCTTTGTAGATAATGTGTCCTAGAAGAATCCCAAAGGGTGTAGCAAACATGCACTTCTTAATATTCAAGGAGATGCTCAACTACCTACATCTTTCAAACATTAATATCAAATTGTCACAGTGATACTTGACTAGCCCATACACTATCTAATCATCTAAGTAAACCTGCACGAACTTTTGAATAAAATCCTAGGATTCTTGAACAACAATGCACAAAAATATCGGGTGCTAAAGTGATTCAATCCAAAGGGCATCATCACGTATGAAAAAAATCCCCATTCAAAGGTTTAAAGTCAGATTCTATCGATCCTCTTAACTATGCTCACTTGATGATATCCAAAAATACAAGGCTTACAAGAAGGATCTTGATCGTCAGTGGAATTCCACACAAATACGATCCCCTCAGCTCATGTAAAAACTAAAACTCAACAACCTCTAAGGGAAAGAGTAAGTCAAAACTATGTATTCTAGTGTGTAACTATTCAAAACACCATGGAACCAAACATCCACCAAGTGTGTCCAAATCATATCTACATCATACAAGGTCTAGAATTATTCTTGCATCCATACAAGTATGCAAAACCTCAAATTCCTCTTTTAGAATCGCATTACAACTAGTCACTCATACAACTCTGTAGGGAAGCAAGAAAATAATGTCTCATATAGTCGTGATATAAGTTTTGTTCAACCCAAACACATGCATCAAAAATCAGGTCCATCGGGCCAATCGACATGTATAAGCAATAATGCAATCAGAAACG
>CM031236.1:690686025-690749845 GCA_018340775.1 Taxus wallichiana var. yunnanensis | reverse complement strand
ATTCACCGTGGACTCGTATGTGGAGAGTTACGTACTTGATTTAGGAGCTTTATCCATTACACTTGACCTTCTAGCTATTCCTCTAGGATCATATCGTAGTAGTATTGGGTATGGATTAGCTCGAGGCTCATCAAGCTAAGGTGGATTGCGGGAAATAAAGTCATTGAGTGTCAGGATGATCTTGGTAGTGCAGTTGTGATTTCAGGGATGAAGAGGCCTATCTCTTTGCACATGGTCTTGGCTAAGCAACTCAAGTGAAGCATGCGTAAGGGTTGTCAGTTATTTGCTATCACCATCAGTGACCGAATAGAGAGAAATCCAGAGCACTCACCCTTAGATGATCATGCAGTTTTGAGGGAGTATGCAGATGTGTTTCTAGGAGAGCTTCCAGGGTTACCACCCCGCAGAGAGGTGGATTTCACCATCGACTTAGTACCTGGATCTGCACCAGTTTCTAGGGCACCTTATCGGATGACGACTCCAGAGCTTCAAGAGCTCAAGATTCAGTTAGAGGAGTTGTTAGATAAGGGTCTCATTCACCTAGTGTATCACCTTGGGGAGCGCAAGTCATATTTGTGAAGAAGAAGGATGGTTCTCTCAAGCTTTGTGTTGACTTCAGGCAACTTAACAAAGTCACAATAAAGAACCATTATCCGCTCCCTATGATTGATGACTTGTTTGATCAGATGCAGGGAGAGAGAGTATTCTCCAAAATCGATCTCAAGTCAGGGTACCATCAGTTGCGCATTTCAGATGCATACATTCATAAGATAGCATTTCGCACACGTTATGGGCATTATGAGTTCACAGTTGTTCCATTTGGATTGACCAATGCCCAGTTGTCTTCATGAGCCTCATGAATGGAGTATTCAGGACATTTCTAGATCACTTTGTTTTAGTGTTCCTTGATGACATATTGATTTATTCTCGTCCGAGGAGGAAGACGAGGAGCATTTGAGACAGTACTTGGGTTTTGAGAGAGAGCAGAAGTTCAGATTTGTAAGAGGAATGTATTCCTTTTAGACTATATATATATATATATAGTATACATACATACATACATATATATATATATATATATATATATATACATATGTGTAAGTAATCATTTTTTTCAAAAACGTATTAAATATTAGAATATATAAATTTATACTTCATACAATATTATTATTATTATAAGAATGGCTTTTGACAAAATATAATATATATATATATATATATATATATATATATGTATGTATGTATATATTTAGATATATATTTAATATTATATATTAATACACTTAAACAAAAAAATGAATTTAAAACACACAAAAAAACAATAAACAAAATAATTTTAAATGATTTTTGTTTTGTTAGAGTGGGGGAGGGCCGAACCCCTCCCCGCCACCATGCATCCCCCCTACGCAAAGCACCCCGACCCCACCCAACTTCTACGCAGCCTATCCCGCCGCTGCCACATCCACCCGCCACCACCACCGCCCCGCAAAGCACCCCCGACTCCCTTTCCCCCTACGCAGCACCTCCTTCCCCTCCACGCTCACCTCATCCCCTTCCTCCATCCTCCTCACTGTATAGCCACATCTGCCCCACACCTCCCCCTCTTTCCCTCAAACAAAAAAAAATGTGACCCAGCCCCTCTTCCCTACACGCCACCATTACCTAAAAAAAAATGCAGCCAGTATGCCTGATTTAATACCAAAACATCTCTGGTTTATACTTGCACAAACAAATTTAATCCGAAATTCGGAACAAGAAAATAATCACAAAAAAACATCATAATAATGATACTAAACTAATGAAGAAGAGATAACTCAAAATAAATTTCCATGAAATCAAGTTTCCATAGTTCTTCAACCTGCACAAGAAAAAAAACCAAAAGCAAAATGAGAGAAAATAACATGGTAAAGAAAAGAAAAGAAAACATAAAGAAAATTAGGGAAAACTTTAGGGCATTTTCAAAACCAAGGGTCAAGATCAAATTGATCCAAGGGCTCACAAATAACCTGTTCACTTTTAAGACATGGGTATTTTTAAATTTAAGTGGGAAATAAAGTTTAGTGTATGTGCATGTGAAGAAAATAAATTAAAAGGGGACGTGTGGACAAATATTTTAAAGGGGAAAACAAATAAATTTTAAAAGATGTGTGTATTTATTTGGTAACTTTAGTAAGTCTAATTGAATTAGGTAATTAATTTGTTTGGGGCTAATAATACATTTGATTTTTGAACATGATTAAATTATTATAATTAAATAACGTGGGGAGACGGATTAAGCAAATACAATTGTAGTAGTTTTAGTTCACCTTTAAAAAAATTACCTAAAATATTAGTTGCACATTTGTATGGTTTTTCCGTGTCTCGAGGCGGGGCACTACATTGTGGATAAGATAATAACGGAACTAAATCACAATAAGAAAAACTTATTCAATATATTCATTTGGGAAATTTTCATTATTAATAGATATTACATTTATATGAGAGAGTTATCCTTACATGTGATGGATTCAACCTTTATCTTCAATAACCAATATATCTGAACAATATCTGCTCTAATGACCCATTATTATATCCTAATCCTATCTACGTGATTGGTTCTCACAGATCACTTAAATTATAAACTCTAGATATGAGTTGTTTACTACAACTCATTTACATCACACTAATTTATTTATTCTCGCTATGCAATAATATCTAATGTTCATACATATATTTCCTAACATGAATACTACGAAATTAAAAAAATATCCTTACACAAACACTACCATGTAAAATCACACATTTAACGTAACAAACAATTTTAATACCTAGAACAAAAATACAAAATAACAAAAATTTAGTTGAGCATAGTTTGAAAAATACTTCCATTCACATTAACATTAGTAGATGCAATACAATCAGAATGCATATAAAAAATTATCATGTATCTAATAATATGAATAACAATAATGAGTATAACAACACAAAATTGTAATTTGTAATTTATAATTGCACTTACATAAATAAATATATAATCTTACATGTTATAGGATTTTAACATCCATAGGTCTAAGGTGATTAAACTATAAAGTTGTAAAATAAAATAACTCTTCATGTTACTATAAAAAAGGGTGGAAGTTGATGAGATGGAAATCTTTAGATAATGTAATGATGTTGGTCATTTTGTCATATGAGTAATTATAAGCTTTAAGATAAAGGTTGTTATAGAGGAATGAAAAATTAGTGGGTTTGCACTTCCAGCATTTTTATAGGATGGCGTGCAATAATATTGAAGCATGATAAAGGTAAAGAAGTGATCTTTTTTAAGCAATGACATAGTAATTTTTTCACATTAAAAAAGTGCGTGCTTTTGACTTGGATTCTATAGGAAAATATGGTGATTGGTATATGTTATTAGATTTAGAAAGACAATTATTACTTTTGTAGTTGATGTTGATAAGGGGTGTGATTGACAATACTGATTTTCTATTAAAGCCAAAACAAATGTTGCAAAATACATTAGAAGGGATGTTAGATAACAGTTAGTTGTGTAATAATTGAATACAAATGCAAGTGAGACATGTAAGTTTGCTAATACTCACTCTCAAGAATGTAGTGAATGTGAAGTGTTGTTGTCAAAGTAGATTGAAAGAATGACTAAGTGCTTTAACATATTATCTCTCCATGAAACTAAAATGAGACAAAATATGCAATTATATATAAACAAATCTGAAATGGTTATGGTACATTCCAAATTTCTTTATTACCTCAACGAGTTTGAGAGCATCATTGTTAGAGCTATTTTGTGCATATCTTACAATCATAGCATTCCATGAGACCACATTTCTTTGAGGCATTTTGCAAACAAAAAATGGTATATGTTATTTGTGTTATAGGGATAGTTTTTTTTTTTGTAGTTGTGTTTGTTTAAACTATGGGTGATTGATTTTGTATGTGTAGAAATATAGATGAGTCACTTCATTTAAAAAGTGCAAACATGAGGTCTTACCCTTAAAACTATTCAAAATGCAAAAAAGTGATATAATGTACAAAGCTTTGGATGGAAACAACTATAATTTGCATGGTCCTTTCTCGGCATTTTAAATTTCTAGGTATTTGTGTGCAGATGAAGACATTAAAAATGTGTTGTTGTTGGTTAACATAAAGAAATGAGCAACAATAAAAAGGAAAAATCGAACATGTATGTTGAAACGTGTAATTTTGTAATTGTAGATATATAGATGAACCACTTCATTTAAAGGTTTCATCTCTTCATTTCAAAGTTGTTACAAATTTGTACATATACATTTACAAATCTCATATCATGAGTGGTATCATTTTGTGGACTATTTTATTTGAACTTAACATGAGAAGAATTATATCATGAATGGTAGCCTTTTGAGGGTAATTTTATTTCGGTAAACATGAGTACATTTGATACCCCTTGAACGGAAATGGCGTCTAGGATAGAAGAAGTGTTGAGTAAAGTAGTAGCGGAGGTGCTATCAAAGTAGAGTGTAGTATTTACGAAGGGTTGAGTGATAGTAGTCTTGCTTCCTCCTTTCTTCTTGCTCCAAGTGTTGCTACGTGCGCCATTTTTGAGTACCTTTCGAATGAAAAAGGAGGTGAAATGCAGCAGATTTGCAAGCGAGGCAACTCTGGAGAAAGTTGTGAATGTCAGACCCTGCCTTTCATTGGTTCCAATGTCGACAGTTGCTCTATGCATAGTAAGTCCCTGGGACTTGTGGATAGTTAATGCCCATGCCATTTTAAGTGGCAATTGTCTTTGATTCCCTCTCGAAATAGGGGGTATCGGAATATGTAATGGGTTGGAGGGATCCCAACATGGGCCGTTGTATCTATCAAATTTGACAACAACAAATAAAGGTAATGTTGGTGGTGGCATTGATGTGTCGTAGACAATGTCGGTGATTGATTGTTCTGTAGCACCATTTACGAGGCTGCGTCAACCCATAAATTTGCAATAAGCATGATTTTTTGTTGTTTGCACAACAAAACTTTGTGCTCCAACTGATCATCATCAAGGATTTCTTGGTCCCCCACCTGTTACTTTCAACAATGGATTGGGCGATCGGAACGTTCAATGCCTTCAACATTTGAAGGTTGTGGGAGTCCACGAGGTCATTTTTTGCAAACAAATGTGGTGCGTCCTTAAAATTTTTGAGCTCTTGTTGAGTTAGGTGTGTGTCTGTGTGAGACATTAGGAGTTCCCAGTCCTCAATAAGAGGGGTTGAATCTCGCATGTTGAGCAAGTAAATTCCAGAATGAAACTTGTGCATCGGTTGTTCCTTGTTGCCAAAATATAGTTTGCAATGTAATGGAAGAATGAAATCCCTTCCAAAGGGTGGCTCCATAGGATTTACTTGCATAAAGAGGATTGTCCATAACCGGTGGTAATTCCCGAGGTCAGGAGGATGACTGATCTGTTTCCAAATTCAGATGTTTTTGAGTGTGGGAAAGCCTCGCGTAGCCTACTATCAATTTTTCCTAGCAACTTTGGGCCGATGAAACTCATTTCATCAATAAGAACATATTCTATATGTTTCAAATGACTCTTGAAAAGATGATAATGCTTGGCCTTCAAGGGGTTTTAATTCTTTGATTGGAATATGGAGGGGTGCATGGATTGTGGGTGCGGAGATGTTGAATGTTGAAACACCGGGTAGGGGGAGAGCAGAAGGAGAGGCGAGGGAGATGTGGTTGATGTTGTTGTAAATGAATTAGATTTTATTTATCAGAAATGATTTTCTATGTGCCATTGTTCCTTGAATTATCAATCTTAATGGAGGTAGAAGTGTTTTGTTTGTTGAATGGTGTAGTATGGTATCAAGAGCTAGTTGTTGTTTTGAAGACAAAGGTAGTGTGGTAGATGGTGGTGTGGCTGCATGCATGTTGGTGTTATTTGTGTCTTTTTTCTCTCTCGATGAATGATGAACCAATTATCTGCAAATCATGTGGAACGCCATGTATGTTCCAATTATTGTGTATGTCAAAATCTCGTTTCCCAACATTTCAAGACTATCAAGACCCGTGTTGTTTCCCGAGATGAAGTTGTGCGAAGACCTGCCATTCTTGCAATGGTTCGTGTTGAATACTGCATTCGACCTCAGAGTCAGAACTAACATTTGTTTCATGTCATGTGTCTGTGGTAGTGCGTAAAACATGCCATGGTCTGTAGTTGTGTTTGAACATGTCCCAAGTGTCGTTGATGTCATGTGGGCTTGAGCCAAATTGGAGGCAATATTTCTGAAAGGCTTGTATAAAAGGAGTTCTGACCAACAGAAAAGGTCATATGACATTGAATCCTGAGTTGGGACATCCACAAATCTCGGGTGGACCCGAACAATTGCTTTAGTCGACCGTAGTTTCCATTTATCTCCTTTATGGTTCTTGTTGTAGCTCCAATCTCGAGCAACCTGAATAAGTGGTAGGTGTTCCATGGTTGTAGGGAAACTCTATATGCATCCAAGAAAGTGGTTGTTTCTTGTACATCACGTCACTTTCAATGACACGTCTCAAGATTTTTTTGCCAACATTTAATGATACAAACGAATGGTTGCACATAACAAGTGGCAATTTTTGCAGCATGTGGCATGTTTCTTGTGTGCTTATGTCATGTTCAACAATGCTCTCTGTGTGAGCATTTTTGAATCACAATGTGTGTTGGTGAATCGCGTCAACATCTCTTGAAAATATGGATAGCATTTGGTGATAGGTTTTTGAACGTTGCTCTGCTTTTGAAGCATATTTTGCAATATACTTCAAAACTGCATGGCAGGAAAGTACCGGTTGGCAATCGACATTTTCTCTCCATATGGATATCATAGTTTGATTGTGTATGTTCAATCTATCATCATTTCTGAAGGGAGGTACTTAATTTTCCCATCACTTTCAATGAGAAGGGATGAAGTAGGTTGTGTGGCCCATGGTGTGTGTTACTACCTACTGCATGGTTGTGATTGCTTTCTACGCATGCATGTCATTTCGAACATTTTTGTGTGTGGTGTTGAACATGATTAAGTAGTTCTTCAAGGTCTGCATGTGGGGAGGAGGATAGTATTTGTGTTGTATTTAGCAAACAAGGGTCATCTAGCAAGTGACCTGCGAACAAAATCCAAGTGGTTGCAAGCCGGATGGGGGTTCCAAGAAGACACGAACTTATCAAAGTATTGTTTTGTTGCCTCAATAATTGTTGTATCCTCCCAGTCCATTGCGTCAACTTTAGGTGTGTTCTCGAGCCACAATAAACCATGGACGTGTGTGAGAGCCTCTATGTTGCCATTCATACCTGTGAGATGAGAGAGCATAAATATTAGCTATGTAGTCTGGAAAAAACTTATTAAATAGTAGATTTTATTACTGTACCAATAGTCTACTACTCCAAGTTCCTTCTGCAATATTTCTTCATGAAATATTGTGAATATGTGATGTAGGTATGTTGATACTCGATGAGGGTTTGAGACAATGTTAAGTGTTCTCCAATGTTGTGTGGCTCGAGGATCAGTAGGGCATTCACCATACATAATATTGTGGAGATCTGGCCATTTAGTGTCTGCAACACTTAGAGTGAAGAATAAGGTTGGTGTCCCCAATTGTTCCACCATATCTGAAAGCTCGCTTCTACTTTTTGCCCAGAATGAACGCGTCCCTCGAAGGCTCGATCCAAACCACATTAAACTATCTGGGAGGTTATCTTTGGGGCATTCCAATAGTTGTCTTCGTAGATCTCCAATTGTTGTAGGGATTCCAGATTCGATGTTTTGTTTCATGAAAACTGTAGTTGTGGACTAGCTTTTGTGCCGCATTATGAGGTTTAGAAGGAAGTAGTGAAATCTTGGGTGTGAACAAAGGCCATCATGGTAGCGCATCAAATGAAGAGCATATTCATGCATTGGAACTTCTTTTATGCGGGGTTGTTGCCACATTGCTTTTCCAGCCGGAAACAAAGTTGGGAAGGCCATTGAGAACATGCCCTCCGTATTGTATTCATTTATAGGTGAGAGCCCAAGCTCTGGCCATGGCATGGTAAATGGGGTGTTACCATCGTGGTTGAGAAAGAACTATTTGATTTCCTCTTCTTTGTTCTGAATTGTGGGGTGTTGGCATGAAAGATGATGAGTGTTCATACGTTTCATCAGAGTCATTGGAAGCATCAATACCATGAGTGTAGAGGCAGTTTGCATTTGGGGAAATTCCACTGTGGTTGTGTTAAGAGACGAGGAAACATTTGATGACTCAGATGGTAGGGAGGAAAGGGCATCATGGTCGATTAAGACATCTTTGTAATAGGGATCGTGTTGGATTTTATATTGCAAGGCTTGCCCAAACACGAGATCTACTGACGTAGAAATCATACTTTTGTAAATTATATCCTTCCCTTTGTATGAGTACTATGTCCAAATCTCCAAGGCGGTGTGGTAGGTACTTTGCTATTGAAGTAATGTTTTGTGGGAAACTTATGGTGTGTCTGAGTATTTGTATTGTCCTCCACGTACTTGGGTGACTGTAGTAATGGATTGACTCATGCGATAAGCATCTCCTCTATTTGGGTTAAAGACGCAAGAATGGTAGGCTACTTTTCAGGGTCCATGTTGTTCCACGAAGAGAAGCGATGGCCGTGTTTTTCAGATTTGCATCTGCTACATGAGGGAAATCCTTCAAAGGAAATTGTTTTAATTCCAAGGTAATTTTCCAAACAGATTGAGCAAGTTTGGATGTTTGCCAACAAATCTATTCTTTTGTGAAACCGACGTTGGGCTTCAATAGTGCTGACGAGGGTGGAAATATGGGAAGTCTTTGTGTATGGGGGGGGTGGGGTGTTTTGTTTGGGTCGATTGTGGATTGTAAGGTGGAAAAGAACAAAAGGAGAGGAGGAATTGGTTGTACATGTGAGGAACGAAGAAAAGTCGGTACTTGAGACAGTTTCTTGTGGTGGCACAAGAAAATGGGAGGCGTGGTAGTAGTTAGCAAATATGGGTTTAATGCAATGGAAGGAATTGGTATGTTCATGCAAATTTGTTTCCATGGAAGTTACTTGTGGAATGTTGGTTGGAAATCCTTCAGTAGTTGTATTTGTTGGCAAGTTTGGAATGACAGGGAATGGTAGGTTGTTGGTCGATGTAAGTTGATAGATATTTGAGATTTTCGTTGTTTCTATGCTCTAGGTGACGACGTCTCTGCTCAGAATTTATGTGAACTTTATTTTTTGTAGTTCTCTCTTCATCGTGCTTTTTTGTAGGAGTTGACATGATTGTGAAGTGACACACCTATGGAGTACCACTGTTTGGGAAAAAAAATGTGTCGATCAGTAATGAACGATGCATTGTTTGTTGACATACAAAAAAAAAAACTTTATACAATAAACTATATACAATTGTAATGCATGTGGAGTTCCAATTGGAACTACGTGTAAGAGGTATCATTTGAGGATTAAAAATCTGCATTTGTTGCTTAAGGAAATTAATATTAGTTATATGGAAAGATACAATACGTTCCAATAGTATACAATGATGCAAATACGTACATAATATAAGTGCAAGTAATTATCATTTATTTTCTTAAAATATCTTTCAATCCACATAGTAGTAGGAGGCAATAGTATGTCAGAATCAATAAACTATATACATTTGAAATGCATGTGGAGTTCTAATGGGAACTAATCATAAGAGGTAACAATTTGAGGATAAAAATTTTTTATGTGTTGCCTAAGGAAAAGATTTTTTGTTATATGGAAAGATACAATACGTTCTAATACTATACAAGGATGAAAATACGTACATAATAAAAGTGCAAGTTAAATGCATTTATTTTCTTAAAATTACTTACAATCCACATAGTAGTAGGTGACAATAGTATGTCAGTTTATAAGGAACTACAAAGTTTTCTTTTGAAGTAGGGGAAAAGGGTGAAACATAGATATGAAATAAGCAACATAGTGGTGATAGTTCAAAGTATAGAATGGGATGGGTGAGGGTGTAAAGTTTGAAGGGATGGATACATTAGAAGTATTTGCGTAAAGAAGGTTACGGAGGAGTTGCATTGTTATCCACTTTCTTAGAACTGAGGATGACACATTTCAATATGTTGTTTCCGCAGTATGTCTCTTTTTTAGGGAAAGTGTGAAGCAAGTATTCGTTGCCGATGACATTGCTTGTAATTTCACTAGTCGCGTCTTCATCTATAGATAATAGGTGGAGATCGCTAGCTTCAACACCCATGATTGACTCAGTTGTCTCATCAAAAGTGGTAACTGACTGGAGTTCTCTGTTGGGTCCTTTAGATCGATCCTGAGTGCATATCTATAATCATAGTTTTGAACTTATACGTTGCAACTCAAACATAACCATGAACCATTACCATTCTCTCTCACCTTTTTCCTGCATTGTTTGTCACCTTTTTGAAGAGGACATGCCTTGTAAAAAAAGTTGTCCATGTTGATATTTGTGATTTTTTGCAAGTAACCATGGCCCATTCATTTCTCTCTGTGTTCCCCATATGTAGTACCTGTGAAATCATTGTTATAGAGGTCAAGATTTTGGAGGGCCCATAAATTGGCTTGTGATAGAGGGTACCGGAAGGGAGTAGTCATCAGAATCAACCCAACCATGAAGTGTATTTGTTTATGAAATTAGAGGGTTGACGTAACATTTGGTTCTTGAAATAGTGTCAACTGAGCTTCCATTGAAACTGGAGACGCGAGCAACTTTCAAGGCAAGGACCGGAAGAGGTGGTATAGAAAGCATGTCTTCAAGTTCTTTGCTTATCTCATCTAAGTGTTGTCCCCACAATGTGACACTTACATTGAATCCCGACATGTCCTTTAATTGTAGTGTTCTTCTCTTTGTTTCAGACTTGTCATGCCGATGAATTGTTGAGCATGGTGACATCGTAAGAACAATGCCAATCAAATCAACTATAGAACCTTCAACGCTTGCAGGTATGTCCTTGATTTTGGTGAAGTGAAAGTGATGGGAAGGTATTGTATCCTCATTTTCTATGAGTGGAGATATGGTTGAGGAAGGTTGCAGGAAAATCTCCAAAGCATTGTTCAAATGGTTGTAACATAGCTTTCCATCAAGCAATCCTCGCAATCCTCCCATTGGAAATTGTATATAGCTTCCCATTTTCAATCTGCTCATAGAATGCTTCCATGGCCTCATTGAAATAGGTGATGTGGATTTCCCCTCCTTCCGATCCACAAAATCAAACCCAAACATGGAACCATCTCCCCTTGCATTGTGATATTCGCGAAGGGTTGTTTTTGCTAGGGCATGACCCTCTACGGACCACATGCGCATAGATGTATTCAATCCACTTATTTTAGTTGGTGTTCTCACAAAATATTTGTTAACCTGATTGGAACTTGCATCTGTTTGAGGAAACTGACTATCTTGGAGAGCATTTGTTGGTAGTCGGGTTGGAGCACCGATTATCAAATGTTTTTCGACAAGAACATCCATTTCAATGATAAGAACAATCTGTAGTGGAAAAGAAAATCATGATAGAATTAGAATTGAGCAAATGGATGAAAAAAACAAACATAAAGAAATTATAATTAATATAGGGAGTTTATATACATTGGTAATCGAGTAGGAGATGAAGCTTATAGTTCACTTTTGATCATTCTAACATGGGATTTGTGTAAGCACACAATGGAGCCTTCTTGTATTGATTTTTCGGTTACACTGACTTGCAAATTTGGAGGGTAGAAGTGTTGTCTGAAAATGTATCCCATCTGAAAGGTCAACACGATGTTGGGCAGCCCGTGTTGAGAATGGACCTTAGGGAGGACAAGTGCAAGTATCTGAAATGTGGGGTCAACAATGGAACCACCCTCAATCAATTGAGAAATGCCTTCGTGTGTCAAATTTATTTCCATGGCAACTAAAAGATGCTCGAGATAGTGGGAGTTCTGCAAATGTATGGTGGAAAATGTAAACTTGTAGTGTAGTCAAAGATGAAATGAAGGATGTGTTCTGGAAAGCATGCATTTGTAAGCAATGAGAACCTTTAAAGTTTGCTTCCTTTTTCATTTATATTTTCTAAAAAGTGCAAACATGAGGTCTAACCCTTTAACAATTCAATATGCAAAAAAGTGATATAATGTACAAAGCTTTGCATGAAAATAACTAAAAATTGCATGATTCTTTCTCGGCATTTTAAAACTATATGTATTTGTGTGTAGATATAATGAGGAACACATTAAAAATGTTGTTGTTGGTTTACATAAAGAAGTGAGCAATTGTATAAAGGAAAGATATAATGAAGAACACATTAAAAATGTGTTGTTGTTGGTTTACATAAAGTAGCTGAGCAATTGTATAAAGGAAAAATTGAACACGTTTGTTGAAAAGTTAGATTTGTGTTCCATATGTTCCACCACAATATATACATGCATTTATTTGAAATGAATTACATATTATTATGTTAAGCAAATAGAATGGAAAACAATAAGAACAATATGTACACTTGAAGTGAGAAAACTATAGGTATTTGTATGGAGACACAATGATAAAGAAATTAGGAATGCATAGTTGTTGGATAACAAAAATGAACATGTGTTTGATAAGTTTGATTCTCTATTTGGATATATACTACCACAATACATACATGGAATTATTTGGAACGAGTTACAAGTTTGTTTCAAAAACACTTATAGACAAACACTTATAAACTAACCACTACAAGCTATTTTTTAAAATCAAATTTCTTGCTTTTTTGGCTTGTGTAATTTTCTTTGCACGTTTCTTGTATTTTTGTCTAGTTGCAGATGCCTCGATTGGTATTCCCATTCTCCTCAATTTGTGGGGTGGTTCATATTTCAGTGCATCTTCGTTAGAATCATAAATCAAGTAGAAGCCTCGTGAATGATCTCCAATCATTCGGATTTTGGAGAGAAAAATTGGGGATGTTGGCATCAGGTGGAGGCGATCTCTGATCATTTCGGCTATCACTATTTTAGGTGGTTTTGGTTTGCCTACAATGCAAAACATTAACAACACATTGAAGACGTTTAAACTCTTCTTCCTCTCGCAAGCAACAAGGCGTAGTTAATGTCAATCCTGTTGTAGGGGGGAATTGTGTTTCTAGTCTGCATCATATTAAACTAGAGAGGGAAAAGAAGTATGTTAGTTCTAGAAGATGTTTTTAGGTATGATATGAAGCAACTTAAAAATCCTTTTCAATGATCAGTCTAACGTCCAACTTGGGACGCTTTGAAATGGCCTCATTGGGGAACAAGCCCCTCAACACATAATGAATCATGTCATTGATGAAGGCACATGCCCCCACATGTCACTTCGGAAAAGGATTGGAGTCAACTATAAATATAAATGTAACAATCAAAAGCAAATAACATGAAAGCACTCTACAATAATTTTTTAATCCATAACATGCAATAAACAAAACAAATGAATAAATACTTCAATCAATATTGAAACCCACCTGAAGTTGTTTAGAGACGACACTCTCTTCTTTACTACGGGAGAAAGAGAATCACAAATACCCTACAAAAAAGTGAAAAAGAAGTTAATAAAACTAAATATATCTATACTTATTCAATTAGTTACATAAAAAAACAACCTATTTTCGACGAGATTATAAATTGATCAATGAATAGTTGAGCACCAATTTTCAAAGGTAAAAATTAATATAGAGGTAATTTTACAATATTTTAAATCATTAATCAAATATCATCTAAAAAATCCATATTTTCATGTTTATTTAAATGCTACCTTGATTACATAAAATTCATGGGAAATTTTGTTGCTCTTTAAAGTTGTACAAATAATTTTATTGTTTCTATTGCAAATATCATAACTACCCACATCAAATTTGAGTGATGAACCGAGTTCAAAATTAATAGCATCAAAAGTAATCTACATATCATAATTAGCTATGAATTATCACTATCAAACAATTTGTTTGATTAGAGAAACATTTTAAATGTGATGATTATCAATATGATATACGATGGTAAAATATTCAATATCTTTTATGAGTTGTGTTGTAAAGTTTGTAAGATTGATAATTTTCATTACAAAATTTAATGTTTTCTAAAAGATGTTATTAAAATCTTATCTTTATTTCAATTCCATAAGGTCAAAAACAAAGGTATAATTGTTTTTACATTATATAGATAGAATTGTGAGCTCAATGGCACAATATTTATGCTTTACATTTATACAAAGTTTTCACTTCAAAAATTTGAACACTGTTTTATGATTACAAGACCATTCATGAGAGTAAATTTGGATAAATATAAAACATTTCAAATGAATATATTGTTCTAAAGAATTGAAAATTGCTTGACTACAAACCCCTTGTGCATTAACAAAAGGGGTAAATTAAAGGGAGTTAAATATGGAAGTTGATAGATGAATCTGAAAGTGGTATTTATTGTATACGCTTTTTTTGAAACTTGTAATGTTTTATGATCCATGGGTGAACATTCAATGTATATCTTCACGAAAAAACTTTTAGTCTTCTAAATTGTATGGTAAATGAAAGAATTTCAAGAATGTAAAAAATGAAATCCAATGAAATGAGTTGAAAATTTTTATCAAAGTGAAAATCATATGATTGCAAGAATTTATAAATATGTTTCTATCAAAATTGTAATCTGAATTCATTATGTTTTACCCAAAAGCTTGCTTGAAAAAAACGATTTCAAAAAAGTAGTTGACAAAGCATCAAGCATAGTAATCTTTGAGTCTCTCATCATGGATATTCACTTTCTCCACCTGAAACTCTTAAAGATTAAAATTTGTTGTTTTATGATTACATGGTAAACAAAATTGATCAATGGGACATCCTACACGATGAGTAAAATGATTATGGCTATGGTGTTACAACATTTTTATAAATGTGACTCAAAAAGATGTTTTAATTGAAATTCTAAAAAGCTTTTGCAAATTTACTACCCAAGAGAAAAGAAACATGAAACGAACAATAAAAATGATCTTGAAAACAATTATGAAGCATCAAAAGTTATAGGAATGATTACATGGATATTCTAAATTTCTCCACCTGAAATGTTCATGATACATAATAAATCACTATGAGGACATATAAATGAGAAATGATAGTAATTAAATTTTTTATGGTATTACAATTATTGTACAATCCTATAAATCATGTGTTCTAAAAATTGTAATCAAAATATGTCTATAATTAGGTGATCGCACAATCACTACCCTGCAAAGTATTCATTGTGAAGTTAGCGATGGAATTGAGAAATTGAAAACATCAAAACATCAAATCTTGTGAGTGTTACATGATACAACTTTCTCACATGTAAAAATGTTGTTTTATGATTATATGGTAAACGAAATTGTGTTTCAAAACATCTACACGATGAGTAAAAAAGTGAAGATTAATGTTTCTTGTGGTATTACTATTGTAGAGGTAAATATCTAAAGTAAACAATTCTTGAAAAGCAATGAAGTTAAAGATGGTATCTCACTTAAGGTGAGGATGGAACAAATCATCTATTGGTATTCCAAGTGAAGGACAAGATGGAATGGGTGAGGAAATTGAGAAAACATCATAAACATCCAAGAAAACTCTATCATCAACATCATATAAAGAGAGTAATCCAACAACAAAGGATCTGGTTGATGGAGAAATAGTTAAAACATGTGAAAAGTAGTTGACTGAAAATATCTCTTGAAGAACCATCCACACCTTCCTAAAGTGGCTTCAATATTGTCTACGATGACATGTTGGGCATGAAGTTGTTGGCAAATGTGGCATCCTATGAACCTTAAAAAGGGATGAGCAAGTTTCCTTTGGCAATTCTAAAAGATGAGTTTTTGTGACAACAGATGATAGTTTGGACAAGTCTATGGTTAATACCTCCTCATGTGGCTCAAAAGCTAAATAGACACAACACAAAACAAAACCTCATTGACCAAGAACCAAAGTTGTAGAATTGGTCATAAGAGGAGGCTAAGAAATATAGTTCTACTGCTACATACAAGTATAAACAAAATTTAAATGCATACCTGCATAATTCAATTTAACACAGGGAATTGACTGGAACTTGGAGAGCCTGAAGAATGAAATTATAGTGTTAGTGACCAATATTTAAAGGTTAATGCATGCAAAAGCTATAAAATAAAATTTAAAAATAGTAAAGCCAAAGCAACATGCAAAATCAAAAAAGTAAAATTGTTAAAAAGCAAAAAGTAAAAAGTCCACAGCTTTTTCCATAGGGGTAACGCCTTCGCGAAACAATAATATTTTATCAAACAAAAACTTGTAAAGTACAATTCTAAAACGGGTTTGAATTCTTTAGAAGCATTTGGGTGGGTACAATTAGGATCATTTACCCTTCATAATGAAATTAAGGCTATCCATTCAAATTTAATCATTGAAAGGAAAGACCAATTCATAGTTATAGAAGATGCGTCAAATTTGCACATCTCTACACCACTCTATTTTCAACTTTGTACATAATCGTTATAGCGTTAAGATTATTTTTTGTACCCATTTCATGGGGATTCAGAAAGACTACCTAGTTTTTGGTGTTTAAGTTTTATTTGTAAATGTTGTAAGATAGTGATATATAGACACAAATGATATGATTATCGTAATCAATAATCTGAGTGTGTTTATGGTGAAAGTGTGGTTATAAAGAAAAAGTAAAATGCATTCAATACAATCAAGGTTGTATTATTGTGTATTTTCACATTATAAAGATGTGGTGGTGTAGTTTTATATAGCTCATTAGATAGAGATGGATATGGGGATGGGGATGGGGATGGGGATGAGGATGGCCCCAGATAAGGCAGAGACGAGGTAGAGATGGGGATAAGGAAGGTTATAATGCGACTTGGATGGGGACTAGGATGGTCAAAATGGGACGAAGATGTGTCTTCAGATGGGACCATGATTGCGATTAGGATTAGGATAGTCAATTTGGGAGGTACACAAGTTTTTCACACCGAAAAATAATATCACAACTACAAGACCATCTAATATAATTGGGTTTAACTTTTATTAGTATATGCAAATTTCTAATGGTTTCTTTAATAAAGATAGAGTTAGATGCATTTATTACCCATGAAGTAGCATTATTATGTATTCTTCACATTAGAATGATATAATAGTCTAGTGTTGAATAGTTCACCAAATGGAGATGGGGATGGGGATGGGGTGTGGCTGAGTGGGTTGGGACAATAATGGAGACTAGAATAGTCAAAATAGGATGAAAATTTATATTGAGACATGAGGTACATACTACAAATAGGACTATGACACTCGACCTCAAATGCACGTAAGTGTTTTTCACTAAAAAGAAAAAGAACAAGAAATAGCACATCTAAAAGACATCCAATATAATTGAGTCTTATCTTTTAATTGTATATATTCTTTTAATGATTTCTTCAATAAAAACAAAGTTGGATGCATTCATAACATTGTTATGTATTCTTCCCATGGGACACTATGACAAGGACATAGGGATGGGGATGGGGATGGGCACAAGGACCAGGACGGTTTTGCCTGCAAACGACGCAAATTTACGTATTCAATAAATTGAGTGTATTACCCATGAAGTAGCATTATTATGTATTCTTCATGTTAGAATGATCTAATAGTCTAGTGTGAATAGTTCACCAAATGGAGATGGGGATGGGGATGGGGATGGGGATGGTCGAGTGGGTTGGACGATAATGGAGACTAGAATAGTCAAAATAGGATGAAAATTTATATTCAAACATGGGGGTACATACTACAAATAGGACTATGACACTCAACCTCAAATGCGGGTAAGTGTTTTTCACAAAAAGAAAAAAACAAGAAATAGCACATCTAAAAGACATCCGATATAATTAAGTCTATCTTTTAATTGTATATATTCTTTTTAATGATTTCTTCAATAAAAACAAAGTTGGATGCATTCATAACATTGTTATGTATTCTTCACATCGGGACAGCGGTACCATAGTGTTGAATATTTGATTAGATGGAAATAGGGATGGGGATGGGGATGGGCACGAGGATGGGACGGTTTTGCAAACGACCAAATTTACGTATTCAATAAATTGAGTGTATTACCCATGAAGTAGTATTATTATGTATTCTTCACGTTAGAATGATCTAATAGTCTAGTGTTGAATAGTTCACCAAATGGAGATGGGGATGGGGATGGGGATGGGGGTGGCCGAGGAGTGGGTTGGGACAATAATGGAGACTAGAATAGTCAAAATAGGATGAAAATTTATATTGAAACATGGGGTACATACTACAAATAGGACTATGACACTCAACCTCAAATGCGGGGTAAGTGTTTTTCACGAAAAAGAAAAAAAAAAAAAAGAAATAGCACATCTAAAAGACATCCAATATAATTAAGTCTATCTTTTAATCAGTATATATTATTTTAATGATTTCTTCAATAAAAACAAAGTTGGATGCATTCATAACATTGTTATGTATTCTTCACATCGGGACACGGTAGTACCTATAGTGTTGAATATTTGATTAGATGGAAATAGGGATGGGGATGGGATGGGCACAAGGCCTGGGACGGTTTGGTACAAACGATTTAAATTTCGTATTCAATAAATTGAGTGTATTACACGCAGTAGTATTATTATGTATTCTTCACGTTAGAATGATCTAATAGTCTAGTGTTGAATAGTTCACCAAATGGAGATGGGGATGGGGATGGGGATGGGGGTGGCCAAGTGGGTTGGGACAATAATGGAGACTAGAATAGTCAAAATAGGATGAAAATTTATATTGAAACATGGGGTACATACTACAAATAGGACTATGACACTCAACCTCAAATGCAGGGTAAGTGTTTTCACAAAAAAAGAAAAAAAACAAGAAATAGCACATCTAAAAGACATCCAATATAATCAAGTCTATCTTTTAATTGTATATATTCTTTTAATGATTTCTTCAATAAAAACAAAGTTGGATGCATTCATAACATTGTTATGTATTCTTCACATTGGGACACGGCGAAGTACCTATAGTGTTGAATATTTGATTAGATGGAAATAGGGATGGGGATGGGGATGGCACAAGGATCTGGGACGGTTTGCACAAAACGACGCAAATTTACGTATTGATAAATTGAGTGTATTACCCATGAAGTAGTATTATTATGTATTCTTCACGTTAGAATGATCTAATAGTCTAGTGTTGAATAGTTCACCAAATGGAGATGGGGATGGGGATGGGGATGGGGGTGGCCGAGTGGGTTGGAGACAATAATGGAGACTAGAATAGTCAAAATAGGATGAAAATTTATATTGAAACATGGGGTACATACTACAAATAGGACTATGACACTCAACCTCAAATGCGGGTAAGTGTTTTTTCACGAAAAAGAAAAAAAAACAAGAAATAGCACATCTAAAAGACATCAATATAATTAAGTCTATCTTTTAATTGTATATATTATTTTAATGATTTCTTCAATAAAAACAAAGTTGGATGCATTCATAACATTGTTATGTATTCTTCACATTGGGACACGGCAGTACCTATAGTGTTGAATATTTGATTAGATGGAAATAGGGATGGGGATGGGGATGGGCACAAGGATTGGGACGGTTTTGCACAAACGACACAAATTTCGTATTCAATAAATTGAGTGTATTACCCACGAAGTAGTATTATTATGTATTCTTCACGTTAGAATGATCTAATAGTCTAGTGTTGAATAGTTCACCAAATGGAGATGGGGATGGGGATGGGGATGGGGGTGGCCAAGTGGGTTGGGACAATAATGGAGACTAGAATAGTCAAAATAGGATGAAAATTTATATTGAAACATGGGGTACATACTACAAATAGGACTATGACACTCAACCTCAAATGCAGGTAAGTGTTTTTCACGAAAAAGAAAAAAAAACAAGAAATAGCACATCTAAAAGACATCCAATATAATTAAGTCTATCTTTTAATTGTATATATTATTTTAATGATTTCTTCAATAAAAACAAAGTTGGATGCATTCATAACATTGTTATGTATTCTTCACAGTGTTGAATATTTGATTAGATGGAAATGGGGATGGGCACAAGGACTGGGACGGTTTTGCACAAACGACGCAAATTTCTGTATTCAATAAATTGAGTGTTTTATACGCAAGTGAATCCGTAAACAAATAAGTCGCTCACTTCGTTGAATGTGAGGTCCATTATTATTATTATGTAATCTTGACTGTAGAATTGGAACCATTGTTTGACAGCGCAGCGTGTGGTTTTGAATGGTACGGTTAAAAGACAAAACAACACGGACAGTTGTTTACCAGACTCGCACTGTGATTGTTTATCCTGTCATTGTTTACGGTCTAATTATTGTATTACCCACAGCCTCTCAATTTCTAACATAAATGAATAGCAAAAGCGTAAACATATTAAGATATAGAATGGTGCATATGGTTAGTCGATGAGCACCTCGCTTGTGCAAAAATACAGGTTTAATAAATAACAAATTGTTTAATTTTTTTTGGTCTAATTATTGTATTGAATAATCTATGGTTAAAATCAGGAAAAACAACCCACAACTTCTCAATTTCTAACCTTGATCACGACCACTCAATGGGCAAAAATAAAAATGGCGAAAGTCCAATAGGTCCCAGGTTCGAAAGTTGGTGTGATCATTGTTCAATCCCCAAGAAATGGGAACCCTCTGATTTGCATTGGACAAAATAGTGAAATGCAAATGACAGTATAAATCTATCCATATGTCAAAGAATTGTATGCAACGAACGCCAACCCTTGATTTGTCACTATATATGTGAGTGGTGACCACCTTTTTCCCGTAGAAGGAATGTCTATTATCGCAATGAAGTGGTTTATGAGATATCTACATGGCACCAAATAAATAATAATTTCTGTAAGTTAGAAATATGAGATGACAAAGATTAAAAAATTAAATGAGAGAAATGTATTAATGTTGGGCATTACCTTTTTTATGGTAACCAATCGGGCTCGTACTACTTTTCAAAAAATGAAAATTTTTATATGTGGATGGATAGGATGGCTTTTCCATGGTTTACAAAGGGTTAGTTATGTCCAATGTAGGTAGAACAAAGGCACTTTTTAATATTCTAATTTTTGGGGTTGGTTTAGTTTAATAATTTTTCGTTTTCTTTTAAGAGGTGATAAATTTGGGAAGATATCTAGAAGGTCTAATTAAAATATTTTTCATATTGAAGGCAAGAATGAAAAGTTGGAAAAAAGGTAGGAATTTAATACCGCATGTCACACACCTATTCCACAACTCACATTGTACCTCCCAAATAATAATGACAAAGTGGCTAAAACATGGGACGAGTTTGAGTCACGATGCGTGCACCATCTCAAGCACACCATGAGGATTTTCCATTTGTGTCTAAAAGAGCACCTCAACAAGGTCTTCTGCTCGGACCATGGTGAGGAAAGGAAGAACAATGACATCTCTTTGTGCTCTGTTCTGAGGCTTCTACTTCATCCTCCGTAGAGAAAAAGGGCCCTATTGATAATCCTAATGGAGGAGGAGGAACATGATAGATGGAGGTAGGGAGAATATCATAGATAGTGACAGGGTTGCGTGCAAATCCTCTAAGGCTGAGGCCACTACCAGGGATTGAAAACTCAAAAAGAAAATATGGAAATTTAATACAACCTGTCCCACACCTATTCCACAACTCAAATTGTTCCTCCCAAAAAATATATGTTAATATTGGGTCATGGGATATTTGATGAAAGAATTATTGCCCCCACATCCACTATAAAAATGTCTTCCATTTAATTATAACGACGATGTCTATTTTAACGCTAAAATGCACCAACATAGTCATAAGAGTGATAAAAATACATATATGTACCATACTAGACCATAATCGCATCCCATGCCGAGGTAGTTGTCATATAGGTCACCACGACAACCATTATATAGATGTTGGGACCCACCAAGGGTTAAATTTGAAGGTCGTATAGATGTTTTTTGTGATTTTAATTGTAAAACACTAATAAATATTTGAAAAATCGTCACTCATGACTTGCGTATTTACAATATAGCCGTCATTTTTATAGATTTATATATAAATTATATTAATATATATAATATACTAAAAAAATTAAATAAATATAAATTAATAATGTTTAAATAATTACTATTTTTATATTTTTGATCATCCAAAAAATTGTTTACAGAGATAAAAGGATGCCGTCAAAATTAATCCAGGGGACCCAAGGAGCAATATCGCCTACCTATCATTTCGGTCATGTGATAAATTTCAATTTCAAATTATAAAGTTGATCCTACTCATTCATTCACGCCGAAAAAAAAAAACTAGTTCAGTCACCTCCATGTAGCTGCCTTGCTTCCACATCTGTAAGGTTTTTTTCTCTACAACCTCTTTATGCTAATTTTGACAATTATTTGTGCTTGGCATAGGTACATTTGTGGCTTGCCACCTTCCACTTTCTATTTTTCACAACGGTAAAGCCTTTCCTTTCTCCTCTTTTTAAAGAGATTTTACTAAGTGAAAGAATGGCTTGGCACTCTTGATGGAAATCAAAAATGAAAGATTCAAGGATGCTAAATGCAATTAGTGAATAGGATTGATCACAATTTACTAATGTATGTGCATACTGTTGGTCCGAAAATCGTCGCGTGGACAAATCTATGGATGACGAGCCAACAAAGGTGTGCGGGCTTAGCCCCTCTTTGAGACAAAGCGGCGGTTTATTGTTATTTCTACTAGCGAGAACCTATGCAAGTCTCACAGATTCTACCTTCGGGGTTGGGATCTCATCCCGATGAGAGTGTTTCAGTGCATGCGAAAAGAAAGGAATGAAAGAGGGAGAAGAGAAAGAACAGATCCGAAGGGAGAAAAGAAATGAATTCCAAAGCGAAGCGTCGGAAGATTTATGTTTTTAGTTTGGTAGTAAGCAGAGCCAAACCTACTTGCATAAATAAACAAAGCAATCTTGATGAGCAAATGACAGAAAAGTAGATATGAATCCAAGCCCAGATTAAACACATACGAGATCTAACGTAAGAAATATCTAATGTATAACACAACTATTGAGCACAAAGTCGAATAATTGTATTACATGTTCTCTTACATTAAGAAAGCTCAAAGTCTTTCTCTCCTCACTTCTATTTCTATCTAAAAATGTTCACCCCGAATACAACAAGTATTCTATATTTATAGAAGATGAGGGAGAGAGAAGGCAAAATGGAGCCAACCACTTATTTACAAAGATATTTACAAAATATCTAAAAGTCATGTTGACTTTGACAATTTGATGGATGACATCATCTCATGATGCAACATGGATGATGTCATCATTTGTGTCAACATACTTTAGATATTTCAACAAGAAAGTCGAAGAATAGAGAGAAGAGGAAGAGGAAGAAGAAGAAGGAGCAGCTACTCGTCATCATCATCCTATGCGGTAAAGGGGGTCGCCTTTGTTTGATCTTTGCTCGGTGATGATATGTGGGCTGAGCGCGATATTCTAAAACTTGTTAATCATCGGCCCAAATTGATCCGTGATGGATCCTTGTGTTCGTTGATTGCTTCGCAAGTCTCCCGCTGCTCAAATACATGAGCTTTTCCGGGAGTTTAGAATAATCTTTTTCCGCCTCGATGAGGAACTCCGATGAAGTCCCTACAGTCGAGTAGGTTGTTGATAGATTCGAGTGTCGAATGTGACTCTCGACCCTGTCCCGAGAAGCGATCTCCTTGAAGATCCGGATAGTTTCATTAGCTGATCTCAAGGTAAGGGAAGGAGTGAGCAACCGGAGTCATGGTGAAAACAATTTTCTCCATTTGATGCATTCTTGTTGGCTAATGACCCACGAAGTTCGGTGGTGAGGGATGCAAGTATCAACTCAAAATGACGGCGGTGAGGTCTATGACCGCCTCGCCCTTCTTGTTCTCGACACATCTTGTGTCTTTGTTGTAACATTGCACAATTACCATCATGAATTCGTTGTTGGCACGACGCGGGATTCCTCCGGCGAAGTGCGGTGGCACCGCTATTAACTTGTCCATCCATGGACTTCTTGAACTTTCTCGAGTTCTAACCCGAACTCATCCATGTCAATGTGACCCATTCCCGAGTCTCGACATCCATCCGCACTCGCACGATTCTGTGATTCGGGCATCGACCCTCGATATTTGTATTTCATCTCTTCTTCATCGAAAACTTAGCCTTTCCTCTTGGTTTGGTGGGTTTCTTGAGCGTAGACATGTGTTCTTTCGAACTCGATTGCTGATCTGCATGAAGAAGAAGTGAGAACCAATCCACAAAGGTTGAATTAGTCATTTGATCTTCCATTGGAATGCTAGTAGAAGAAAGAGTTAGAGATTTTAAGGCTCGGGGCGCGGGGCGCATGAAAATGCAGATTGGGCGAATGGATAAGGCGCACACAAAAAGAGTGTTGCGAGAGGTTATACTGGCGCGAAAAGCGCATGGCGCATGGATGTAGCAAATTGCATTTTATAGAAGCAGGCGCACAGAAATGCGTGTTACATTGAGATTTGGTGCGCCCTTTGGCGCATGGGTAGATTGTGTAACATTAACAAATGGTACGCAAAGGCTTTTGCGCGGCGCATGAGGGTTTACACAACATCATGTTGTCGCGATGGAGGGTGCGCCCGCGCACTTTATAACTTAATACTTGCGAATAAGGCTTATGTTGCATGGAAGCCGGGTGCGCCCTTTGGCGCGTGGAAACAGCATGTAACATGGATAAATGTGTGCGCCAAAGGCTTTGAGGGGCGCGGGATTGACACTTGTAGCATGCGAAAAGGCGCGCCTTGAGGGCGCATGAATTCTAGCTGCAGCGCAGACAAAAGGGTGCGCCATTGGCGGGTTTTGATCATGTAACAAGAGCTGGTAGATGCGCAAAGGGGCGCAATCTTGTCTTAAGTGTAACAAGACGCGCCACAAGTGCGCCATAGAACTAAACTTAATTGCTCAAATCTTTTCATTCTTTCTTCCATTTCAAAGATAGCATGGACATATAAGGTTTCATAAAAAGTTTAGCAGACTAAGCCCTTTCAAAACAGCTCCTTCCGCAGATCTAGAAAGAGGGAGGAAGGGAGGAGGAAAAAGAAAATGAAACAGAACAACACATGGGGGAAACTAGCTTAATCATATTCCATTTAAAACCGGCCAGCAAACCAAAACACGGACAAGAAACGCCCAAGGAACCGAAAGCACAAAAATGGAAAAGAGGGAGAACCTCTCACCTTGAATATATAGCAAAAATTGAGAGCGGGTCCACAGGGCGACGAAAACGATGGAGCAGAGGCTGACAAGTCCAGAGAGATCACGTGCTCGACAAAAAGAATGAAAATGACATTGGGCGCGCACTGATATATATAGAAAAACTTGTCATCAATGCGCCAACCACTTTTGAAATGGCGCATGAAAGTTGCTGTCGACAGGGGAAAGCGTGCGCCCTTTGGCGCACGAAAGTATTTGACAACAGAAGAATGAGCGCGCCTTTGGCGCACCATATGCATTGTCGACATGAAGTTATGTGCGCCCTTTGGCGCACCAAAACTGGCGTTAAAGAAAAGAGATTATGTGCGCCCTTTGGCGCACTCAAAAGAGACTCAACATCCTTCAAAGGTACCGAAAGACGTGCTTAACATGGAAAACCATGCGCCAAAGGCTTTTTAAGTGGGCGCACTCAAAACTTTATGTTCAGTAAGGCAAATCCATGCGCCTTGACCAAAAAGGCTCAAAAAGACTAAGTTTGAAAACTAGATTTCCGGGAAGGGTTTTACAATGTTTCGAACGTGAAGGACCCCTAACGAGAGATCGAAACAAAATTTTCGGTATGGTTATCGGTAAAATTGCCTTGTCAATTTTACGGGATAACAATAGCTCTTCTCGGGGACTATCCTGAGCAAACTTGGGGGTAGAGAATCCCAGATCACATGTGCCTATCCATTGGGTACGGAGTCAAAAACAAGGGGACCGGAGGGAGAACAAAGGAAACACACGACAACCGAAAGCAACACACACGACGAAAGAAAACACACAACTAAAATATAAAGCGTACTGAAAAGAAGAGAGCAAGCTCTACTTCGAAGATCTTGAGATGTTGCCTGCTATAGGGAAGCGAGAGTTCAGCTCCATCCAGATATGAGAGATAGAAACTATTCTCTCCATTGAGTTGCTTGATTTTGAAGGGCCCTCCCCTGGGAATCAAATTTTCCGTGCATGCCCTTTGGCTCTCTTCGCTTGTCCCACAAGAGGACAAGGTCTCCCACTTGAAAATTTCTCTCGCTTGGCTTTCTTATCAAAAAGCCTCTTTACTTGATTCGATGTTCGGTGATCTGTCGACCACTCTTACTCTCTTTCTTCAAGTTCCGAAGATACATGATTCTCTTTTCTAGAGAATTGGAAAGTTTCATCTTGATTACTCGTGCAAGCGTAGAGCGGGAAGTTCAGCGAGAAATGGGAAGTTCGGCATCGGTGCCATATAACACTTGAAAAGGTGACATGCCGAGAGATATCTTGGGAGTAATGCGGTCCGCCCCACAAAGCGTCGTACAAAGACTTGTGCCACATCCGTTGGTTCTCATCTACTAATTTCCGTATGATGGTCACCAAGTTCTTATTCTTTGGATTCCGCTTTGACCATTTCCCGAGGGTAATAATCGAGGCATGTGCAAAGTTATCCCATATTCATAGCAAAAACTAATAACTTCGCGAGGAGAAGTTAGAAGCATTATCAGCAACGATTTTGTTTGGAACGCCAAACCTGACAATGATATTTTCTTTGATAAAACTGGCAAACCACCTCGAAGTGGCATGCTTGACAGGTATGGCTTCCACCCACTTAGTGAAGTAATCCGTTGCTGTAAGGACATAGCTATGTCCGGCACTCGATTGAGGATTGAGTGCGCCAATAAAATCAATTCCCCATTGCCTGAATGGTTCATTGATAATGACCGGCCTTAGGGGAAGGGCAGCCAACTTGGGCTTGCCGAATTGTTGACAGGGTTCACACTTTGCCACCCAGGTAGCCGCATCTTGAAAGAGCGTCGGCCAATAGTACCTGGCTCGAATGATCTTGTGTGCTGTCACGGAAGAAGAAAAATGGCCTCCACAGGCTGAATTGTGAAAACTTTCCAGCAGTTTTACTTGCTGGGGCTTGTCAACACATCGCAGGAAGACACCGTCTATCCCGCGCTTATATAAACCGTCATCCCAGATGACATATTTAGCTGCCCTGAGCTTTATAGTGCGCTTCTCCTTTGCAGTTAGGTGCATTGGGCATTCGCCGTAGGTAAGGAAGAAAGTGATGTCGGAGTACCACTCATCACTAGTTGCTGTGAAATAAAACTAGAGGCGAGAGAATCGGAGTTCCTCTAGAGGGCTTTGCTCTTCTTGAGTCTCAGATCCTTTTTCCTTTAGGTTTTCTGAATCTTTGTTTTCAGCCATTAGCTGACACAGGCCCTTGCCCCTTACCAGCTTGGTTGGTTTAATATCCAGGTCATATTCCTGGACCTTTGCGATCCAATTCCCTCTCAAACTTCCTAACTCCTGCTGAGTTAGAATTGATTTCACCGCCGTGTCAGGGACCAGCACCACCGTATGCGAGTTTAGAATGTAATACCTGAAATTCTTCACTGCTTTGACAACGGCAAAGGCATGCTTTTCCAATTGAGTCATCTTCAACTCATGAGGTTTGAGAGGAGAACTCATGAATGCAATCGGGGATTCAATGTCTTCGGAATTCTTTTGCATTAAGATTGCAGACACAGTATGTTCCGATGCGTAGCTATACATGATGAAGTCCTTGGAGAAGTCGGGACATACCAGGACTGGTGCACGAGCAACAGAAGCTTTTATTTCTTCAAATGACCTTTTCCCTTCTTCACTCCATCTGAAAGTGGGTGATCCTTTCATCATGTTCAGTATGTGGCGAGTCTTTCGTGCAAAGTCGAACAAAACGCCTAAGAAAGTTCACCTTTCCGAAGAAAGAATGAACACCAGTCTTGCTTGTAGGCAGAGTAAGGCTCTGAATAGCCTTAACCCTTTCAATATCTATCTTCGTTCCTTCTTTGCTAACCACATGCCCTAGCAACTTCCCTTCCGTGACTCCAAAAATGGACTTTTTGGGATTTAGGGAAATTCCATGTTCTCGGCACCTGGCCAATACTTGCTCCAAGTGATCACAATGATCACTTCGTTGTTTAGAGAACACGGTTAAGTCATCTAGATAAACTACAATGACTTTTCCCATCATACCTTTAAATGCAAAGTCCATGGCCCGTTGAAAAGTAGCACCTGCATTAGTTAGGCCAAAAGGCATCCTGCTGTAGGCAAATGTACCCCAGGGAGTAGTGAATGTTGTTTTGAATTGATCTTCAGGCGAGACTTCAATCTGATTGTAGCCTGAAAAACCGTCAAGCATGGACAGCATCTCTGATCCAGTTACTGCTTGCAGAACTTGATCCATTATCGGAAGAGGGTAGTTGTCTTTCAGTGAAGCTTGATTCAAATTTCGAAAGTCTACGCATATGCGTATCTCACCGTTTTTCTTGCGTACTGGCACAATATTCGCCACCCAAGTACTGTGATGGATAGGGAAGATGATTCTCGCATCCAGCATCTTCTGAATTTCGGCCTGGATGGTACCCGAGATCTTAGGATTATAATGCCTTTGCTTCTGGCGAAAGGCTTTGACATCTTCTTTCAGCGGTATGTCATGCTGAACGTCCTTTGGCTTGAAGGACTTTAGATCGGCATAGGACCATGCCAATACATCCGCATATTTCTTCACAACTTGACAAATTTCCGCTTCTCTTCAGGTGTGCAACATTTGCCAATGTTTACAAATTGCGGGTGTGCCTCAGAACCTATATTGACTGGTTCTGTCTGGGGATGAGTCAGGACCATCTCGCCTCTTCTTTTCATAAAACGGTCATGCCTGTCAAACAAGCGCTCCAGAGAAACCAGGCCCTTCGGAATTTTATTTCCTTTGAGCTGACATATGCCGTCTTTCTCCTCTGATTCATGGTTTTGACCGTTGATTGATTCACGGCATGTAGAAGTGGATCCTTCAAAATACAACTCGTCAAAATTTTCTGATTTTTCTAGAAAGGCAATGAGGTGATTATCATCGTTGAATACCTGCCAATGCTGAGAGTTGTCTGGCACGCTCGGGCGGAAAACCACTTCAATGGTGTATTTGTTCGTTTTCAAACCCGGGTGTGGGAGCATGAGAGATGCTGAAATGGCCAATGAATCGGCCATGTCATTTTGAGCTCTTGGAATTGCCCCTATCGAAAAGGCATCAAATTCCTCGATGTTGTCCCATACTGCGTTGCGGTAGTGCCTGAGCCTTTCATTTTTCACTTGGTAAATCCTTTTGACCTGATTTATAACTAGCTCAGCATCACCTTGTACCTTTAGATTTTTAATTCCCATTTCCTTTGTGGCTTGCATACCGAGTAATCAGAGATTCATACTCAGCAGTATTGTTAGTATTGAAAAACTGCAACTTGAAAGAAAGAGGAATTACCTCCTCTTCGGGAGATATTAGCACGATTCCGGCGCCACATCCACTAGTCGCGCAACTGCCATCAAACTGCAAGGTCCAGATCTCATTAAGATCCTTTTCTTGAACAAAAATGCCCTTTGTACCCGTCTCGGTAGATAAGAAGTAGTTCCCCATCCCTGATGATTCAAAAAGGATTTGGGCTTTGGGGTCCTCAGAGCTAGTAACCAAGTACTTCTTTTGCGATTCTGGTTCTAAAGTCTGCATCACACCTTTGATGGGTATTCTAGCTTTAGGCAGTCCATGTGAATTTCTCCACCAAATTCACTTTGCAAAAGCTTCTTCCCAAAGAGAATTCCATAGGCTTTCGGAATGTCGACAAGGACCGTCATTTTTACTCTTTTATCCTGGGAAAGCCGCAAACGTAAATGCGCGTCTTTGATTTGGCCAACCAACGGAACTTGCTTGGTTTCAATGAATAACATCTCCGCCGAAATGCTTGGTAAGAGTGAGGCCCAAAGCATGGGCGACTTTCGCGGCATGACATTATCGAAGCTAGGAATCAATTATACGGTTGCTCAACTTATGCCCGTTGATTAGAGAGAGAGATAGAAAGGTTCTATCTTGCACGATGCGAGATGTTGAAGCAACATTTATGTGGGATTCGGGGGAGTGGAAAGGATTCCTTTTGGGGAAACTGTTTAGACGTAATGACTTGGCTTTGAATGTATTTGGTTAGTCTTACAAGTTGTTCGGGATTTGATGAAGGTACTCGGCTTGAGACATTTGGATCTTGGTCTTTTTGCATGATCTATTATATCGAATGCGGCCAAGGTGGCGTTGGTGAGGAATGAGTCCCTCACCTCGCGATGGTGGAATAGGGTTCTTGATCTTGATAGGAATATGAGGGGGCTGATTCGGAGGAGAGATGGGGAAAAGACTTCTTTCTGAAAAGACTTAACGAGGGTGAGTAGGAAGAGGATTACCTCTTCTAGAAATGGTTGGAGGCACGTTTGACACGACCTTCTCTTACGCACATGGGCAGCAACTTCCGCTTCCTTTCCTTGCGAGCGGGTAAAAGCGACATATGATTGTCTGCTTGCATAGCCTTGAGTACTCTCTTCTTCATCGATTCGTCCTCATCAAATTCCATGTATCCAATAGTAGAGTCGCGGAATCGGCTCACCGACATCTTGATCATCTTCGCCTTGAGACGAAGGTTCTTCATAGTACTGCTCTTCTTCTTCAATCTCGGCAGAGCATTGACCGGAGGAGCTTCAAGCGCCAACCGTGGAGCGATTGTAGGCAAAGCGCGGCCTTTGTGAAACATTATTGGGAACGAAACTCCTTCGAGGAACATCCTGAAGTATGAGGAACTAGGAGCTGGGCCAAGCCGCTTCTTCAATGCGAGCAAATCATTCGCCATCTTTTGGAATGCCGGATCAGACGAAGTAGCAAGGCGGGATCTGAAGATTTGGACTTTGATGATTCCTTTTTCAACTCACCAGATATTATCAAATTGTCTTCTATCCGAATGGCAGCAGCCTGAGCGAGCGGTAGGGTAGCTACTCGCTCTTGAAGGAGCAAGAAGCTGACTTTTGAGCTCATGGCGTTCACGAAGAAACACTTCTGATTCTCCGGTGTGGGAAGCATGGCAACAGGGACACGATTGATTAATGCATTGAACCGGCAACGAAATCACGCATAGTCTCATTGGCTTCCTTTTTAGGTGCGTGATCCATGATAACAACGCAAATGCATCTTCTTCAAGGCTTGTAGACTGTCTTCAAAAGCTTCTGCAAAGTTGCCCAACTGGTGATAGATCCGGCCGGCAAATGCTGAAACCATTCGGTGCGGGCCCTTGTAGAGTTTCCAGAAAAAGGTGAACCGACACATCTTCGTGAGTCACGTCCAAAATACTACATGACATAATGAAAGCAGATATGTGGGAATCCGTGCTTTGATTTCCGCTCCCGTCGAATTTAGGAAAATTCTTTCGGTTTCCGTGAGGGAGCGCGTGAACTGGATGTGGCAGTGCGAGAGGACCCATAGCATTTCCCCATGGTACCGCCATTTGAAAGGCTGGAAAAAGCACACGAGCTGGGAGGGTGGTTCCACTGAGCAGCAAGGCACTACAAAGGGATGTAGATGCTCCTTGTAAAAGAATTTTTCTTCGTGGAGGTGAGACACTCCTGGATGGCTAGCCGAGCTTAGCGCTGAAAAACGTGCCGGTGTTACGCTGAAATTGTGCCTTTGAAGCAGATCGAAAGTAGGATCAACTTCTCCACGGGCTCTCCTGCTGCGCGTAAAAGGTTCACTTGCCAGCGTACCTTCCAGATCTGCGATGTTATGGCGCAGATTTAAACTTTATTTTTGGGTGTACTTGCTGATTTTCTGGTTTTTCTGACAAAAACCAGCAGCATGCACTTTTCTAGATATTTAAAAACTATCCTCTTCGAAAAACCGATTGCGGTTAATGACAAATAGCAGCGAGGATAAGATGGCAGGGAAGAATAGCAGGCTGATTTTCAGATCTGATCTTTACTTTTCAGAGGGTTTCAAACTTTTTTAGAAAACAGTCAAAAACTCAGATCTACGGAAAAATGCTAATTTTAATAAAAACTCGGTGAACTAAAGATACGTAGCTAGGCCCGATCTATGGATCTCGAGAAGAAAATTTTCAATTTTGGGCACTTTTGCAACTTTTTGGATTTTCAACAAAAAGTTGATTTGCAAACCGGCAAAGAATCTTATGATTTTTCGATTTTGCAATCTTACCACCATAATAGATCCAGCGCAGATCTATTCGATCCCAGGGAGTCGCCAAAACTGTTGGTCCGAAAAATGCCGCATGGATGAGATCTATGGATAGGCGAGCCAGCAGGTGTGCGGTGGCTTAGCCCCTCTTTGAGAGGCAAAGAAGCTTAAACCGGTTTATTGCTATTTCTACTAGCGGGAACCTATGCAAGTCTCTGATTCTACCTTCGAGGGGGTTGGGATCTCATCCCGGTAGAGTGTTTCAGTTGCGAAAAGAAAGGAATGAAAGAGGAGAAGAGAAAGAACAGATCCGAAGGAGAAAAGAAATGAATTCCAAAGCGAAACGTCGGAAGATTTATGTTTTTAGTTTGGTAAGAATGAGCCAAACCTACTTGCATAAATAAACAAAGCAATCTTACGATGAGCAAATGACGAGAAAAGTAGATATGAATCCAACAGATTAAACACATACGGATCTAACGTAAGAAAGATCTAATGTATAACACTGACTATTGAGCACAAAGTCGAATAATTGTATTCTGTTTCTTATATACATTACTGAAAGCTCAAAGTCTTTTCTCTCCTCACTTCTATTTCTATCTAAAAAATTTCACCCAGAATACAACAAGTATTCCTATATTTATAGAAGATGAGGAGAGAGAAGGCAAAATGGAGCCAACCACTTATTTACAAAGATATTTACAAAATATCTAAAATCATGTTGACTTTGACAATTTTGATGGATGACATCATCTCATGATGCAACATGGATGATGTCATCATTTGTGTCAACATACTTTAGATATTTCAACAAGAAAGTCGGAGAATAGAGAGAAGAGGAAGAGAAGAAGAAGAAGAAGGAGCATTTACTCGTCATCATCATCTTGCGGCCGAAAGGGTGCGCCTATTTCGATCTTGCTCGAGTGATGATATGTGGGGCGGCGCGGTATTCTAAAAACTTGTTAATCATCGGCCCAAATTGATCTGTGATGGATCCTTGTGCCGATTAAGCCGATTACTTCGCAAGTCTCCCGCTCGTCTATGAGCTTTTACGGGAGTTTAGAATAATCTTTTCCGCCTCGATGAGGAACCCGATGAAGTCCCTACAGCCAAGAGGTTGTTGATAGATTCGGTGTTGAATGTGACCTCAGCCTGTCCTTGAGAAGCGATCTCCTTGAAGATCCGGATAGTTTCATCAGCTGATCTCAAGGTAAGGGAAGGAGTGAGCAACCCTGGAGTCATGGTGAAAACAATTTTCTCCATTTGATGCATTCTTGTTGGCTAATGACCACGAAGTTTCGGTGGTGAGGGATGCAAGTATCAACTCAAAATGATGGGCGGTGAGGTCTATGACCGCCTCGCCCTTCATCGTTCTCGACACATCTTGTGTCTTTGTTGTAACATTATGCAATTACCATCATGAATTCGTTGTTGGCAGTCTTTGACGGGGATTCCTCCGGCGAAGTGCGTGGCACGCGCCTATTAACTTGTCCATCCATGGACTTCTTGTAATTTACGAGTTCTAACCCGGAACTCATCCATGTCAATGTGACCCATTCGAGTCTCGACATCCATACCTGCACTCGACCTGTGATTCGGGCATCGACCCTCGATATTTGTATTTCATCTCTTCTTACATCACAAACTTAGCCTTTCCTCTTAGTTTGGTGGGTTTCTTGCTTGGCGTAGACATGTGTTCTTTCGAACTCGATTGCTTTGATCTGCATGAAGAAGAAGTGAGACCCAATCCACAAAGGTTGAATTAGTCATTTGATCTTCCATTGGAATGCTAGCGAGAAGAAAGAGTTAGAGATTTTAAGGCTCGGGCGCGGGCGCATGAAAAATGCGCTTAAGGGCGAATGGATAAGGCGCACACAAAAAGAGTGTTGCGAGAGGTTATACTTTGGCGCAAAGGTGCATGGCGTACGGATGTAGCAAATTGCATTTTATAGCAGGGCGCACAAGAAATGCGTGTTACATTGAGATTTGGTGCGCCCTTTGGCGCATGGGTAGATTGTGTAACATTAACAAATGGTGCGCCAAAGGCTTTAGCGCGGCGCATAGAGGGTTTACACAACATCATGTTGTCGCAATGGAGAGGTGCGCCCATGCCTTTATAACTTAATACTTGCGCGAATAAGGCTTGTGTTGCATGGAAGCTAGGTGCGCCCTTTAGCGCGTGGAAACAGACATGTAACATGGATAAATGGTGCGCCAAAGGCTTTTGAGGGGGCGCGGGATTGACACTTGTAGCATGCGAAAAGGCACGCCTTGAGGCGCATGAGTTCTAGCTGCAAAGAAGACAAAGTGCGGGTGCGCGCAGCGAGTTTTGATCATGTAACAGAGCTGGTAGATGCGCCAAAGGCGCAACTGTCTTAAGTGTAACAAGACGCGCCAGTGCGCCATAGAACTAAACTTAATTGCTCAAATCTTTTCATTCTTTCTTCCATTTCAAAGATAGCATGGACATATAAGGTTTTAGCAAAAAGTTTAGCGAGACAAGCCCTTTCAAACAGCTCCCTTCCAGAGATCGGAAAGAGGGAGGAAGGAGGAGGAAAAAAGAAAATGAAACAGAACAACACAGGGGGGGAAACTAGCTTAATCATATTCCATTTAAAACCGACCAGCAAACCAAAACACGGACCAAGAAACGCCCAAAGAACCAAAAGCATAAAAATGGAAAAGAGGAGAACCTCTCACCTTAGATATATAGCAAAAATTGAGAGCGGGTCCACAGGCGGCGAAAATGATGGAGCAGAGAGGTGTGACAAGTCTAGAGTGATCACATGCTCGACAAAAAGAATGAAAATGACATTGGGCGCTTAGCGATATATATAAAAAAACTTGTCATCAATGCGCCAACCACTTTTGAAATGGCGCATGAAAGTTTTGTCGACGAGGGGAAAGCGTGCGACCTTTGGCGCATGAAAGTTTTTAAAGAAGAATGAGTACGCCTTTGGCGCACCATATGCATTGTCGACATGAAGTTATGTGCGCCCTTTGGCGCACAAAAGGCAGCAAAGAGATTATGCGCCCTTTGGCGCACCAAAAAGAGACTCAACATCCTTTAGCGCACCCGAAGACGTGCTAACATGGAAAACCATGCGCAAAGGCTTTTAAGCGGGCGCACCAAAACTTTATGTCAGTAAGGCAAATCCATGCGCCCGGACCAAAAAGGCTCAAAAGACTAAGTTCGAAAACTAGATTTCCGAGGAAGGGGTTTTACAATGTTTGAACGCGAAGGACCCCTAACGAGAGATCGAAACAAAATTTTCGGTATGGTTATCGGTAAAATTTCCTTGTCAATTTTACGGGATAACACATACATAAATATATGTATGTATGTGTATTGTATGCATACATATATGTGTATTTATGTATGTATGTGTTTGTATAATTAATGTGTAGTTAAATAGTTTATAGTTTATTGTGAGTTATATTATGGGGATTCCTTCTCGATGTAAAATATATGAATGTTTCATTATTATATTGCCTTTAAATTTAGTCTTATGTAGTATTAGTTTTTTAAATTTTTCTTCGAATATATTATTATTGTTTTTATTTTTCTCTCTAGAAATAATTAGGGATGGGAACTCTAAACTTCAAAAAAATCTAATTAAGAGTTTAAGAGATCCTAACCAATAAGATTAAGAAACGTTAATTCAGAATTAGATCAACACCGTCAAAGTGAAAATAAGAATTTTTCCATTAAATGTATGTGTAGAAGACCATAAACGAAGAACCTAGAAATAACAGGAGTCTCAAATCAAATGTGTTGTATGTCTGAAAGAAAGGTGGGCTCAACCTTATATGTTCCTCGTTGTCAAGTTATACACAAGTGTGGAATGCCAAGGGACTTAAAATTCTAGGTTACAATTGATCCAATGACATGCCATATCTAATGTGTGTGCAATGTGTGTAATTGGACCTTCTCAACTGTGTCTGTAAAGTGACTCACTAATAAAAATTATTGAAAGCAAAATTGTAATAGTTGTGCATGTGCATGTTGAGAAGTTTATAAAGTAAGTGAAAACCATCTTAGGCCACCTTGAATCCATCATCTATTATACATAGAAATCAATATGACTTAGCAATTTATCCCTTAAAGGATGGTATCATAGAGCCCGAACTCGAGGATCACATATTTTTGGCATCTTGAAGCTAGGAAAATTATGCAGGCTCCACTCAAGAATGACTTCACTTTGTTGATGGAAATCAAATATGAAAGATTCAACAATGCTAAATGCAATTAGTGAATAGGACAGTCACGATTTACAACACTTATACATATATGTATGTTCGTACATACATATATATGTATGTGTTTATATACTTAAAGTGTAGTTAAATAGTTAATAGTTTGTTGTGATCATATTAAGGGATTCCACCCCCACTTCTCAATGTAAATTATATTCAAATGCTTCATTATTACGCTGTAAGGCGTTACTATGTGAAGCATGACTTGGAGTCTTTGACAAATGTCAGATTTTCGACGCCTGTGATTTGATTTTCTATTTTCGTTGAAATCAGACGACCTGGTTATTGCATCAATTTTTAATGTTGTAATTTTGTGGTCTTTTAAATGGCAGTTCTAATCGAAGTGGACATGTGGATATTCCCTATCACAAAGCCACAACAGAAATCTGTCAACACAGATATTAGAGCAAGGAAATCTCAAATTTGATTTTTTGTCAGGGATAGTGTGGGAGGTGCGCCTGCTTGTGCCACCTAAATTTAGCTAGATGAAATGATTTGTATGTTGATATTTGCAATTTATTTAGACTCCCCATATTTGCAACGGAAAAAAAGGTCATGTTATATTTGTTGTCTCACATATGGCTTTAGCACAATTTTAATCACCGACATCTTCGCTCGCTCGCCTTCCCTATCACCCCGCCTGCCAGCCCCTGTCCGCCTCCTTGGGCTCGTAACCTATTCATCCAAACCTATGATTTCAGAGGCTCCTTTGCATTTTTGGAATACATGCGTGATAGCTTGAGTGGTTGAAAGATTTCATGGCCTTTTTCCTTTGGCGGTTAACAATCAATGTGGTTAAAGGTTGAAGTAGTTGCCTCTGGTTTGGCAATGGAGTTTTGTTGTGCGTGGTGAATTTTGCACAAATGGTTGGATTTTTTAGGAGGTGTGGCCTGCAAGGAAACAATTTGTTTGGATTGTTTTCAGTTTTCTCTTCCTATAAATGTATGGCCTTTGGGTTCTTGTGCTTTTGTGTTTTTACTTGTTGTTGGATAGAGTTTTCTTTGTTGTTGCCATTGTCTGGGGTGTTCCTCCTTGGTAAGATTTTTTTAGGTTCTTTTGGCCGAGAAAACCCTACTTTTGTGTGTGATTCAACTTCTGTTGTGTATTTTGTAGGTTTCTTACAGCGAAGTGTTTCTCCTTTGTGGGATTTAGTGTCTGGATTCCTTCACCAGGTTCGTAATACTATGTTAGTAAACAAAATCTGAGTTTTGCTACTTGTTTGTCCGAAAATCATCACGAGATCAGATCTATGGATAGACGAGCCAGCAGTGTGTAGGGCATAGCCCTCTTTGAGTCAAAGAAAGCAAACCGGGTTTATTCTATATACTACCAAGCGGGAATCTTGTGCAAGTCTCACAATATTCTACCTTCGGGGGTTTGGGATCTCATCCCAGTAGGTGTATTTCCGACTACGAAGAGAAAGGAAAGGAAGAGAGGATGAAGAAAGATCAGGTCCGAAGGGAGAAAAGAAATGAATTCCAAAGCAGAAAGGTCAGAGGGTTTATGTTTTGGGATTGGTAGTAAACAGAGCCAAACCTACTTGCATAAACGAACAAAGCAATACTGATGAGCAAATGACAAAAAAGTAGATATGAATCTAACAGAATAAACACATAGATCTGACGTAAGAAAGATCTGATGCATATAACACATGTATTCAGCACAAAGTCTCAATATTTGTATTAATATCTTCTTTCTGTTACAAGGAAGCTCAAAGTCTTTCTCTCCTCACTTCTATTTTTCATCTAAAAAATGTCCACCCCGAATACAACAAGTATCCAAGTATTTATAGAAGAAGGAGAGGAAGGAAAGCCAAAAGGAACCAACCACCTATTTACAAAATATTTACAAAATATCTAAAATTCATGTTGATTGTTGACAACTTGATGGATGACATCATCCCATGGTGCAACATGGATGACATCATCCCATGTTGCAACATGGATGACATCATCATTTGTGTTAACACACTTTAGACATTCACAAAAAAGAAAGTCGAAGAAGCGAGAGAGGAAGAGAGAGAAATCATTCATTGTCGTCATCCTGCGGCCGAAAGGGGGTATCCTCGCCGTCACGCTGCTCAGTGACGAGATGTGAAATTGGGCACAGTATTCCATGAACTTGCTGATCATGGGCTCTAGTTGATCCTGGGAAGGATCCTTGTGTCGCTCACTGATCGCCTCGCAAGTCTCCCGCTCGTCTATGAGCTTCTCTGGGAGTTTGGAATATTCACTCTCTACTTCTATGAGGAACCCGATGAAGTCCCGACAGGCCAGCAAGTTATTGATAGATTCTGTGTCAAAAGTGACCTCTGGCCCCAGCCCTTGTGAAACGATCTCCTTGAAGATCTGAATGGTTTCATCAACTTTCCTTAAGGCGAAGGAAGGAGTAAGCAGCCCTGGAGACATCCTAAGAACGATCTGTTCCATTTGGTGCATTGCGTCCAGGGCTTCTTCCTTTACCTTATCGATCTTTTCAAGGACGAATTCTAGTTGATCCACCCGGTAGTCCAGAGTGGAAAGGACTTTGTTGAGGGCTCTGGGATGACCGAAAATGCGAACTTAACCAGATCTTTGACTGAACAGTCGAACATTTTTTGAAAGGTCTCATGCTGCAGCCTAGCATGGTCCAGCTCTTCAGATATGGGTCCTGCCAACGCCTGGAGTTCCTTATTCACCTTGTTGATGTTCAAATATAAATCAGTGAACTTGGTGATTACTTGTTCACTGTCCTTGAGAATCTGGCTCCTCCAAGCGGAAACTGCCATGCCCTGCTCACCGATCTTTGCATATTCATTGATTTTATCCTGGCTCAGAGGCTCAGGAGTCTCAGCGGCAGTTGTGGGAGGTGCACTACCCATCTTCTGTAAGGCGTGGAGCAGATGTCTATTTTGTTCTTTCAGTAGCCTTTTTTCTTCTTTTGCTTCTTGAAGCTTCTTGCAGAGGGCGTCGACTGCAGATAGGGCCTCTCCCTGAAGGCTTTCAGAAGACGTACCCATTGTGACTTGAGTCACTATATAATCTGTCGAAGACAGATCTTTTCTATCCTTCAGAGGATTGGGGTACGTGATCTCCATCACCCTTTCTCCCGAAGCACTTTGAGAGAAGCGTGTGATAGGCTTTGCTTCTTTGCCCCCTTTGACGGGATTACGAGAGAAGTCCATCGGTGCGATGGGAACTTTCCTTTTCTGCTGACTTAAGTGCTGGGAGATCCAGGCTGGACTTATGGGAGAAGGGCCAGAAACAGAGAAGGGGGCAGCTGCAGTAGTAGAAGGGAAAAACGTGGAGACACGTGGCGGCGGCATAGAGAGAAAAGCCGAAGAAGTGCCCACGGGAGGAAGGGATACTGCAGGAGAGGAAGACATAAGAAGGGAAGGGAGCTCGAGAGATGAGGGAAGAGATGGAGGGGGACAGCTCACAAGAGATGAGAAGATGGACGAAGAAGCGGGGAGGAGGAAGAAGAAGAAGGGGAGAGGACACGACCAAAGGAATGGCCGCTTGAGTCACTCGAGGAGGGAGGAGGAGAAGGAGAAGGAACAAAAGGGACCTCGGTTGTTATAGCCTGTGGCCACCCCGAGTGGATGTGCGGTGGAACGTCTTCCGCCGTTTCTTCTTCAAGAGCTTTCGGGATTGCAACCCGTTCTTGTGAGGCGGAAGGAGGAATTTCTGGGGCTTCCTCCTGGGTGGAACTGGATTCACCCTCTTTGTCTTTACCTTTGCCTTTAGGCTGCTGTTTTGGTCTAGGAGGTGCGTTACCCAACGGAGAAGTTGTGAAATTGACTCCGAGGTAGATGAGCCCGTTCATTCGGCACCAATGCTCTGTTCTGCGCATAGTTTCCTTGACCCTTTCCTCAATTGTTTGAGGTGCTTTAGTTCTATCAATTGCTGCAAAAGGCCAATCATCCCCATTTGTATCAAGATACACTTGATCCACTTCCTGCTCGGTAGTTTGGTAGCCTTTGGGGACGATGGCTACCCCGTATTGGATGATTTCTGCTAAGGCCAAACGGGAATGGTCCTTCCTCCTGAGCTCAACCTCATGAATGATGTCGATGTAGATGTCTTCGATCTGAGGGATGTGGATCGGGTCGAGCTTAGCCCTAGGCAGACAATTCCTCGGGTCGAAGGTGGGCCTTGCTGGGAAGTTATGTTTCAAATTTAGCAGCTCCAGTTCTGCAAACATGTCCTTCGCCTTGTGGTGAGTGAGACATGTATACCTACCCACTGTGAGGGGGAAAGGAGTTCCACCCTTCTTTCTCTTGAGACATTTCTCGTGGTAGGTAATTAGCTACCTCGACAGCTCCAACAGGATCAACTTGGGACCGGTGTACCTCGGCAGTTTAGTTGGTTCCCCCAAGAAGTTGGCCACCCTTAGATAGGTGAATGTGGGGAACTGAGTGAACAGGGCCCCCCATTTCTCAGTAGCTGCTACTATGCTCTTGGTCGTGCGACCGTAAGTCATATTCGGCCTCAACAGGCAGATGATGAAGTAGAAGAATGCATCATTTATTTTTGTAAATTGGGGGATGCTATTCTCCAGCTTCAATTCTGGATAATATTCATAAATCTTAACTTGGGGCCATACCCCACTCCGCATCAGAGCTGGATAGTCTCTCTCTGAAGCTGCAGCATAGACTACGTAGGAGTTCATATAGAATCTCCCCGTTGTGGTAAGTTGTTGTAGCTGCTCAGAAATTGTGCTGCTTATGATTTCTGCCCATTCAAAGCGTTGATCGGGCATATTTTTGTTCATTGTCTCAAGGTACCGCAACATCCACTTGTGAAAATAATGGGCATCAGGAAGCCCAAAGACTCTGCTCAGGAACGTGATTGTGTCACTGAGTTCTTCTAAAAAGTCACTGCGGTGAATGACTTGTGGCCATCGAGTCACTACCTTTTTGTTTTTCAGGTAGACTTCGTTCATCAGCTGCATGCACTGATCTTCATTATCGTCCCAAGCTTTGACGCATTCATCATGGCTAACGGCCACAAAGTGCCGGTGGTGAGGGATGCCGAGTATTATTTGAAGTGCCGGGCGGTGAGGTTGATGACGACCTCGCCCTTGTCATTCATGACACATCTTGTGTCTTTATTGTAGCATCGGGAAACCACCATTATGAACTCATTATTCACAGCACTAACAGGATACCACGAAAAGTGTAGTGCATTGCCCATTAATTTGTCCATCCATGGACTTCTTATGACCTTTCGAGTTCGACCGGAATTCCTCCATGTCAATATGACCCGATTTCCGAGTCCCTAATGTCTAGGTCACACTGCTGGGACTCGGGCATCCCGACCCTCCGATATTTGTACTTCATTTCCTCTTCGTAAGCTTCGCTTTACCCTTGGATTTGGTAGGCCTCTTGCTTGATGTTGACATATGTAACTCTGAGCTTAGTTGCTGATCTGCACGAAGAAGAAGTGAGACCCAACGGAAAAAAGGTTGTATTAGTCATTTGATCTTCCATTAAAGTGTTAACAGAAGAAAGAGTTAGCGATTTTGAGGCTTCGGGGCAGGGGCATGAATAACTGCGGCAGTTCTGAGCTGAATAGAAGGCGCACAGAAAGGGATGCTTTGCAAGAGGTAAATCAGCACCAAAGGGCTCATGGCGCATGGATTCTGCAGATTACATGCTTTTTTATTGCAAGCATGAGTGCTGCGCCATGTGTATGCGTTTTATAAAGGGCGAATGGAATCTTTATGTTACACGGAAGCAGAGATGCGCCGTGGCGCATATGTCTTTCATGTTGCATGGAACTTTGGTGCGCAAAGGCGCATATAAGATGTGTGTAACATATGCTTTTTATGCGCTTAAGGGAACTTGGCGTGGCGCATGAAAGGTCTGCATGACATGCTGCTATTGCAATGATGGATGCGCCGCGCCGTTTAAAGCTTTGCACTTGGCATGCACATTTAGCGGTGTCACACATATATAGGGTGCGCTAAGGGGCGCAGGTTTTAAGAATGCAACAAATGAGTTTGGCGTGCCAAAGGGGGTCTGAGTTAGCGTCTGTAACATGCGAAAGAAGTGCGCTTTGAGGGTGGCACTATTCTTTGTGCAACAGTTATGGTTTGTGCGCCCTTGGCGCGAATGTGTATTATGTTACAAGGAGGATGACAGATGCACCAAAGGGGAAAAATAACAGTGTCTCTTTTCAAGCCATGATTCCTTTCTTGAGGGATTTTGGATGTGGTTGAGTTCCTTTGCGGGGTTCATGGGTGATGAAGAAGTTCATTCAGAGAGTTCCAAGCCATTTTTTAGGACAGAGTTTCCTCTACTTAGCAGATCCGGAAAGAGGGGGAAGCATGGGTAGAGAAAAGCAGCAAGGTGGACGGGGATCTCATGTTTTGACAATCTCTAATAAACTCAATCCAAACCAAAGCAAGGACAATAAACAAAACACCAAACATAGAAGCAATGAGGACCTCTTACCGGGATATATAACGAAGAAATATGCAAACGGGTCCACAAAGTGATTTGAAAAGCGAAAGGGCAAAGTGCGGCTGGCAGTACAAAGAAAAAAATCATGTGATTGTTCAGTGTGACAATGACAATACAGACGCGCCCTATATATAGGCGAGGAGGTAATAAATGCGCCACCAACTTTTTCAAGTGGCGCATGGAAAGCATTGTCGACACAAGAAAGCATGCGCCTTTGGCGCACCAAAGCACTTGCCAACACGAAGTTATGTGCGCCTTTGGCGCACCGAAAGTGATGTCGACACAAGAATATGTGCGCCTTTGGCGCACCAAAAAGTGGCACAACAAAAGTATTGTTAGCATGAAGGCGCATGCGCCTTGGCGCATGCAGGAAAGACTCAACATAGTGAGGCGCACCAAAAGGTCTGTTGACACTCCAAACCATGTGCCAAAGGATTTAAAGGGGGCACACCAAAAGCTGATGTTGCATAGTTATTATGTGCGCCCAACCAAAAAAGGGCCAAAAATGGCTAAGTTCGGAAAACTAGATTTCCCGGAGAGGGATTTTGCAACGTTCCGAACGCAAGGAGTCCCTGTCGAGGGACCGGAACAAAATTTCGGTAGGGTTATCTGTAAAATTTCCCTTGCCAATTTTACGGGATAACACTACTATGGATTTTCATGAATGTTGTTTTAGCAAAGTTAGGATTTAGATTTTTTATGTTTCCTAGCCCATATTTAATAGGGCTTACTGATGTAGTTTGGCATTTAAATTTCTTACTATTTATTTTTCTGTCCACTTGTTTTATGGATATTATGCTTTTATCTTGCTAAGTTTTAGGCATTTGATGGGGGTTAAATTGGCCGGGTTTGTGGAGGCGATGAGTGTTCATGATTTCAGCTACCCAAATAACTGATTCAAACATTCAACACTTGTCTTCAAGCCAATTAATGTTAGAGTAGGTATTTACCTTAGCTCATGTTCACCTAGGTACTTTATTTACCTTTATTGTATTTATCCTCACCCACTTATGTGTGTGGATATTTCTTTTATCTTATTTAGATATTAGGAGATATTATCTAGTTGTTAGGTATAGTTCTTTCCTTGATCTATGGTATTGACTAGATCCTTGATGTCTAATTCTCTCCTAAATCTATGGTCCTGACTAGTTCTTTATTGACTAGTTATTTCCTTGATTTATGGCTTGATCTACGACCTTGATTGGTTCTTAGATTGTTATTCCTTGCCTATTTAAGCAAGGCCCATTCTCAATGTATTGCATTGAGTTCCATAATAATATATGATATTACTACTCATTTGTTTGCAAAGGTTTTATGTAAAGTTATTCTGGTGAATTGCTTTCATCTTATTGATCGTGGTGTTTGATTAACATCTGTGTTCTTGGCTTGGTACGATCTAGTTATCGTTCCTTTCAGTTAAAACATACCAATGTATATGTTAAGATTAACCAATAAATTATGTGAACGTGAAATCCAAAAATGGCATTTACCATTAATGTAAATTTTCCCTAATGTCAGTACTTCGTGCCTTCACTAGTGAATATGATAAATTTTCTTGGAGCTGGTGGATCCTTTGTAGTTAGATTGTTTGTTGTAGTTTTTTTCATACTATAATGATAGCATGCTAGGTTTGAATAAATATAGAATAATTTTTCTTATTCTGAATATTACATATCCCATGTATTGGCTTCATTTTTCCTCATCATCAAGAACTAATCAATGTTTTGAAAGCTGAAGAAGATGAAATAATATATTATTTCACATTAATTCAGAGACACAACATGCATGTTATAGCTAAGCCACTTCATTCTCTTGGTTTCAATTGGAGAAATCAAAACTGTAACTATGCCAAATAGAATAAGTCCTCCCTGATTATCAAATTTTAACATCAGACAAGTGTCCAACTAACATTTGAAATGCTGCTAATATCTTTTGTTCCAAGGTTTTCCAAAAAGTTTTCATGGCTCATCAGTAATTTCATAAAATAAACTTCAACTAGATCCAGGGCACCCAATGCCAACCTTGTCTAGTCATCAGTAATTTGATGAAAGAAGATTCATCTAAATCCGGGCACCCACTACAACTTTGTATAGCTGAAACTCAAAGTCTCAGTGTCAAAACAACTAGAAGTCTTACTTGTGATAGAATCAGATGTTCGCTAAATATAGGATTATTGTATATTTTACAATTCAATATAAGATGATACTACTGGTGGACATAGGAAGAAGTGTCTGTCACAAACAATGTTCAACTTCTAGAAAATGAAAGACCATGTCATATATTTATTACATTTTCAAAGCATATCAAGTTATGTTAAGATTTGAATAAGAAAGTCTTTACAAGAGCTTCTGAGACATCATTTTCTAGCTCTTTTTAATAATTTCCACAAATTATTTATCATTCCACCAAAAATAAACTTTTCATTAAGTACAAAATGTTTCAATACTTGGGCTTGTCTTGCAGCACCTTGCAATGTTGTTTCCATCATTTTCATCTCTTTCTTTAGCTTCTCGACATCAGGATCACTTTCTGCAATGACAGACGGTTGGATTTGGCTTGACAGGGGACTCTGAACTATTTTGACCTATGTCGACATCCTTTTATTTAGCGATTTAGTCCACTTTAAATTGCTTTTTAATGGGATTTAGCCAATTTAATTTTAGGAGTTTTTGGCATACTTTTTGAGACTGAGTTTCATCCCAAACTGGACCTTATTCGATTCTCCTAAAAAAATAGATTATTAATAATATTTTAGTTTTATTCCTTCATTTTGTAGATAAGATTACCTCATTAAAAAATCTTATTCATTATGTTTATTCTTTATTTAGTAGAAAGCCAAATTTTTCATGTTTGTAGTTGTGAACATTAATTGTCAGTTGTTTTCATAATGGTTTTGTCTATACATTGCATGAATAGTATACTATTTTTCATGGTAACTATTGCATTTTGTTCAACCTAAATGGACATATAGGGGCAAGTGCCCTGCCAAGGTCAGGAATTGGAGTGTGTTGAGAGGTTCTATTCCTCTGGGAGGCCACTTCAATATGCCCCAAGTAGGGCATCAAACTGCGCTTTGGGAGGGCTTTTTAAGTTATTTGTCTTCACTATTTTCAACATGTTTTGCTTGCATGCGGTTATGGTGGCTAATGTTTTATTGTTTCCTTTTATATTGGACTAGTGAAAACATGAGGTCAAATTTGCATTCCCCTGTTGGTATTTCTGTGACAAAACCATAACTGCGTAGGCATGAATAATTTAAAAGGACTCATTTTGTTGTGAATGTGTTCCATCCTAAACAACCACACCCAGAAAAACTGTAGATTGCAGAAATTGTGAAGACAAGCCTCCACTTACCAACATATTTGTCATCTATCTTTCTAAATTTCACACGATAGATTCATTATCGAAAGGGTTTGGGCTGGTATATGACATAGTTTCCGATGTCGAGAAGTGTGACCCCCTACAAATTGAAGAAGATGGGTGTATTTTTTGACAAGGGGAAAATAGGATTTAAAAAAGATAACCGTGCCAAGAAAATCCACTATGTGTAGAAGAAAAAATGATGTTTGACATTGTTCATGTTATTTTTGGCTTGGAAAATACTTTATATAAATATCATACTGTAATTATCGTTAGTTTTTTGGCAAGCTGAAAATACATGATGCTGATATCGTACTATAATCAGCATTTCTTAGTAATGTACTTACTTTTAGTTAGTTTTTTCCAGTATGCACGTTTATGTAAATAACCAATATGTTATTGAAATTACTGTTTCAATATTTTAAATGCTAATATGAATTTTACTGTTACGATGGTTTTATATTGTACTGACTTTTTACTGATGTTCATTTCATTCTTGCATATATGATTACTATCCGTTAGTTATATACTAATTTCTTTAGAAGAATTTGAATTGGGTTTTTGTGTATGCAGATTTGATGTGTTTATTATTACTATCATCATTTTTAATAGCATAATTTGTATGTGGGTGTATATCTATACAGAATTGGTTTATACAAAATTCTTATAGCCTTGGCAGTTGTATGTCCACATGACTTTAGATTTTTAAGTATTACAGTCAACTAAACTGTTAATAACATTGCATTGTACATTTTATAAAAGGTTTGCAAGATAAATGAAATTAGTTGCAGTTAGGAAATGTTTGCATTAACTGTAAAGCATCAAGTGCTTTTAGTCCCAAGCTTCTCGTACACAACGTGAGTGATGCTCTATGTTCTTTCATAAACTATCTAGCAATTTGGGAGGCAAGTTCAGTAGATTGTGTGTAGATTATTCATTTCATACTATGCTTAGTTGAGCATTTCAATCTCACCTTCTCATACTAAGGACAGTAAAGCATCAAGTTATTTTAATCCTAAGCTTCTCATACACAATGTGAGTGATGCTCTATGTTCTTTCATCTGCATGTCCTGCATTGGGATTTGGTTAGATGATTACATGTGTTTTTGAATTCATTAGGTTTGTATAAATGATGGTTTTTTCTGAGGTATGGAGTAATCATGATAATACAAGGATCAACCTTCTTATTGTTTTCTTCCCTCTTGGAAAGTATATTTCAGAATTCATATTATTTTATGTATTTGTCCTGTGTGAAATTTTCAATATGGTCCAATTAGTTGAATTTGTAATGCAAAATGGTATAAACTATTGTGGATTTTGTTATGTAAACATTCATTTTAAGTTGCATTCATAGGCAACAAGATGGTTCATCCCTTTCTGGTTTGCTTGAAGTCTTAAATACTCTTTTATATTTGAGGTTTAATTTTAACTTAATTATGGAGTTAATAATAGTTATGAAGTGATAGATGTGAAGAGCAGCGACAGAAAGGTATATCATTTGGTTCTAGCATTGTATAAATGGAAAGACATTTCTTCGTTTTTATATCATCATAATAACTTTGTGTCGTAGTGTTGTTATTTACAATTGTAACTGCAATATATTTGTTGTCATGTACTACTTAATATCATAGTTGCAAAAGAACACTTTAGGTTCAATGAATATTATTACTGGTGAACCCGATATAGTAGCTTGGAAAAGGTGTAGGATAGTGTATGTGAGCAGTGATTTCGAGTTCCAAGCAGGTAATTCAACACTGGTGAGTAAAAAATGAAAATCCAAGCAGCAAAATTTAAGAGATGTTCGGAGATATCTCCATTTGTGGAATAAGAATAACCTTGCTGCTATTGATAGAAGCCACAAGGATTTGGGAGGTTTCCCCCTCAAATTAGTTTGGCTTTCCTTATTTAATAGAGCACTTTTCATTTGCTAGTACTTGTTTAAGACATGAGATTTGTGCAAGCAAAGAATGATCCATCAATTGAATTAATGTTGGTTTGTGAACATCTAAGCTTGGGGAAATCTATTCTTGGATTTTCCATGATTATTTTCTAAGATGAATTCTCATTTTCCTGGTGTTATAGTTGTTACATCTTTTCAGTTTGATTGTATCACAAGTTGAGATTAGTGTTTTGTAGTAAAGTGAAGATAAGATCACTTGTTACCCCAGTATGTATGAAATTCGTAAAACATGCAGACAATACCTTCTGGCCACTAATTGTTTAAATATTTCCTTTGAGTCTATCAAAAACTACCTCCTGAAAGGATGGGTTGAATGCATTTGTTTTATAGGACTACATGTGTAGATTCACACAAAACTTGGATTTCTATTGATTTCAAAGGACTTTATGTTGTCTTTAAACAAGAACGCTTGACTGTTGAGCTTATAGACTCTATCTTGATCTATCCAGACTTGGTGTATCCTTATGAACCTACCCTCGACTAAATTCCCTTGGATCATCTCTCCCTCATTTTCTATCTTCCTTCCTTCAAAACTCTCTATGTTATCCCTTGATTTCAAGCTCTCATATATATCTCTCTCTCTATTGTTTCCTCCTCTACCATGCTAATTATTTCGATCTCTAGTTGAAATATTTCAAATTGTTTAGATGGTGGGCTCTTACAACCTTCATTCTCACTTAGTTTTAGTTTTCAAATTGGTTCATTAAATCCTTTAGCTACTTCATTGTCCTTTCTTTCCCAGTTTCACACATGCTTCGTGCCTATTCTTTTTCACACTCCTATATGTGCAACCCATCGAGTATTTCTTATGATCCTACGTTCCTCCCAATTCACACTACTTATTGTTGCACAAAAATTTTACACAATCCTCTGAAATCACTGAATATTTGTGGTGGGTTCTCTTTATTCCCTTGGTACTTATTAGCCTCCATGTGCACCTATGACTTATCCAAAATTCCTATCTTGCAATACAACCTTTCTTTTAACCTTAAATCATCCTGCATCAGAATTAATTCCAAATAAGGAAAAAAGATAAACAAGTAATAATCTTCATCACCTCGTTGGTTTACGATAATCTAGTGACCAAAATCTATGCTAAAATTACTTATAGTTTAATTAGTGACTGGAGATGGTACAATGGATCATATATGGATAAAATTCCTATTAGAAATTAGTATCTTCATCTGTTAACTACTTTGTCTATTCAATGATGATGTAGAGGTTAGTTGTATTCTCAGTACAATGCATTCTCAAGCCCATATAACAATTATAGAAGCCCACGGGTAAGTGTAAAGTGTAAACATGTTATTATCACTATAACATGTTATTAGTAATAGTCTTTGAAAAATAATTCCTAAAAAGAAACATGTCCTGATGACCATTATTGATAAAGAGTTATTAATTTTTATGAGTAAGTATATACAAAGAGATTAGAATGATACTTATTTTGAATGCATCCATCAAGCAATGATAAACATGAATGCAATGGAATTATATTGGTATTCATTCATTTATTTAGAGAAACTTTTTTTAGGTTATGATACGTAAATTTTCCTTTTTCTATGTTGAATTTCCTTCCATATAACACAACCTATTTTGACTTTTAAAAGAAATGTTGAATGTTTTATGTTCGCATTTATTTGGTTTATGACCAAAAAACCCATCTAATATTTGGTAGGATTTTCTGACAGAAACAATTGTTGGGTTAGTTGTTTCATGGCAGTAGCAGCTGATAGAAAAGTAATTGAAGCACATCTATTACATCATTGTCCTAGATAAAAGTAATTTAAATTTTTAAGCAATTATAACAATGTCAACTTGTGAACTATATCATCTATATTGTTCTCTGCCTCAATACATATAATGCTCCTAAAAAATTGCAAATCCTAAGAAGAAAAACACTAACAAAGTATGTTGATTGCATTTGTTTTTTGCAGTGATTGCAAAAGACATCTTTGACTTGGCCAAACACTACTTCATTTATTGTCAAATCGCTTGCATTTGGCAAAAGGTAACTTTCTAAGGTCATCAAATAATGGGTTTGCTTGTCAATTACTCAATAGCTTCTTATGTACCACGCTCAAATTGATTCCAATTTGAAAATCTAATTTATGTTTTCATACCATTCAATCACCAAATTTTAAGGGCCCCCATATTTCAAATTGATAGGCAAGCTCGAACTTGCATTGAACAAAATAATAGTCTTCAATTATTTTCGATATATATTCCATTAATGACCATTGAATAACTATAGTGAAGTAAAAAATATTAAATATGTACCAACTAATAATAATATGCACATTTATTAAAATTAAATAATCTAGAAAAATAGATTGAAAGGCCAGATTACAAAATAAAAAAGGACACTGAGAATAAACCAACAAATTTCAAATAGGATTGCAACGTTCATCAAAGGTTAAATAGGCTTACACACAATGGAGATAAACTTGACTGAAGGAGGTGTATTGAGTATCATTAAAGGATCCCCCCATAATGGCCTGACACTACAACTATTGAACTTGTCTCCATTACGTTCATCATTGAACTCTGTAGTTCAACACCGTGTGGACCCGTCAGATGGAAATCATATTCAAACTTGCCCATGCTTCCCTCAAAATTTGTAAGCCATGTCCTCAACAAAATATTGCAAGAAGGGTCCATTGTGCTACTCCGAGAAATATGTTTGCAGAATTTGTAATAAAGACCTGTAAGTTGCATCTTGGTCATTCTTCGAGTTTTACCAAGTCTTGTTTTCGATTTTCTGATGTTGATTACTCTTTCTCTGTGTTGTAGCACGATTTTTATTAGTGACATGGACAACATTGTCTCCACCTGGTCAAGGCAAGGAAAACATGTTCCCGATTCTTGAACACATTTTATGAGGGAAAGAAACAATATACAAATCAATGCCCCTACACACACCCATCTATCTCCAAACACACCTGCCTGTGATAGATCCGCTATTACAAACAATGAAAAGTCTGCACATACATTTCTGCTTTGATTATAACATCACGAGTGTGGACTATAGAATTCAGGCTCTTACTAAAAAAACTCTTAGAGAGTATCGAAATACAAGGGTAGTGGCATCATTTTTCCTTTGATTTCATGGACAACAAAGGTGGAGAGATAAGGATCACTTATTTCAATAAGAGGAAACAAATTCTATACACAAATAGAAAATGCAGGCCTATAAGTATATCTAATGGCAGAGTGGGTAAAGCAAATTGTGCTTACAACCATTTAAACAACCAATTTGAAATTTTTTTGCTTCCCTCGTCTACTATCGCTCCTACAATTGAACTACAAATGATGTTCCTCTCCATTACTTCCATTTCAAAGAGATAAAAATATACCATCCATCCCTACACGCTCAATGGTGGACTCAATTGGTGTTGTGATGGCCATTTCTCCTTGCTTGACCATTCCTCGCAGAGACAAGTCTGAGGCTATAAGGAGAACATTACTAATGCAAGATATGTCTAGATTCAGTATCTTCGTGACCTTATGGGGCCAACATTTACATGATCTTTGCAAAGAGTTATCAGAGATACTCTCAGTTCTAGATTTTCCAGTCTTAGCAATAAAATATGGTCATGTTTCATATTTCAATGGCACCATTGTTGACACCATTTCTTCTTCAAAATGCTATGTCAACCCTCCGATTACCAAAACACAGGCTCTCCTTGATTGGATATATCTTCACAAAATTCACATGTTCCATGCCCGTCATTCACCAACAAAGATGGGCCTCCACAATCTATGGTTGTTAATGCTACTTTGTTGCAAATTTTAGAGATGGGAAATATTGAAACCAATGAGTGGGTGACTATTGAAGCTGAATTATCAAACATCAACATGGATAATTTCTTCTACATGGCTTGCCCAACAATGGTGGATGAAAAACAATGCAGAAAAAAGGTTCAAGAACAACCAAATGGTAAATGGTTTTGCAAAAAATGCAATATTCATGTTCAAAACTATAATTACAAGTACGCTCTGCATATGGATTTGAAAGATGCTACAAGGGAGCTTAAAGGGTTATTGCATTTGATGAAACTATAGAAATGATAATGGGAATTATAGCTGCAAACTTGCAATTTTTGTGCATTGATAATGACGCCACATAAGAGATTTTCAATCACATCATTGGACATGTGTTCCTCTTCACTCTTTCTCTTAAAAAGGAAACATACAAAGGAAAAACCAGTTGAAATGTGTTATTCTTAAGTCAAAGACAACATGATATGTCCTACAAACTCCAACATATATGTTATATATTTTGTTGATGCCCAAATCCTCCCTTCACAACTACTCTCTTCTTATATTTCTTTTTCCCGTAGTACCTTTTGCAAGTTTATCTTTTTACGAGAATATTGTAACTTCCTTGTTGCATGTATTCCAACAATATAAAAAAAAATATTATTTACATAAATCAACTATGGTCATCCACAAAGTTCTAATTCCTCAATGCATTATTTGTCGTATCTCCCTCATATATGATTATGAATGAAATTATTTCATGTTTCTCTTGTACAAAATGGATCATTTGCTGTCATTTCCCATATGTACAATTGCATTTATTGCTATCTTCTCAAGAAAAATATAATGTTTATATCTTATCATGCGTGCACATTTATATTTACACTTCAATAATTAGCTATACACTAATTACTTGTTGTTCATCGAATTTTTGCAGAAAACGCCAACATTCGATTTGGTGACTTCCAGATGTATCCTCCTGAAACAAGGGAGCGTAGACGTGAGTATTACACAAGAAACATGTTGCGCATCACTAAGCAGCAACGTCACAGATACCATGCTTGTAGACTAGCGGGCACACCTCGGATCTTGCTTTCTTCGCACTAGCCACAAATTTAGGCACCCCCGACATTTATTTCCACTTCCTATTCTAACCTGCCTCTCCCCAATCTACATCGCCAAAAAAATTGAATTATGGTTGTAGTTCCGGTCCACAATATTCCCCGTGCCACACCTTGGCTTCCACTTCAGCCAACACCATTTATGGATATACTCCCTTGCCTTCTCTTCCGCCAAAAATACCCTTAACACTTCCATCCTTATATCAAGCACAACAATGTTTTCGTAAAAGAATAGATACCTTTGCAAAGATGGATACTTGCTTTGTCTGTATGGAAAGCTACCCAGAGTCATGGGGAAAATGAGTGAAGAGAAATACGTATGTAATAGATGGTTGGCCGAGAAAAATGGTCACCACTTCTCTACATGGAACAACGTGAATCCAGGCCATCAACATGCAGTTCTTAAATTCCTTACACAAGTGGAGGAGATGCTTATCACAAGATTCAATCCAATCTTACGGGTTAGCCACGTTCGTGGGGGACAATACAAATATAGTGGCCACACTATCAATTTCAGAAAACATTGAATCTATTGTTAAATACCTTCCGTGACATCTTGGAAAAGTGGACATCTTAATTTTACAAAGAAAAGGGAAGAACCAAACAAAATATGATTTCTATGTCAGTAGATCATGTGTTTGGGATGCACTCCAATTCAAAATTGCAAATGACCCATATTACAAATATGTTCTGATCGACTACAAAACCTTATCCTCTTTACCAACTGAACCAACCAATGTTTCTTCCATTTGGAAAACTGTTGAAATAGATAATCCCACCTATCAAGAGGACATTCCCTTATATCTGATCTTGAGGAATTTATATCACCCAATATTCAATCCTTTCCATCATCCTTTGTCCAAGTTTTCCCTAATTCAGGTACTAAAGAGGAGGAGATTCAATGGTTCTTGTTTAGTTCAGCAAATGGTCTGCCATTATCTTTACCTCGCCCAAATTGGCCTTTCACCAATCAATGAATACAACACAGAAGGCTTATTTTCAGTGGCATTCCCAAAAAAATTCCACAGGTTCAACCATGTTTAAACAACCTTGCATGAAAGAGGTCCAACTTCACGAATACTCACTGCACCTGCTCCATTACTTTGACAACCGCTTTGGAGGGAACCCCGAGTTTAGGTATTTTTGCTCCATAGTGTGATGCCTAACACTAACCCTGTAGATCCTCGTGAAACACAACAATGGAGGAACCATAACATTGTCTCCAACCCTCATCGAGTTTCTGCATACTTACACCAAAGATTCACAATATTCCGTGAAAAGTCTTGAAAAAATACTTGGGAGAAACAGACTATTGGTATAAGTAAAAATTGTCTCTCTTTCTTTCCTCTTCCAAAAAGCTTCCTCATACTTGTTCATCTCTTTCCACGTACGCATAAGAACACAAACCTTCCTCCTACTTATTCATCTCTTTCTAGGTACGAATGGAAATATAAAGGATCCGCACATGTACATGGGTTCCTTTAGCTTCTAAAATCCCCAAATGTGGAGATAATTGATTGGAGTGACTCGTCTGTTGTCAAGCAAGTTAGAGAGTACTTTGACAAATTTGTTTTACGCATGGAATCCCCGTTCTATTTCATGCATGTCAAAATACATTCACTGTCCGCTCCAGGATGATCCATGCTTATTAAAAACATCAGAAATATTGACGACTAAACCTCTTTTAAACTTGGAAGAAATTTTAAATCAAGTGCAAAGGCATACCAAATGCACTGAATGTACGTGCCTGCGAAAAAAACTAAATGACATGGAATACAGGTACAAAGCACCTTGGGAACTACTTGAATAGTCATCACTAGGAATTAACGAGACACATAAAGTCCAATACATGCCATCCAGAAATGATGACAAATTGAACATCCACAACCCCACCATGTTAACCATCTGGAGAGCCAATGTTGATCGTCAGCCCGTACTCTCTAAGCATGCATGATATGGAGGTCAATACAAAGGACATATGTTCCCTAAACCTCCTAGGAGTGGAATAGTGTGGAATATCTCTCGAGAGATTTCCGTTAACTATTTTAACGTCAAAAATGGAGTCTGCATGTGCAAATGGTGGACGATCAAACTTGTGGTCAACCTTAGGTGGGACCAGGTCAACTGGCGAGTCATAAAAATAGTGGAAAGTATGATCATATGAAGGTGATGTTTTCAGGTTTGTACCTCCGGTATTCATCATTCAATGTCGTCTTCATCTTTGCGAACGGTCGAAAAAAATTACCACGTGGTGGGTCCTCAAGCCACCATGTGGCCTACCACCACTTCTCCCCAAGTCAATTCAATGGCTATATGGTGAGCTACATATCGAGTTTTATGATGCGTTGAGGGAGTTGTATCGACCGAGCCACATAATCAACTCATCGAGCTAATGAGTTGGTTTTATTGCATTGGCGGGTTGAGTGAATGGAGTAAGCTCATCGAGCCATATGGATCAAGTGAAGGGTGGAGGATGTGACCCAAAGCCACATATCACATGGTTGGAAAAAGGCTTTAAAAATCCTATTCTATATCCACCTCCCAACTATATGTGGGATAAATGTTTATCCATTCTTGCATGGAAAAATGAGTATAGAATGACTCGGAAAACCCACAGATTTGGACGTGGAAGGGGCACGACGAAGGGTTACGTAGCACGGACGGGTGGTGAGGGATAACAAACGACATGGATGGGAGGACACGTGGTGGTTGCAACTATAAGGGGGTGGGTCATGGAGAGACCACCTCCCAAGGATGGGCAGACCCCATCCGAGCTAGGATAGTGTGTGAGGCGCTATCCAAGGGGCGAGTTGATCCCCGACCGAGGAAAACGGTTATCCACGCGTGCATTGGGGTTGATGACCTCGTATGCGTGGACCCTCAAAAGAGCTGGGAAAATACAGTTGGGCGAGTTAAGCGTGCTCGGGCGAGTAGTCTAGGATGGGTGACTTCTCGGGAAGTTCCCGAGTATCGCGTTGGTGCAACTCTTGAGGGCTAGTTAGTGAGTAAGAGTTGCACATGGAGAATTGAATGGACCATATTATGAGCCCAAGAGGGTCCCAGAACTAAGTAGTGCTGAGGCGGGTTGGTGAGCGAGTTGGTTGCACTTAGAAGTGGTGTAAGGTGTCTTGGAACGAAGAACACACCCAATGTGCGCGGAGCGAGTTGGGCAAACTCAGGAGTGCAGTGTGGTTGCAGAGTTGGAGGGTTCAAGCATGAAGACCTTGCAAGAGTGAGGCCTTGCATTGAGAGTGCAGTGCAAGGGCCTTAAGTTGGTAGCACTAAGAAATGGTGTGAGGTATCTTGGAGCGCAGAACACACCCAATGTACGTGGAATGAGTTGGACAACTCATGAGTGCATTGTGGATGCAGAGTTGGAGGGTTCAAGTAGGAAGACCTTGCATTGAGAGTATAGTGCAAGAGCCTCAAGAGCCATAAGGGTAGTGCAGACATTGGTGACCAACATGGGGAGCTCAAACCCACACCAGGTGGAATGTGGAGTACTTGGTGGACTTGAACATTCAGAGGGAAAGGGGTGTTCAGAAGACCTTGGAGATATACTCTACCCTTGCGAAGTATGTTCATGCAGAGGTGTGCATCAGGAATCAACAGTGGGACTCCAGAGAGAAATGGCAGTGGACTTGGGGAGACCTTGAAGGTGGCAACGTCCTTAGAAGCAGAGTTCATGTAGAATGCAGCCATGGGGTGAGTTGGAGTGAGACTGGGATCCAGGGGGTCGAAACAAAGGAGAAGTAACTTGGACACGAGTGAGCCAAGAAGTGGCGAGCTCCTCAACCTTGCAGAGGTTAAACAATGTAGATGAGTCGGTGTTCACGTAGATATATCGAGAGTGCAGTAGAAACATGGAAATGGAGTGGGTGCATGAGCAGCAAGAATGGAGACTCATGGACGTGGGCCTAGAGAACGGTTCACATGGTGTTGCGCGGCATGGTGGTTCGAGAAAAGGACATCATGCATACGGTTGCAGTGCGGAGATCTGGCAGCCAAGGCAGAAGACTTGAGTGGAGAGTCAACGCAGTCTAGACGCAAATGGGTGTCTCGAAGAGTAGGCACGGCGGTGTCAGTGGCCATGGCATCGGGGCGAGATCTATGTGGAGATCGAGCCGAGGGAAGAAGAGTACCTCACCCACATGGGATGCGGTCTACAAAGATGGTGAGCTTGTGGTGCTCCCCACAGGGATCTTTGGTGTTGGGACTTGGGTGGCAGAACAATCAACAGGTCATAGTGAGTTGGAGACTCACGCATGGGAAGGAATCACGAGGAGGACTTCCCCCGCCAGTGCACACATAGGTGACTGGCGCTACAACTCAGGCAGACTCATGGATGGATGGCAGTAAGGACTTGTGGTGTTCTTCAGCGGCATTGTGTAGAGCAGTTGGGTGTTCGATAGTGGGCCGGCCAACGGCATTACAGAGAGTTGGTTCAGTGATGAGTCAAGGAGGTAGGAGTTGTGCATTCCCTCAGGTGGACTAAGAAGGCATATTAAGAGCTCACGGCGGTTGTATGGGTGGTTGTGGTATTCGGTGAGTGGTCTTCTAGAGCATTTGTATGGGTAGTTGTGAAAGGTGTTTGAGGTGTTCACTTGTGCACAAGGATGGAGTTGTGTAGGGAACGGAAGGTGGGTGTAAGGCATATTCTGGGACTACCGGAGTAGCTTGATCCTCTAAGGCAAGTGAAAAAGTAGCGTCTCAGTGCCACATGGGGGTTAGTTTATTCCGTTGTGCAGCTAGCCCCCACAATAAGCAGTAACAGAGCAATTGAAGTGTTGCTCCCTCCGATACTCAAAGACCACAACCGGTATCGTAGCCGTTTGTGAGGATGTGTTTCCCTTTGATACACAACATGGCGGTGTCGATTAGAGTTGATCTTTGGAGCACGGAGTTGTGCTCTCAACCACACAATAGTTGGTGGAGTTGGAGTTGGAGAGCAAGAGTGTAAACCAACAAAGTGGAGAGTTGACGAATGGAGCTTCCAATGACAAGTGTTGAGGGATTTGATTGAAGAATGTGTTGGCAGACTAGGGAGCCAATTCAATCAATGTTTTTGGTGATCGGAGAGGATGGGGCACCAACGGAGTTGGGCCAAGCAAGAACAAGAGTGGTGTTCATGTAGAAGTAGGCTGGTGTGTGCAAGTCAAGCAGTGTCAAGTTGAAGTGCCCAACGGAATGAGTAATATGAGAGAGCCGTAGAAATGATGAGTGAGTTGGTTTAAGAATGAGTTGGCAGAAAAGGGAGCAAATGCAATCAATGTTGTTGGTGATCGGATGGACGGGACACCAACGGAGTTAGGCTGAGCAAGAATATAGTTGTGTTCAACACGTAGTAGATTGGTGTGTGCAAGTCAAGCAGCATCGGTTGAAGCACCCAACATAATGCATGAAAGCAAGCAGAGCCATAACAAAGTGTTGTAAGAGTTGGTTGTTCGAATTGGATCAGGTGGTTGATTCTTGAGACAATTGGCAATCAACGTGTTGGTGGTCGGATGGTGGGACGCCAACACAACTGGATCAAGAGGAGCAATGTTGTTCCATGTAAGAAGAAGACTGGTGCAGGGCCGGACGGCGGCGTCAGATCAGAGTGATCCAGCGGAGTATCAGGGCTAAGTTGAGCCTTATTGATGTCACAGTGGAATGAATGAAGCCAGTGAACTTTCTCAAAGTTAGACCAATGGTTGATGAGGAAGGAGTCATGTAGTTGCTGACGGAGTCAGCTTGGCGTTCGAGTGATAAGGGTATTGTAGACCCATGCAAGTGTCAAGGGTTGGCACTTGTGCAATGTAAGTAGACCAGTGTAGGTTGCTAGAGACTTTATGGGAGAAGAAGGCCAGTGTTGATGAGAACTCAGAATGTGAAGGAGGCGAGAGGGAAGCATGCAGTGTGGGCTGGGTAACGTCACTAAGGTGGATAGTTCATGTGAAGGCTGGTGCAGAACTAACTCCGACACGAAAAGAGTGAAGGGATAACACTTGGTAGAGTTCAGGTGCAGAGGCAGAGTAACTCGAAACTCGGTAGGTGCGTAAGCACTGAGTAGCATGATGACTCCCCAGAAGTTGTTGACAGAACTTGTAAGTTGAGAATGGCTGAATTATAGTGACTTTGAAGTGATATCAAGTTCATACTCGAGCCATGAAGTGGAAAAAGTGGCTCTCACTTGGCAGAATCAGTGTGGTGATTTTGCAAAACCTCGTAATTTTAGGGTCAAGGGAAGAGTGGCGGTTGCTCTGTTTCCATTAGGAAAGCAACGTGGTGTTTTCGGAAGCGTGAGTAGATCGAGTCGGCCGCAATGAAATGAGGTATTCCTTAGGCTCGTCCACCGGATTACTAATGTGCAAGAGATTATCGAAAAGCTTTAGGTCTTTGTGACTTCTAAGAACCCTCTGAGAAGCAGGGACCTTAGTTTTCATCTCCTTCCTTTTCTTGCTAGATGAAGCAGTGTCAAGCTTCCTTTCGGGTAGGGGAGTAATGGAGGAAATGGGGGCAGGGGGAGGAATGAAGGTAGAGGAGGAGCGAGAATCCAAGCGGGGGGACGAGGTTGAGCAGTGGCGGTGAATAAGCAGTATTAACCCTTGATGAAGGGGAACTGCCCTAGTATGATTTTGCACTTCCAGAACGGATTTCTCCAGAGAGTTCATCAAGTAATGAGGGAAGTTGATGATGATGTTTCTACGAAAGTGATTAAGAAAGATCAAATGTTTTTGAGGAATAGTGACAAATCTCCCCTCAAGAGTTACATACCTTACTACCATCCTAGTGATCTCAGCAAAAGGCTCGGGAATGAAGCAAGCTTGATGTCAGCTGTCACAAATTCAAGATTTTCCCCCTCATCAAGAAACTTCTTTGCCTCCACCTCTCTGTCCACCCGCTTGTTAAAGAATTTGGTGCCGTCTAGACTGAGCCCAGTGACTTGGGCAATAAGCTCCTCTGATATCTCAACCTCAATGTTGATGTACTTTACCACGCGATTAAAAGTTGTAGTGTAGGAATTTAGTTGAAACATTACATTGAAATGTTGTATGTGTACATTTAATTATGTTATAGATTCGTACATTTAAAGTTGCTTTTCATATTTGAAAACATCAAATAAATGAAGATATATATGTACACATAATGAGACACGTATACATTTGCAGTATTTATATCATGAATGGTAGCCTTTAGTTGGCAATTTCAGTTTCAATAAACATGATTACATTTGATACCCCTTGAATGACAGTGTCGGTTTGGATAGAAGAAGTGTTGAGTATAGTAGTAGTGGAGGTGTTATCAAAGCAAAGGGTAGTATTTACGATGGGTTGAGTGATAGTAGTCTTGCTTCCTCCTTTCTTCTTACTCTCGAGTGCTGGTACGTGCGCCATATTTGAGTATCTCTCGAATGAAAAAGTAGGTGAAATGCGTAGATTTGCAAGCAAGGGAACTCTAGAGAAAGTTTTGAATGTCAGACCCTTCCTTTCAGTGGTTACAATGTCTATGGTTGCTCTGTGCAAAGTAAGTCCTTGTGACTTGTGGATAGTTAATCCCCAGGCCATTTTAATCTGTCATCATTTTTGGAAGGGAGGTATTTAATTTTCCCATCACTTTCAATGTGCAAGGAAGAAGTAGGTTGCGTGGCCCAGGGGGCGTTGTACCTGCACTACAGCTGTGATTGCTTTCTACGCAGGCATGTCTGCTCTGAACATTTAGTGTGGCGCTGAAATCGATTAAGCAGTTATTCAAGGTCTGCATGCGGGGAGGTGGATTGAATTTGTGTTGTATCTAGCAAACAAGGGTTGTCTAGGAGTGACCTGCGAACAAAATCCAAGCGGTTGCAAGTAAGGTGGGGTTCCAAGCAGACACGAACTTATCAAAGTATTGTTTTATCACCTCAATAACTGTTGTATCCTCGCAGTCCATTTCGTCAACTTTTGGCGCATTCTCAAGCCACAATAAATCGTGGACATGTGTGGAGCCTCTATGTTACCATTCATACCTGTGAGACGAGGGAACATAAATATTAGATATGTAGTTTGGAAAAAACTTTGAAATAAGTAGATTTGATTAATTGTAAAAAGTCTATTGCTAAGTTCCTTCCGCAATATTTCTTCCTGAAATATTGTGAAACTCACGATGCGGTATGTTGATACTCGATGAGGGTTAGAGACAATGTTAAGTGTTCTCCAATGTTGTGCGGCTCGAGGTTCTATTGGGCATTCACCAGGTATAATATTGTGGAGATCTGGCCATTTAGTGTCTGCAGCACTTAGAGTGAAGAATAAGGTTAGTGTCCCCAATTGTTCCACCATATGTCGAAAGCTTGCTTCTACTTTTTCCCAGAATGAACGTGTCCCTTGAAGGCTCAATCCAAAGTGCATTAAGCTATCTGGGAGGTTGTCTTTAGGGCATTCCAGTAGTTGTCTTCGCAGCTCTCTAATTGTCGGAGGGATTCCAGATTCGACGTTTTGTTTCATAAAAATTGTTGTTGTGGATTGGCTATGTCGCATTATGAGGTTTAGAAGGAAGTAACGAAATCTTGGGTGGGAACCAAAGCACCCATCATGGTAACACATTAAATGAAGAGCGTATTAATGCATTGGAACTTCTTTAATGCGAGGTTTTTGCCACATTGATTTTCCTATCGGAAATAAAGTTGGGAAAGCCATTGAGAACAGTCTTCCGTATCATAATCATTTATTGGTGAAAGCCCAAGCTCTGGCCATGGTATGGTAAATGGAGTGTTACCATCATGGTTGAGAAATAATTGTTTTATTTCCTCTTCTTCTGTTCCTGTATTGTGAGGTGTTGACACGAAAGATGATGAGTGTTCATATGTTTCATCAAAGTGCGTGGGAACACCAATACCATGAGTTATAGAGAAAGTTTGCATTTGGGGTAGTTCCATTGTGGTTGTGTTGAGAGAGGAGGGAACATTTGATGAATCGGATGGTAGTGAGGAAAGGGCATCATCATCGATTAAGACATCTTTGTGATAGGGATCGTGTTGGATTTTATATTGCAACGCTGCACAAACACGAGATCTACTGATGTAGAAATCATAATTTTTAAAATTAGATCCTTCCCTTTGTATGAGAACTATGTCCAAATCTCCAAGGTGGTGGGGTAGAGTCTTTGTTATTGAAGTAATGTTTTGCGGGAAACTTATGGTGTGTCTTGAGTATTTGTATTTCCCGCCACGTACTTGGGTGACTTGCATGAATGGATTAACTCGTGCGATAAACATCTCCTTGATTTGGGTTAAAGACGCAAGAACGGTAGGCTGCTTTTCAGGGTCCATGTTGTTCCATGAAGAGAAGCGATGGCCTTGTTTTTCACTTTTGCATCTGTTACAGGAGGGAAAGCCTTCAAAGGAAATTGTTTTAATTCTTGGGTAATTTTCCAAGCAGATTGAGCAAGTTTGGATGTTCGCCAGCAAATCTATTCTTTTGCGAAACTGACGTTGGGCTTCAATAGTCAGCATCGAGGGTGGGAATATGGGAAATCTCTGTGTATTGGAAGGGGTGGGGTGTTCTGTTTGAGTCATTTGTGGATTGTAAGGTGGAAAGCATTCAGAAGGAGAGGAGAAACTATTTGTATATGTGCGATGAACTGAAGAAAGGTTGGTACTTGAGATAGTTTCATGTGGCATCCCAGATATTTGGGGAAAAGTGACAGTTGTTAGCAAAGATGGGTTCATATGGAAGGAAGTGGTATGCTCTTGAAAGTTTGTTTCCATGGAAGTTACATGCGGAATGTTGGTTGGCAATTCTTTAGTAGTTGTATTTGATGGCAAGATTGGAATGTCAGGGGATCGTAGGTTGTTGGTCGTTGTAAGTTGAAAGATATTAGAGATTTTCGTTGTTCTATCCTCTAATTTATAACGTCATTGCTTAGTAGTTATGTGTACTTTTTTTGCGTAGTTATCTCTTCGTTGGGCTCGTTTTGCAGGAGTCGACATGATTGCGAAGTCACGGGATTATGGAGTACCACCTATTGGATAAAGATCATGCGGGTTAGCAAGGAACGATACATAGTTTGATGACATACAAATGCAGAAATAAGTCAAAATATAAAACTAAATTCAATTGTAATGCATGTGGAGTTCCAATGGGAAATACACATAAGAGGTAACAATTTGAGTATCGAGAAACTACATTTTTTCTTAAGGAAAAGAGTATTAGATATATAGAAACATACAATGTGTTCACATAGTACACAAGGATGTAAATACGTACATAACAAAAGTGCATGTATTTTATATTTATTTTCTTAAAAGTACTAACAATCCACATAGTAGCAGGAGACAATAGTATGTCAGTGTATAAGGGAATACAACAGTTTTCTTTTGAAGCAGGGAAAAAATGAAACATAGATATGAAATAAGAAACATAGCGGTGATAGTTCAAAGTATAGAATGGGATGGGTGGGTTGGAAATCCTTGCGTAAAGGTTATGGAAGTTCTCCTGTTGGGTCCTTTAGATTGATCCTCAGTGCATATATATAATCATAGTTTTGAACTTGTTTGTTGCAACTCGAACATAACCATGAACCATTACCATTCTCTCTCACCTTTTTCCTGCATTGTTTGTCACGTTTTTGAAGAGGACATGCCTTGTAAAAGAAGTTGTCCATGTTGATATTTGTGATTTCTGCATGAACCATGGCCCATTCATTTCT